>CM067888.1:19140441-19459192 GCA_034621355.1 Mycalesis mineus | reverse complement strand
TATAATCAATCACATATATAATATGAAAAAGTGGCCGACAAAATAATGAAAGCCTGGGTGATACTTTGAATAAATGTGGACAGAATGAGAGAATAATTATGTTAGGAGATTTTAATGGATGGGTTGGTGTGAAGCGTGATGGGTATGAGAGAGTACTTGGTATGTTTGGTGACAAAAGAGTGAATGGAAATGGGGAAAGTTTGCTTGAATTATGTCTGGAATATAATCTTTTTGTGGCAAATACTATGTTTGACCACAAAAAGATTCATATGTATACAAGGGAAGAAGGGAATGCAAGAAGTATGATTGATTTTGTGGTAGTGGATGAAAGATTGAAGAAAAACATTCTGGATGCTCGAGTACATCGCGGTGTCGAAATCGATACTGACCACTATCTGGTTATTTGCCGAGTTAGTGGTCTTTTTAATCGATGGCGACATCGAGCAAAAGAAAAGACGAGCACTCTAGAACGGATAAAAGTTGAGAGATTGCAAGAGGATGATGTAAGAGAGGAATACGTGAAAAATTTGAATGAGCGTGATATGAATGCTGTTGAAATGCAAGAGGTTGAAAGCTTTTGGAGTAATTTTAAAGATGGAGTGGTAGGTGCTGCCATTGATGCATGCGGGATGTCTAAAAGGAGAAAAAGTAAAAAAGAAAAGAATCTGTGGATGGATAAAAGTATACAGGATGTTGTATGTGAGAAAAAGAAAGCTTGGTTAGACTGGTTGGCTACAAAAGCTAACCAAAGAATGAAAAGAGCAACAAATGATGTTTTGAAAGCTAGAATGAAATACAAAAGAGTGAAAGTGAGCGTTAAGGAAGCTGTTAGAAAGAAGAGGGAAGAATGTAAAGATATGTATGATAGGAGACTTACCGATGATTTTCAGTCTAACATTAAGTTTTTCTGGAAATCTATACGGCATGCTCGAGGAAGGTCCACTACATCTGATCTGAGTAAAGTCAGAAATTTAGATGGTAGTATAATAAAAGGTGAAGAATGGATGTTGAAGAGATGGAAGCAACATTTTGAAAGTTTATTTGTAAGAGATGAAGCAGGGACAGACATGTTCTCTGTAGAAATTAATGAAAGTGAGATTAATAACCTTGAAATTAGTTTGGAAGAGATTATAAAAGCTTTGAAATGTATGAAATCAGGTAAGGCTGCTGGGTATGATAGAGTATCAATCGAAATGCTGAAGGCTGGAAGCGGTATTGTTGAAGGTCAGTTGTACTGCCTTTTCAACTTGTGTTGGTCGAAGGGCCAAGTTCCAGGCGACTGGACTAAGGCCGTAATTGTTCCACTATATAAGGGAAAAGGGTCACAACAAGATTGCAAGAATTACCGAGGGATCAGCCTTCTCAGTGTTGTCGGCAAACTGTATGCAAAGGTGCTGGTTGAAAGGTTGATAAATGAAACTAATGGTAAAATGTGGGATGTGCAAGCAGGATTTAGGAAAGGAATGGGATGTACGGATCAGGTCTTTTCCTTGCGATGTATAGCTGAAAAATTTTTGGCTAAACACCAAAAAGTGTACTGTGCTTTTATTGACTTGGAAAAGGCCTACGACCGTGTGGTGAGGAATGAACTATGGTCAACATTGTCCACGTATGGGGTGAGCAGTAGTCTGGTCCGAGCACTGAAATCTCTGTATGACAATTCTAGTGCTTGTGTCAGAATAAATGGGGCCTACACTGAGTGGTTCCCAGTGGATAGGGGCGTACGACAGGGGTGTGTAGCGTCACCATGGCTGTTCAATTTGTTCCTGGACAGTTGCTTGACAGATTTGAAAGAAAGTGCATGTGGTCTAAGAATGAACGAGTTACTTATTAAATGTCTTCTCTACGCAGATGATCAAGTATTACTTGCATCGTCTGCTAATGAGTTACAAGAAATGGTAACTATTATGAATGTAGCTTTGAAAAGGAAAGGAATGAAAGTGAATGTCAGCAAAACGAAAGTAATGATTTTTGAAAGAGATGAACATGTGACAAATTGTAATATTTTGATAGATGGAGAGAAAGTGGAAGAAGTAAAAGAGTTTGTATACCTGGGTAGTAAATTCACGAAAGATGGAACGTGTGAAAGTGATATTGAAAGAAGAGTAAATGCTGGAAACATGGTGAATGGTGCTCTTCATGCATTTATGAATAGCCAGAAAGTGTCTCAGAAGGCAAGACTGGCTGTGCATAGAGGTGTGCTGGTGCCCACACTCATGTATGGTAGTGAAAGTTGGGTATGGCAGAAGAAGCATAAAAGTAAAATAAATGCAGTAGAGATGAGAGCGTTGAGGAGTATGAGCGGAATAAAACTGAGTGACAGAGTTAACAATAGTATAATAAGAGAGCAGTGTGGTGTAAAAGAAGATGTAGTGACTAAAATTGAGAAAGGGATGCTTAGATGGTTTGGACATGTAGAGAGAATGGATGAAGGAAGATTAACAAAAGAGATTTACAAGGCGAGGGTGAATGGAAATGTTGAAAGGGGAAGACCTAGACGAATGTTCCTGAACCAAATTCAGGACATTTTAAATAATGGCCAGGTTAAGAGTACCCTAAACCGACGAACTTGTATGAAAGGATTAATGAGAGTAGAAGAAGCTAAGGAGGTATGCAAGGACCGTGGCAAGTGGAGGGATGTGGTCTCTGCCTACCCCTATGGGAACAAGGCGTGATGTTTATGTATGTATGTAAAATAATGTTTTAAATTAGCGCAGCCGCAGCGCTGCCTAAATTTGTTTCAGAGCTTAGAGGAAGTGTCCTATAGAGATGCTTGTTTGACGCTGGGAGTTTCCGTAAGGGACTACAACAAAGTAATTTAATTCATTTAATGTGCATAAAAAAGTGGACATGACGATTCTTCTTAATTTTGATGATTAATATCACAAATGTTATGTTTTCACAAGCCTGAAATCTGTATTGTACCACATCTATAAGTGCAACAAATACTTTAACATGATTATAAAAAATGTTACAGTTTCTTGTTGTCTACATTGAACAAGACTGATAGGACCAACATTCTTGTTTAAGAAGCTCGTTAATTATGAAGTTATTAGAGCAAATTTATAAAAAAAATAAGACTAAAAAGGCAATTTCCTTTGTCATAGTATAATGAACAAAGAACGTTGCTATGAACGAACGAACTAAATGAAAGTGACACACTGCCACCTAGCCACGGCCGAAGCCCCCGAAGAGCCTAATACTAATAACCTTGTTGTAATTTCAATCGGCCCAGCTAGGAATCTCTCTCTACGTAATTGTGTTTCAATTTGCTCTAGCACTTATCTATGTAGCTCCTCCACTGTATACGTACTATCCTGTAGCAAATAGATACTGTAACCGCCTATTGAGCTACTCGACCATGCGGAGCGGGACACGGGGCTCAAGTGCGGAATATAATACGAAACTACGAACTTTTTATTATATGATCGGCCTGTCTTTTAATTAATCACAATTAGAGTACCTATACAAAATGGTAAACAATAGTGTGTGGAGCCTGTGACTGCGTGTGGCGGCCGGTCGTACGGTCGGCTACTTGTACTTGAGCGCCTGTCGGCGCACGGAGCCGCCGCGCCGCCCGCCGGCGCCGCCGCCCGCGCCCGCGCCGTGCCGCTCGCGCCACTCCGCCTCCAGCCGCACGATGGCGCCACCTGCGAGCACAAGGCGGGGTCAGCAGCGTGCGGCGGCGCACGACGGCGCCGCGCCGCGCGACACTCACCGGGGTGCGGGCGCGTCCGGGACGCGTGGTGGTGGCGGCGCGCGAGGGCAGCGCGCATGTGCGTGGCGGCGCGCTCCTCGAAGCGGCGCTGCCCGTCCTGGTTGCTGCGCGCCGACTGCGACGAGAGCCACACGCGGCCCGCCGCGCGCCCGCGCCGCGCGTGCGTGCGTGCGGGCGGCGGCGACGAGCGCACGCGCGCGCGCGACTGTCGCGGCGCGTCCTCGTCGCTGGCGCTGCTGTCGCAGCTCTGGTCGCTGCGGTCGGTGTCGGAGCGCGCCGCCTCGCTGCCCGCGCCGCCGTCGGCCCCGTCGCCGCCCGCCGCGCCGCCGGCACCTTGCTTGACACGAGCCCAGTGCTCAGGATCAGCGTTCATTCATTACAAATAAGACTGACTCACCGCGTCACCACAAACTATAAAATTAATGTCAAAAGCCCATCACGTTCGACAAGGTATCTTTTTGTCTTACGTGCGGTAGGTTAGGTTAGGTAGGTACAGGAACTTGAGACTACGTGTATCCTAGAGGTGCTATTAAACCAGGAGCACGGAATCCTGGAACAGCAGCAGATAGCTATCTAAACACGCAACAATTTGACCTCGCAGCCTCGCACGGCGCACGTGTGCGCGTGTGCGCGTGTTGCGCATCGACAGCTACAGCTTGATAACGCACAGATGTCATATTAGGTAGGTAAACGTTCTTGTAAAAATTATATTTGTAAAACAATCATGAGAAACTTAAATTTACATGAGATTAAAAGCATTAAGTAATGCCCGACCCCGCTACTGAATTTATATAAAAACTATCGTTCTGTCGCAATGAAGTAAAAAATTAAACCAACTTCGAAACGCACTAAAAATTAAAAAATAATTGTATCATTTATTTGATTTCATTTAGGTACCTAAGCATATCTATGAAGTTGGTGCCATCCAAGTTTAAGGAACGTTTATGCGAAGGAAGTACCTAGAACCCACAAAGCACTTTGTGGGTTCTAGGTAACGTCCTTAAAGTAGAAACCTTAAATGGCACCGACTTCATAGATACTCGTATGCTTAGGTAAATTAAAGCAACTAAATGATACAATTATTTTTTATTTTTTCTGCGTTTTGAAGTCGGTTTAATTTTTGGAACGAAGTTCCTTATCGCGCGTTGTTAAAGGGGGCTAGACGGAAAAAATTCGTACGAAAAGTTGTCACGACACTTTTTGATCAAAGGATCTTGCCGCCGCCTTTAATGTGTGTGCGCGTGACGGGGGGCGCCCGCGCTGTATGCTGTCTCGCGCTCTCGTGGGGCCCTCTGGTGTTTCGGTGTACAACAACAAATATTATTATTACTTAAAAAAAATAAAATTTTATTACAATTCCTTCACTAATTAATCGAAAGGAACTTCGTTCCATCCGGGTGTCCCTTGACACCTCTCAACTTTTTTATTATTTTTTTTTATTTCACACTTTTTAGTGATTTGTTGATACGTAACTTTCTCGTACTATATTATTAGATTATTAGAATACATTATATGCATAGCAGTAACCAGCAATGTATGCGCCCTGTGCCAGCGTGCGTAACTGCGCCCTACAGACTTGTAACTGACTCTAAATAAGGTATTGTTTGTATATGGTCTGGTCATTTCTGCGCTCTGTGCCAGCGTGCGTAACTGCGCCCTACAGACTTGTAACTGACTCTAAATAAGGTATTGTTTGTATATGGACTGGTCATTTCTGCGCCCTGTGCCAGCGTGCGTAACTGCGCCCTACAGACTTGTAACTGACTCTAAATAAGGTATTGTTTGTATATGGACTGGTCATTTCTGCGCCCTGTGCCAGCGTGCGTAACTGCGCCCTACAGACTTGTAACTGACTCTAAATAAGGTATTGTTTGTATATATGGACTGGTCATTTCTGCGCCCTGTGCCAGCGTGCGTAACTGCGCCCTACAGACTTGTAACTGACTCTAAATAAGGTATTGTTTGTATATGGACTGGTCATTTCTGCGCCCTGTGCCAGCGTGCGTAACTGCGCCCTACAGACTTGTAACTGACTCTAAATAAGGTATTGTTTGTATATGGACTGGTCATTTCTGCGCCCTGTGCCAGCGTGCGTAACTGCGCCCTACAGACTTGTAACTGACTCTAAATAAGGTATTGTTTGTATATATGGACTGGTCATTTCTGCGCCCTGTGCCAGCGTGCGTAACTGCGCCCTACAGACTTGTAACTGACTCTAAATAAGGTATTGTTTGTATATGGACTGGTCATTTCTGCGCCCTGTGCCAGCGTGCGTAACTGCGCCCTACAGACTTGTAACTGACTCTAAATAAGGTATTGTTTGTACATGGTCTGGTCATTTCTGCGCCCTGTGCCTGGGCACCACTGGCACTGCCCTTGTCACGGCACTGATTATATGGCAGTTGCATCCAAAAAGCTACCAACACTTACACAAATACCGAAATCGCTGCAAGTGTGCCCATTAAAATTGAAGAGTTCCTTCGACTTACCCACGATCTCATCATTAGATCGCAATCGTAATATGATGACTACGGGACCATTTTGAAAGTGTACCCTTTCTAATAAAATAAGAATTAAGTATCAAAATCGGACTACTCTGTGAAAAGTTATTCGTGGTCATACATAAAAAAATACCTATCTCAAAAATTACTGAATAGATTTTGATGAAACTTCAAGTATTCGCTAAATAGAACAATACTTAATACTACAAAAAAGATTTATTTAAATCGAACTTGTAGTTCCGGAGATATACGAACTCAAACATAAAAACATATAAATTCCCTATCTCAAAAACAACTTAACCGATTTTGATGAAACTTGCAGTGTATCCTAAGTTGAACATAAGCTAGTACAACAAAAAAGAATTATTTAAATCGGACTTGAATTTCCACAGATATGTGAACACAAACATAAATACATACATACATACACTTATGAAATTTGGCACATTTGTTCAGACGTCGAATTGATAACCTTCTCTTTTTGAAGTCGGTTAAAAACTATCGATCAGTCATACTCAACTATAGATCAGATCGATTATTCATGGGCAATGGCTTGACAGATTTAAAATAAAGTATCTATATATATTTGGTCTAAGAAGAACAGTTACTCATCCAATGTCTTCTCTATGCCGATGATGAAGAATTACTTGCATCGTCTGCTAATGAGTTACAGAAAATGGTAACCATTATGAATGTAGCTTTGAAAAGGAGAGGAATGAAAGTGAATGTTAGCAAAACGATAGTAATGATTTTTGAAAGAGATGAATATGTGACAGATTGTAATATTTTAATAGATGGAGATAAACTTGAAGAAGTAAGAGACTTGAAGAAGCAGTATGCCTGGGTAGTAAATTTACGAAAGATGGGACGTTTGAATGTATAAATATATTGAGAGAGAGTTAATGCTGGGAACACGGTGAATGGCTGTGCGTAAAAGTGTGTTCGTACCTACACTTATGTATGGTAGTGAAAGTTGGGTATGGCAGAAGAAGCACAAAAGTAAAATAAATGCGGTAGAGATGAGAGCATTGAGAAGTATGTGCGGATTAAAAGTGAGTGACAGAGTTAACAACAGTATGATAAGAGAAAGCTGACTAACAGAGTTAACAACAGTATGATAAGAGAAAGCTGACTAACAGAGTTAACAACAGTATGATAAGAGAAAACTGAGTGACAGCATTAACAATAGTATGATAAGAGAAAGCTGAGTGACAGAGTTAACAACAGTATGATAAGATAAAGCTGAGTGACAGAGTTAACAACAGTATGACAAGAGAAAGCTGAGTGACAGAGTTAACAACAGTATGATAAGAGAAAGCTGACTAACAGAGTTAACAACAGTATGATAAGAGAAAGCTGACTAACAGAGTTAACAACAGTATGATAAGAGAAAACTGAGTGACAGCATTAACAACAGTATGATAAGAGAAAGCTGAGTGACAGAGTTAACAACAGTATGATAAGATAAAGCTGAGTGACAGAGTTAACAACAGTATGATAAGATAAAGCTGAGTGACAGAGTTAACAACAGTATGACAAGAGAAAGCTGAGTGACAGAGTTAACAACAGTATGATAAGAGAAAGCTGACTAACAGAGTTAACAACAGTATGATAAGAGAAAGCTGACTAACAGAGTTAACAACAGTATGATAAGAGAAAACTGAGTGACAGCATTAACAACAGTATGATAAGAGAAAGCTGAGTGACAGAGTTAACAACAGTATGATAAGATAAAGCTGAGTGACAGAGTTAACAACAGTATGACAAGAGAAAGCTGAGTGACAGAGTTAACAACAGTATGATAAGATAAAGCTGAGTGACAGAGTTAACAACAGTATGACAAGAGAAAGCTGAGTGACAGAGTTAACAACAGTATGATAAGAGAAAGCTGACTAACAGAGTTAACAACAGTATGATAAGAGAAAGCTGACTAACAGAGTTAACAACAGTATGATAAGAGAAAACTGAGTGACAGCATTAACAACAGTATGATAAGAGAAAGCTGAGTGACAGAGTTAACAACAGTATGATAAGATAAAGCTGAGTGACAGAGTTAACAACAGTATGACAAGAGAAAGCTGAGTGACAGAGTTAACAACAGTATGATAAGAGAAAACCGAGTGATAGAGTTAACAACAGTATGATAAGAGAAAGCTGACTAACAGAGTTAACAACAGTATGATAAGAGAAAGCTGACTAACAGAGTTAACAACAGTATGATAAGAGAAAACTGAGTGACAGCATTAACAACAGTATGATAAGAGAAAGCTGAGTGACAGAGTTAACAACAGTATGATAAGATAAAGCTGAGTGACAGAGTTAACAACAGTATGACAAGAGAAAGCTGAGTGACAGAGTTAACAACAGTATGATAAGAGAAAACCGAGTGATAGAGTTAACAACAGTATGATAAGAGAACAGTGTGGTGTAAAAGAAGATGTAGTGACTAAAATTATACTCAGACGGTTTGTGCATGTAAAGAGAGTACTTAGATGAAAGAATTAATGTTAGGCCCAGGAACATGCAAGACATTTTAAATAATGGCCAGCTCAAAAGTACCCTAAACCGACGAACTTGTATGAAAGGATTAATGACAGTGGAAAAGGAAGCTAAGCAAATATGCAAGGAGCAAGGACCGTGGCAAATGGAAGGATGTAGTCTCTGCCTGCCCCTATGGGAACGAGGCGTAATGCTATGTGTGTATGTATCATCGCAGGTGTTTCACTTGAAGTTCAGGAATCTGCCGCACAAGGCAATGCGCGCTGTGTCTACTCGTAAATCGAGAAGTCGGAAAATTTTCATTAAACCATATTTCAACTTAGTAAAATTAAACCCCTGTGGGGACTTTCTTTTTGAATATTGTCGATAACTTTATAAAGTATTACTAAATAAAGATATACACGTTATAACAGATAGACAATAGGCAAAACAAAGTAACAAGCGACTAGGGTTTAGCTCGTGCCACCGAGTTGCGCAAATAATCACCATCACTTTAGCAATGCAGCATCTAACACAGTAGCGTGTCGAGTGGGCCCCTCGAGGGGGACTCACCTTGTGTTTGGGCGCGTCTTCTCGCTGCGGCCGGGGCTCCTGGTCGCGCGCGTCGGCGCAGCGCGCGCCCGCCGGTGACGTAGCCGCGCGCGCCGCCAGCGCGGGCGAGCCGGGCCGCGCGTTCGCTGCACGGAGCACATGCTCACTCGTACTCACCACTCGCATTTGCACTCGCCCGCACAAACTCGCCACCTCTCCGAGCCCCACAATTTGTATGCGGTGAACGATAATTTGTACAAGCGTCGAACAATTGTCAACGTAGATGATAAGTTATCAGAATAGCGTCTAGATAGCTGTATGCACGTTTGCCAATGTGGAGAGTGTATGTACAGCGGTCGTCTCATGCATTCGTAGGCCGCGGCGGAGACCGCGCGCCGGCGAGAGGGGCCGGCGCGCGGTCTCTCCGGCCGGCGCGAGCGCTCACGGTTGAACTTGTCGTCGCTGGTGTACAGCTTGCCCAGCAGGCCGAGAGGCGCGCGCGGCGGCGCCAGCTGGATGCCCTCCCACCAGAACACCTCCTTGCACTGCAGCCGGCCGCCCGCCTCGTCGCCAGCGTCTGTGGAATGCAAGCGGATGAGCGCGGGAGCAGGCGTGTATGTGTGTGGTGTGGGGCGGGACCCACCTCGGGGCACGACGCGCGTGAGGCGCTCGGGGAACAGCAGCTGCGGCGGGCGCATGGCGATGACGTCGCGGTGGCGCGCGTACAGTTCGGCCACGGCCGCGTCCGCCGCCAGACGTTCGTCGGGCGCGTGCTCGCGGAACTGGCAGCCCGTGCTGCGCGCCAGCGTCTCGAAGCGGTAGGCACGCTCGCCGCAGCACGCGTGGCGCCCGGCGGCTAGCGGCGCGCGGCCCTCGCGCGTGAACATGTGCGGGCCTTGCTCGTGGTGCGAGCACCACTCCATCTGCAACACGCGGCGCGTCAGAGTCGCCGGCGGCCGTGCGGAGGGCGCGACGCGCGGCAGCGGCGAGCACCTGGTAGGCCGGGAAGTAGGAGTCGCAGAGCTGGCAGCGCAGGAAGTGGCAGTCGGCCCACAGGCGCCAGTACACGCGGCGCCACGAGCGCAGCTCGCCGTACAGCCACGACACGTACTCGCCCAGGCTCCACGCCGGCTCCCTGCTGTGCGCAGAGACCACGTTGCCGCGCCGGTCGATGCGCATGCTGGCGGGCTGGCACGGCACCTGCGGCGCAATGTGGCGCCCCAGCAGCTTGTTGCACCTGCGCACACGGACGCTCGTATGGGGGGGCGGCGGGCCGGGGCGGCGCGCGGCTCGAGGCGATACGCACTTGCTGCACTTGAAGAGCGTGGCGAGCGTGGCGTAGTGGCCGCGCAGCGTCTCGGGCACGGGCTCGGCGAGCGACAGGATCATCTTGCAGTACAGCCGCGACTGGATCTTGTCCTTGCGGTCGCGCAGCGCCTCCAACTCCGCATTGGTGTACATGGCCGCCAGCCGGCCGAGCAGCCCGTCGCTGAGGCACGCCAGGTTGGTGGCCGTCTTCACGATGTCGTTCATGTGCGCGTGGCAGTACAGCAGGCAGTCCTGCAGCAGCGGCTCCATCTGCGGGGCGAGCAGAGAGTAGCGCGGGCGGGGCGCGGGCGTGGGCGCGGGGCGGCGGGCGAGCGCTCACCTGCAGGAAGGACGCGGAGACGAGGATGGGCACGACGTTGTGCGCGTCCAGCAGCGGCCAGTCCGCCACCAGGATGGAGTCGCGCTTCACCCAGCGCATCAGCCACTCGAAGATCTGTGCAGCGAACCCGTCAGAGCCGCTCGGCGCTGCGGCCCGCGCATCAGCCCGCGCGAGCGAGGACGCGAGCCGCAGCGCCGCCTAGGGTTAGCTGCTATGGGATCTGCGCGGTCATACTCACTCACTTCATTAGTGTCATGTATACGTTCCCCTCTCATTCCCCACTCTACCGTTAATTCGTCACCGTTGTCATCGAAATAAGTTATGTCAAATCCAAAAAAATAATTTTGTCAACAGTTACAGGCTAAACGTATATGGGCCGAGACTATTAAGCAGAACCAAAGAGTATACATCGAGTGCAAAATGCGTGTGCGAGATTTGTTTTAACATCTCACCACGCTCTCAAATTACACCATACATTAATGAAGCTAACATATTGCGGATGGAAGCTCGAAGAAGGTCACACCTACCCACATCAGTCTAGGCATAAAACAGTGGTTTTCAAGTGAAGTTTTAAGTTTGCTACAAACTGTTGGAACGATTTGCTACCGCCACTAAAGTTTGCTCAATCTGTTAAAGCTTTTAAACTGAAATTGAGAGAATATTTATTATCTACCTTTAATTTATGCTTAGATATTAGATATGCTCTGATAAAAATGCCTGGCCTGGTTTTTTTTCCTTAAGTTTCTTTTACCGCTAACTACGTCTTGTCCTGTTGATTTTTCTTATATTTTTGATATGTATTTTTCTGTATTATTTATGTATTGTTCTGTATTATTAACAAGTTATTATTGGTAATGTCGATTACGTCCGTCATATTACCCATTTAAAGGCTCCCACTGAAAGTCAGCGCTACAGCTGGCTGTAGCAATATGCTGAATGGGAGACCATTCAGAGTGTAGTCAGTCTTTTTTCATTTCAGTTTGTTTTTGTTATTTGTTTTGTGCATCTATTCTGACCAAATAAAAATAATTTCTTTCTTTCGTAAGCACGTCGTACCAGATCGACGTCGGATTTAGTACGGAGTCAATAAGCGCCGAGCGTATAAACGAAACGTGTTGGATGATAAACCCACTTTAGGTGAGTACCGGTGGATGTATGTTGTTTATCACAGACCCGCCTGCTGTCGGAGTGAAGTCGGTTAGCTCGCCTGTATGTCGCAGTGCACGGAGATGTCCATGTCCTCCAGGCGCTGGCCGGCCGTCACATCCGCGAAGTAGCCCATCTTGCTCACCAGCAGCTTCTGCGCGCAGCGGAAGTCCTTCTTCAGCCCCTTCACCTCGTCGCACACGTGGATCTCCACCTCGCCGCTGCGAGAGCGCGCCGTGAGCGTGTGCGTATTGTGCGCAGTACAACGCACACAGACGCGCGTGCCGTTGTACTGCGCACACGACGCAGCGGGGCAGCACACGGTAGCGCGGTACTCACTCCTGCCTCTGGTTGTTGCGCTCCTGCGCGGCCGCCACGGACGACTTGCGTCTGCCGAGCCGATCTCTAGACTCTTTCTCGTTGACGAAACCTTCAACATACAATGGATCTACGAGTGACGAAGCAGGTAGAACGCAAAAAATTCAAATAACACCAGTAGGCCCAAATTGCGCACGAGATAAAGAAAGATAACATGTCAATAATAGAAAACGATAATCGTCCAATAAGATGCAATGAAATGATATCGTTCGCTGTTTCGTCGCTTCGGGGGTCGGAAGTACCGGGGCGGAAGAAAGAGCTGTTTATGTTCCTCCGCTGTTGGATGACGTTTCTCGTTTTCTCTACTCCTCATACTGTTCTGAGCGCCTCTTAGACTTGCAGGGAAAACAAGTCTTTATCATCCTGTTTCAACGACCGGCGCCGGGCCGCACTTCTCGCTGGAGAAGGCCTGGAATCCTCATGGTCAAAATATAGCGTAGGGAATTGAAAGTTTCGAAATGAGTTACGGTGCGATGGCGGTCGTCCTACCTCCGAAGCTAGCGGGCTTCTTGACGTCGGCGGAGGAGCCTGGCGGGCACTGCTTGATGATGGGCGCGTACACGCTCGTCGTCTTGCTCGGCTTCTTGTACCCCACCAGATACGGCAGGATGGAATCTAGGATCCCTTCGTTTATTACCTACGATTTATAAAGTAGACCATGATTATCACCACAGAGCCACGGGATAGGCATCCCTCTGTATAAATAGGAGATAGAATTTGGAGTGTAGACCCACAAGGCTGCTCCAATGCGAGATAGCGGGTTTAGTGTAACTAACTATTACTATCAGATGTTGAAGATTGGATAGTGACCTGGACCCACGGCTTAACGTACTCTCCGAGGCACGGGGATGTAGCTCCACAGAGATTTCTACTCCAGGCTTAGTATTTACTGAAAATTTCTTAGAGGGAAGAAAACTCATAACTATCCCATAACCCGATCGAAGATTTGAATCCGGGGCCTCATCGAAGCCACATGGGCTATCCATTAGAGCCAGGAGGCAGTCAAAGTGTTACGTACGTCGTTGAGCTTGCAGTTGAGGTTGGCCTCCGTCCACACGCCCAGCATCTCGACGCGCGCCTCCAGCGGCGGCGACCCGCGGCGCGCCCCTGCGACACAGTGCACTGAGTGTCTGGCAGCGCAGCGCAAGCCGCAGCGGCTAGAGCACTCACCCTCGATAGCGCCGCAGCTGTGGCGCTTGTCCAGGCTGCGCACGGCGCGCTCCACGACCGTGTCGCTCTTGCTGGTGACGGCGCGCTGCTCGGCCTGCGCCGCGCGACTGAGCAACTCGCGCTCCTGCTGCTCGATCACGTGGTTCAGTACTGTCAGTTTCGTCAACTCTTCCCAGTTGATCTTCGACCCCTCGTCTTCCTCACCCTCCAGGTGCTCGTACACTTGATAGGCGGTTTTCATGAAATCGAAAAAGTCCTTCACGGTGATGACCTCAGCCGTCGCGCCCGCCTTTGAGAGCGCGCCCCCGGGCGCCGTCGCCGCCGCCGCGTCTGGCCGCGGGGGGCTCTTCGCCCCTTTAGAGTCGCCGCGCTGCATGAACATGGAAGTTAAATCGGATTCAGAATTTGGGCTCGCCATGATTGCCAGTGAAATATCGCGATCGATCAATCCGCCGCCGCAATCTCTCGTATCGACCCAACGGTTGGCCGAGCGACCGTTTGCGAAGTGTTCGGTCAACGTGGAGCTAAAGCTCACATATATATTTTGATCGCCATGGCAGGATAGTTCAAAACAAACTTTTAAATTTGCGAAATTGTTAACGGATAATATAATCTTAAAATCTATATAGTTACAGAACTAAGTAATTTTATTTAAAAACATGTAACCATAGTTTATTGTCAGTATTGTGTAATCTGTCATTATGATTTTGAAAAGTATTGTAATGTAACTACCATGTTACTACTAATTTTTTTTCATTTATGTTTTAGTTTCTGTAAATGTTCTGTAATTTATTATAACTTTCATTATTAAGTAACTACTTAGTGGTCTAACATCCCGCTGCTCGTTCTGCAGGTATTATTTTCTACGATTACTAATATTGAATGACTGTTGAGGGAATATGCTATGCCCGCCTGTGCATTACCTACTCAAGGACGTATGATTACTACTAATAGTGATACTACCTAACTGTATAATAATTATTTTTTGATTTGATTTGAGATAAGATTTGCCTTTTACAGTATAGTAATTAGTTATATTATATATAGTATAGTAGTAGTTTCGGAGATATTACAACATTTCTAAAAAACATAACATTGCCGCTATATCGTGCAAATTAAGTTGACCTCCTCCGTGTTATGTTATACGTACTGAATAGGGGTCAACATTTTGGTGCCGATATCCTTTGAGAATTCGATCTTTGATCTTTTCTTTCAATTTATTTGCTAATTTCTAGATCTGCATGTCGGATTGTAAATTATTTTGTTTACTATGAAAGCTAGACTCAAAAGTGAAATAGACTATTTAATACACGCTATACACATCAGCTTGCCATACCCATAAATATATATTGGTAACGTACTGTAATATCGTACAATATTTAACAAAAATGTAGATCTTCAGTAGATACACGGGACGGGACGGAGGATTCTGCTTCACGAATCACGGGAAACAATAAAAAAAATTAAATTAAGAGGGGTAGCGGGGAAAAAGCACACTTTATATGAAAGTCTCTTTCAAATTAAAAGGGTACCTAAGAGGTATTCACGCGGACGAAGTCGCGGGCGACTGCTAGTCTTTCATAAAGTAGGTACCCGTACGTACTTATAAAACTAATCGAAGGCTCATTACCGTACGCCTCAGGTACTTTGTACTATTATCCATGAAATATCTACCAAAATGAATAAGGTATATTAAACGAATCAAAATGGCCATTTTCTGCACACTAAAGTCTGATTATTTTGTTGTCTCCTAATATCAACTCTATAGACAACTACTCTAGGTTTGTGTATATAGTAATCTGTGAACCAAGGAACATATTTACTCTAAGGTCTTCGATTTTTGGCGGGAATCGAGTGGCGTGCTTTATATATTGAAAATTTTAATTTATAAGTTTTTAAACCTCTAGGAGTAATATTCCAGTGTATATATGTAAATTAAACCAGGCAAAATGCCGTCAGATAGTGATGGCGATGCCCATGAGAGAGTAGAGAGGAAAAAAAGGAAAGTGCAAAAGTCTAGTGAGGACGATGGTTCAAAGTATAAACCATATATTAAGCCGGGATATCGCAGAGCCTATATGGACAACAGCACCAATACGGAATTTCCTGTGTTTGTTGAAAGTAGTGAGGTGGACGTTAAATTGGGTAATAAAAACCCATTAGTAGTTTCTAAATACTTCAAACAAGTGAAAGGTATTCATGAAAGCAGACGCATCAATGCAAGTAAAATAATGTTAGTCTTCAAGCAAGCAACAACAGCTAATGATTTTCTCAAACACGAATGCCTATCTGTGTACAAACTTCGTGCATTCATTCCAGCATCTTCTGTGGAGAGGGTAGGGGTTGTTAGGTTTATTCCTAAGGAATCCAGTAATCACGAACTATTTAATAAACTCTCTTCTGAATGTGAAGTTATAGGAGTAAGGCGTTTTATGAAAAAGGTGGGGGACGAATTTGTTCCCCTTACAACTATAAGTGTCATATTCACTGGTACAAATTTACCGCAGCATATTTATTTGGATAACTGGCGTTATAAAGTATACACATATACGCCTCCCTTAATGCAGTGCTTTAACTGCATGAAGTTTAACCATTATGCCAAAATATGTAAAAATAAACAGGTATGTTCACGTTGTGCTGGGGAACATCACTACAAGGACTGCGCTATAGACATTCTCAAGTGCAGTAATTGTGGTGGTGCTCACTTAGCAATATCAAAAACATGTCCAATAAAGGCAGCAAGAATAGAAAAGCAAAAACAAACTTATGCTAAGGTACTCCAAGTTAATAGTGTAACTTTTCCTACACTTCCAAAGCCTCAGGCTCAGGTTCTGCAAAAAAATTATCAAACCAACCAAGACATCCCAGACAAGAAAGATATGTCTCATTCAGACATTATAAATAATAAGAAAGTAATAGCAGCTATAATAAGTACATTAGTTACAATAGGGAACTCTAATGATATAAAGTCTACTAAACAAATAAAAGAAACATTTTTGAAACATTTTAACGAATCTTAATGGATTCCAAACTCAGCATTGTACAACATAATATCCAGAGCATTAATAATAAAAAGCCCTTATTAAAATCATTTTTAACACAATACAATATTGATGTTTTATTACTCAATGAAACATGGCTAAAAAATACTAGTAGTATTATAAAAATTCCAGGGTATAATTTTGTAGGACAAAATGCAAAAAATGAGCATGGAGGTGTAGGTATTTTATTAAAAAACACATTAAGGTATAAATTGTTGCCAACAAAATTTTATGAAGACATTCAATCCATAGCAATTTCTTTAGAAACTAGTGTTGGCGTCTTGTCAATTTTATGTGTTTATTGTCCTCCTAGAAATAAAAACAAATGCAGAATCAATAAACTTAAAAATATTATTAATGATTTACCAAAGCCCTGTTTGGTATCAGGAGATTTTAATGCCCATCATATTGCTTTTGGTTGCCATAGTACTAATTCAAGAGGTAGATCCCTATTTGACATATTTGATGAAAACGATCTGTGCATATTAAATTCTGGTATGCCTACAACTCTACAAAGGCCAAATTCTAATAGTTCTGCTATTGATGTAACAGGAGTGAGCCCAGTACTAGCACCATTGTGTGAATGGTCAGTCGGTGATGATACATTAGGTAGCTACCACTATCCCACGTTTACAAAAATTAATTTATCTCCATCTAAATATGCTGTTAACAATAAAGTAGAGAAATTTTTATTTAGTAAAGCAGATTGGATCAAATATTATAAGAAATCAGAGGAATATTTTAATTCTTTAACATTTAATGAACTAGAACCTTTACAGTCATACAATAAATTTTGTGAAATTTTAAATATTTTAAAAAAAGACTGCATCCCTCTCATTAAATTTGAGGTTCCTGGAGTTCATAAAGTACCTGCTCCTTGGTGGGATGAAAATTGTGCTGTAGCGGTTAAAAATTCCAAATTAGCTTTACAACTATATAGAAGAGAAGGGTCAATTATGAATTACATAAATTATAAAAAGCTAGATGCATTGAAAAAAAATAATCATAAAAAAGGCAAAAAAAGATGGTTGGGCGAATTTATGTACATCATTTAATAGATACACTCCTATTTCTCATGTATGGAATTATATGAAAAGATTTAAACGAATAAACATCCAAACTCAAGTTAAAAATGATGTATGGGTTCCAAATTTTATTTCAAAATTTAAAAGTAATAACGGTAACATAAAAGTAAGGAACTCTATTTTTGAATACAATAATAATAATGAAAGTTCTATGTTCCTATTAAAACCATTCACTTTTGTAGAATTTAATATAGCACTTCAATCAAGAAAAGACTCTACACCAGGCTTAGACAACATTCCTTATATAATGCTTAAAAAGTTACACAAAGTTGGTCAATTGGCTTTACTTAATATTTTTAATAGATTATGGATGAATCAATGTGTTCCAGAGAGTTGGAAGATTCAATGTATAATACCAATTTTAAAACCAGATAAATCTCCAGATGACTGTGATTCTTACAGACCTATATCATTAACTTCTTGCATAGGAAAATTGTTTGAAATAATGCTTAAAATAAGAATAGACTATTTTGCAGAAAAGAATAATCTTTTACCATGTTTCCAATATGGTTTCCGTAGGGGTAAAAGCACAGCAGAAAGTTTGACTTCATTTATGTATGATATGAAGAACTGTCAGTTCTCTAGATCTACAGCAGTTTGTGTATTTTTAGATATAGAAGGTGCTTATGATAATGTTGACTTAAACCAGCTCACAGTTTGTCTTAAGGATATCGGCATTCCTGGAAAAATATTAAAATGGCTTGCAAATTTTTTAAATAATAGACAGTTTTATGTAAAATACAATAATATACTCCATGGGCCTAATTTAACAAGTAAGGGTCTTATGCAGGGTGCATCGCTATCACCAATTCTGTATAATTTATATACCTCGCAAATTGAAAAATTTATAACTAGCGATGTTAAAATTTTACAGTTTGCTGATGACTTATTGCTGTACAGTGTAGATAGAAACATAGAAATAGCAAAAAATAATGTTACTTCAGCACTGATCCAGTTGCAGCAATATTATAAAGATTTGTTAAAATTAAATATTAATACCTCGAAAAGTTCATGTATGATTTTCGGTAGCCCAATGGGAAATCACATAAAGTACAACAATATAGATATCCCATTTGTAAAAGAAAAGAAATTTTTGGGTGTTATTTTTGATACCAAATTAAAATTTGATAGACATATTAATTACATTAGCAAAAATGCGTTAAAAAGTATTAATATTATAAGATGTCTGGCTGGGACATTTTGGGGCTCTGATCCTAAAGTTTTAACTCTTTTGTATAAGAGCATGGTTAGAAGTCACTTTGATTATAGCTTTCTTGCGTACATGCAAGCGAATCCAACATTACTAAAAAAACTTGATGTTATTCAAAATATTGGCTTGCGAATAATTAGTGGTGCTATGAGATCTACGCCTATTAATTCCATGGAAGTCGAAACTGGTATTCCTCCGTTAACTGTAAGACGTATATTTTTGGCTGAAAGATTTTGTTTAAAAGCACTGACATCGAACATTTCATTAGTAAACAAACTTGTACTCCCTAATAACCTGATGGCTATAACAAAATCTACAGTTGAATCCTTAGAAGTAACAGCTAGTTCACTTCTTGCCGGTAAACAACCTACCATTTCTATTATAATGACATACATGAATAGTATTGCCACTAACATTAATGTTACTAGCATGTGGCCTATGTATTCTTGTCCTTATGAGGGATTAATTTTGGAAAATACAATTCATTTGACGAATATTAAAACAAATATAGACTTCCTAAGATTTATAGATAAGAATTGTAAATATTATTATAAATTATATACAGATGGATCTAAAAATCAGAACCTCGTGAGTGCTGCTTTTTACGATCCACAGAAAACATGTAGTAAATCGTTTAAGCTAGATGTTCGATGTAGTATTTTTACTGCTGAATCATTTGCAATTTTAAAAGCATTGCATTATATAAAAGAAGTAATTTCAGATAATGTAAATAATTGTATTATAGTAACTGATTCTAAAAGTGTTCTTTTAGCAATAGGTAATTTCAATTTTAGTTATAAGTGTTCATATTTTATTTTTCGAATAAAAAAATTGTTACTAGATTTAAGAAATACTGGAATTAATATAGAATTCGTTTGGGTACCCTCCCACAGAGGCATAGTGGGCAATGAAATAGTTGATTCTATACTAAGGCAAGGATTGGTTAATGAAGATTGTTCAGACAGTTTTCAGATTCCGTTTACGGACTTATACTACGAATTGAATAAAAGACAGAAATTGCTTTGGTGTAAATATTGGAAAGAAACTAGTCAAAGTAAAGGACGTTGGTATGCAGATATACAAAATGAAATACCGGTTCGGCCTTGGTATATTAAAATGAACTGTGATTCAAGAATATTCGTATCAGTAATAAACCGACTAAGATTTGGTCACTGTTCAGTGCCAACTCATTTATACAAAATAAATATTTACAAGGATAAAACGTGTCTCTACTGCAAAAATGAAGAAGCTGACATTAACCACATAGTTTTTAAGTGTTCTGCTTTTGGCTTGCAAAGATTATTATTAGCAAGTTCCATAGAAGCAATTAAAGAAGAAAACAAACTTGAGTGTGATACCCGCCATATTAAGGACTTGTTAAAAAACTGTTTATTTTTTAGGCCTATTTTTTATTTTATAAGTAATACTATAGAAAAATTGTAAAAAATATTTAGGAGGTAATATTGTAATGATAATTTTAAGAGAAATTGTAACTTTTCATTAATGAAAGGCCATAAAGGACTTGATTCCAGGCCGTTAAATAAATTAAAAAAAAAAAAAAAAAAAATTTACAAACAATACGTAAATAACATTGTCTCTGGTAAAGTGATATGTCATATCAATCTGTGTGTCATATCAAAGATTTCGTATTAATCGTGTTGAAAAAGTTATTTAATATGTCTCTAGCTCTAAGTTATTATGGAAAGAGTCCGAGCCGAACATGACAAGAACGAAACGGAAGCTGAAAGTTTCTGGAGGACTCCGCAGAGGGCCGTCCCGGGCAGGCCTCGTCAGAGGGTCGAGCGAATCGAGGTTATGTCGGGATCGTCTTACCAGCAGTTCCAGGCGTCCGTGAATGACGCCTGGGAACTGGGCGACGACGACGTCGTCTCCGGGATAGACGAGCCGCGGATCTCCAAGGCCATCTCGCAAACTGCCGCGCTGAGCGTCATCAACTCGCACCGCAGTGCGCTGAGCGCCGAGCGTGCCGATGCGGCTGCCGACGTGCGCCCGGCGGACGGCGCGGCGCGCAAAGCGGGTGGCGGCCTCCGCCACTACCCGGGCCGGCCGCGGCCCGTGCGACTGTCGGCGCTCACTTCGCGCGAGGAGAGCAGCGAGAGCAAGCTGGAGCGCTTCCAGCAGCTGCTGGACAGTGCCGTGCTGGACTTGGACGAGCTCAAGCAGCTCAGCTGGGCAGGCATTCCCACTAAAGTGAGTAGTTAGTTGCCACTGTTTTTGAAAGCAAATGACATGATACTATACATTTAGTTATTCTCTTAACTGAATTTCTGTGTTATTGTAGTGCACTGACTGACTTCTTTAAAAAGTGGAGATTTGGGACTTGATCAATATTACACTGCTTCTATGTGTGGTAATTTTTCATTATTGATGGCTAAGGTGCAGTAGGGACTGCTTTCTGCTGGATTTGTTTTCTATATCTGGCCTTTTGACTAGGAGGCCTCAAAAATATTAGAGATAAAAATGAGGTTGCAAGACATGGTGTAAATTATTTTATTGCAGTTTCTGCAAAAACTATTCTTCTTTGTCATCACACTCTTGACAGAGCGGTCTTGGCTGTCACATTAAGATTGGTGGCTAACTCCACAACCTGTCGCCATTGCTCCCGTACAGCTGTGCTTCTAGTACATTCGAGTATGCTTCAGTTTGGAGCAATCTTTATTTGCTTCGTCTATTGAATTTTTGACTTGCCGCAGTCTCTTGTACCTTCGACCCTTTTCTGAACCACAAGGCACTCTATGGATCTGTCTCTGCAAGTAATATGCCTAAAGAAAGTGAGAATGAGACCTTGGACGATGGAAGACAGACTCTGTTGGATGCCGAGTTCCTGGAGGATTGAAACATGTGTTCGGAAGTATGTCCACTAATTCATCATTATATTAGTATATGCATAATAAAATTTAAACAGTCATTGGTTGTCTTGGTACCCATAACACATGTTATTCCTGCTTTAAGGCTGTGGACAGTGATGTGTGTATTCTCATTATTAGATCAAAGAGGCAAATGATCTTTTACATGGTTTTTTAGTCATATTATGACCACAATTATTCTCTGAACTTGACTCTTTTTTTTTTATTTGTTATGCTGTATCATAGCAATCTGTACAGGTACAACAAGACACTCTTCAGACTGAATATTTCAGTTAGTAGTCATCTCCAGGACCTCATCTTTGCCATAGATTTCCTAGTGGCAGGCTCCCTCTTATGACTGGTTACAAAAATCTATGTTTGAGATCAGCAATGCTGTATCTCTGGAGACAATTATATTGATGTATACCTATGGCTGCACTGGGCTATTTGGTCACAAACTGTTTGTATGCCAAGGTCGAGGCACATGTATTTATTACTTACACATTTAGGAATACCGAACATTGCCCTTATAACTTTGCTTTGGAATCTTTCCAGGAGTTCAATATTTGAGTAGCTGGTTGTTTCCCATAACTGTATGCCATACGTCCAAATAGGCTTCAACAGTGCTTTGTATATAAGCATTTTGTTGTCTTCATCAAGTTTTGAGTTTCATCCTAAGATCTAAGTTTACAATCTTATTGTTTCCTCTTTGTCCAGACATGTTTACGCCAAGTCAGTCTTATGTCGAGATGCATCCCCAAGTATTTTGCGTTGTCTTCTTTGGGTATAATTTTTTCATTGAATTCGACCAATGGACAGGTGTCTCTCCTAAGAGTAAATGTAACCTGGACAGATTTATTTTCATTTCATCTTCCACTGTTTCAACCGTATTTCTATTTCATTAAGGTGAACAACCTGCAGCAAAAGTGAAGCTGTCGGAACATCATGAGCGCACAACACTGCTGTTTCAACAGCATATGTCCCAGTTGTTGTGTAATTGTTAATTGGGATGTCAGCAGTAAAAATGAGATACAGTATGGGGCTCAGTAAACAGGAACTCAGGAACATTCCGCTAGATGAGGGACGTAAGGAAAGAGTGGCTTTTATCTCGGCTTACATCCCAAGCGAGACAGAATTCACTCCACCAACGAAAGAACTTGAAGAAACTGTAACTAAATACAGAGGTAAGGGAACTCCTATAATTATTGGGTGCGACGCTAACTCACATCATTTGGCGTGGGGAAGTACTAACACTAATACTAAAGGAGAATTACTATTAGAATTTGTAGCAGGCACCGGTCTTGAGATTATGAACATAGGTAATACAAGTACTTTTGTCACAAGATCAAGACAGGAAGTACTAGATATCACACTAGCAACCAATGATATTTCCAAATATATCAAAGAATGGAAGGTTGATCTAGAGGAATCTTTCTCGGATCATCGCAGGATAACCTTCCACATAGACAGCTATGTGGAAAAAGTAGTATTAAGGAACGCAAGGAAAACGGACTGGGAGCTATTTGCTTCATTGCTAAGTGGATGGAGACCAGATCGCAGCTCCTAATATAGCGTAGAAGAAATTGAAGAATGCGCAAAGGAACTAGAGGTAAAACTGGTGGACGCCTATAAAACAGCGTGTCCATCGAGAGAGATAAAACTGGGGAGAGGCCAACCCTGGTGGAACAAAGATCTAAAGAAGGATAAGAAGAAAGTGCGCAAAGCTCTCAGAGTCGCTCTCAAAAATGACGACGATGATAGCTGGGAAGAATATAGAAGAAAAAGAACCTCTTTCCGAAACAAGTGCAGGAAAGAAGAAAGGAAGGGCTGGCATACTTACTGTGAGGGTGTAACGGAATATCCAGAAGCGGCCCGTCTAGTAAGGGTCCTAGCCAAGGATAAAACTTGCAAACTAGGAAGTATTATGATAGATGGTGAGCTAGTTTCTGATCCGAAACTAGTACTAAGCAAAATGATGGAGACACATTTTCCAGATTGTCAAGAATCAGAACACGAAGTAAACTTGCCCACAATTGCCGACTTAAACTGGGCGGCTGTTGAGGATATTATCACCCCAGGACAACTTGAATGGAGCATTAACTCATTTGCTCCATACAAAGCAGCAGGACCTGACGGCATCTTTCCAAAGATGCTGCAGACAGCATTCGAGACTATAAAAGGAACTTTGTTAGCGCTATTCAGAGCAAGTCTAGCTAGTGGATACTTGCCGTCAAACTGGTGCAAAGTCAAGGCGGTATTTATTCCGAAGCCAGCAAAGACAACCTACCAAGAAGCAAAATCCTTTCGATGTATAAGCCTATCGTCTTTCATTCTAAAATCTTTAGAAAAAATCATCGATGGGTACATACGATCGAAAATAGAATTGAGTACCTGGCCACTACACAATAACCAACATGCCTATATGGCGGGCAAATCTACTGAGACTGCACTTCATAATCTAGTGGTCAGGATAGAAAGATCACTCAACAACAAAGAAGTCGCACTTGGATGCTTCTTTGATATAGAAGGGGCATTCGACAAGGCGAATCGAGAAGCGATAAAAACAGCACTACACCGAGATGGTATAGATGATAAAGTACAAAGCTGGATCGTGAACATGTTAACACATAGAACGATATCAGCAAACTTAGGTGGAGAGACACTTACCATACGATCAACCAGAGGCTTTCCTCAAGGAGGATGCTTATCGCCTCTCCTATGGTGTCTACTATTAGACTCATTAATTGTTAAAATTAATGACATGAAGATCTATATGCAGGCCTACTCTGATGATGGAGTACTCCTAGTCACAGGTAGAGACCCTAATACCGTAAGGGACATCATGAGTACAGGCATTAAAAGTACATTAGCTTGGTGTCAGGATAAAGGTCTTAACCTCAACCCCTTTAAAACCAAGCTAGTGCTGTTCACCAAGCGGAGAAACTCAAACTTTACACCCATAAAGGTTAAAGGTGTTGAGTTAGAAAGTATAAAAGAAATTAAATATCTGGGGATAACTTTAGATAACACCCTAAGATTTAGGACGCATATTCAGGAACAATGCTCTAAAGCCAAAATAACTCTAATACAATGCAGAAGAGCTGTGGGCAGAACTTGGGGCATGAAGCCGGGTGTCATTAAATGGATATATACGGCTATTATATTGCCTAGAGTTCTGTACGGAGCTATCATCTGGTGGCATAGAGCGGAAGCAAAAATAAATAGCAAAGAACTAGGAAAAGTACAAAGATTAGCAACTCTAATGATCTCAGGCGCCATCAGGACAACACCATCTGCAGCGCTGGAGGTCCTAATGGGACTGCATCCTTTGGACTTAGTAGCAAAAAGATTGCTCTAGAACAATGGTATAGAATGAAAGTGTCTAAACAATGGAAAGGCAACTTCATGGACAAAGGACACACAGATGTAGACAAAATCTATGGAGAAAGGCTGTCGATG
This sequence comes from Mycalesis mineus, assembly GCA_034621355.1. Lineage (NCBI taxonomy): Eukaryota > Metazoa > Arthropoda > Insecta > Lepidoptera > Nymphalidae > Mycalesis > Mycalesis mineus. Next base: position 19,433,939 of record CM067888.1, on the reverse strand, counting down.
ATAATCAGCAATAGTGATCTTATCAAGAGTAAGTTATTCTATCTATATTCTATCCTTACCTAACAATAAGTTAGGTAAGGATAGAATTAGTAAAGCAGACCTGACGAACCTCACCATAGGGGGAATTGTTAGGTTCACGAAGGCTACAGGTAGGCTTGAGGGGGGGGCACTGTCGGGACACCAGTGAACCTGTGTCTCAATCACGGGAATTGGGTGGAATGGTTCTAATGAGGACTGACCACCCGTCTGGCCTTGACAGACGTCCCCTCTAGAAATAATAAAAAATAATGGGGCTCAGTATGCTGCCATGGGGGGACTCCTAAATTGATACGATAAAGGTCAGAACAGTTGTTATTGAATTTCACCTGGTAGCTTCTTTTAGCTAGGTATGATTTTAGAATGGAAAGAAAACAGTGTGGGAGGGAGTGTGTCCAACATTTTGTTCACCATGTCAGCATAGTGTGTTGCATTGCAGTTTTTCGAACATTGTCCCCATTCTATTAGTCATGTTATTAAACTCATGTCTACTGTGTGTAGTGGGAGCTGTTTTTTGGTCTTAGTGTGCATTGGTTACTTGTTAGTTGGCATTGAGCATATGTTTTTTCTAAAGTCAGATTCGCTAGAAGCCACATTGGCTGTTTTGTTTTCTCTTGCGTGAATGTAGGCTGATTTGCTTTGTGTTTAGGGGCAGTTTTCGTGATTCTTTCTTTATATTGTTTATAAATTTTGCAACGCCTATAGCTGGCTGGGTGTTTCTCATCACAGTTTGCACAGGTGGCTTCAGTCTTGGGTGTTTAGTGCATTGTGTTGTGGGGTGGTCGTTTCCACAGCGGAAAGGTCTATAGCACTGATTTATATTATGTCCAAATCTTTGACAGCATTTACACTGAAGAATCCTTCATCTCATAGGGCTTCGAAAGAAATTTCCTTTTGATTTAGATATCTAATATTGAAGATGTCTTTGTTATTGTTTTGGTTCAAGGTCAACATGGAATATGGACAGAGGATCTTTTGTTACTCAAACAAACCTGACTCTAAAAATATTAATATATACAAAAATTACACGGGAACCATTTCAAAGAAAACGCAAAAAATTCAATTTGTGTAGACATTGATTTAACGACGATCTATACATTATTCTATTATGTTTATGTTCATTATTATAGTAAATGTTTCCACATGTCGTGCAGGCTCGCGCGGTGACCTGGCGCCTGCTAGCCGGCTACCTGCCCGCCAGCGCCGAGCGGCGCGCCGCCACGCTGCAGCGCAAGCGCGCCGACTACTCCCACCTGGTGCGCACCTACTACGACGCGGAGCGCGAGGAGGACACGTACCGCCAGATCCACATCGACGTGCCGCGCATGAGCCCGCTCGTGGCGCTGTTCCAGCAGCCCACGGTGCAGGCCATGTTCGAGCGCATCCTGTACATCTGGGCCATCCGCCACCCCGCCTCCGGCTACGTGCAGGGCATCAACGACCTGGTCACGCCATTTTTTATGGTGTTCCTGCAGGAGGCGGCGCCCGGCCAGCGCCTGGATGACTTCCCGCTGGACAGCCTGCCCGCCGAGCGCCGGGACGTCATCGAGGCCGACTCCTTCTGGTGTCTGTCCAAGTTCCTGGACAGCATCCAGGACAACTACATCTTCGCGCAGCTGGGCATCCAGCACAAGGTGAACCAGCTGAAGGAGCTGATCGCGCGCATCGACCTGGCGCTGCACGAGCACCTGCAGCGGCACGGCGTGGACTACCTGCAGTTCTCGTTCCGCTGGATGAACAACCTGCTGACGCGCGAGATCCCGCTGGCGTGCAGCATCCGCCTGTGGGACACGTACCTGGCCGAAGCGGACGGGTTCGCCACGTTCCAGCTGTACGTGTGCGCCGCCTTCCTGCTGCACTGGCGCGAGCGCCTGCTGCGCGAGCGCGACTTCCAGGGGCTCATGCTGCTGCTGCAGAACGTGCCCACGCACAACTGGGCCGACGCGCACATCGGCGTGCTGGTGGCCGAGGCCTACCGCCTCAAGTTCGCCTTCGCCGACGCGCCCAGCCACCTCGCGCGCGCCGCGCCCGTGCCCCGCAGCTGACCGACGCTCGCGACTCGCAGGGGCTCGTGCTGCTGCTGCAGAACGCGCCCGCGCACGACTGGGCCGACGCGCCCAGCCCCCTCGCGCTTGCCGCGCCCGTGCCCCGCAGCTGACCGACGCTCGCGACTCGCAGGGGCTCGTGCTGCTGCTGCAGAACGCGCCCGCGCACGACTGGGCCGACGCGCCCAGCCACCTCGCGCGCGCCGCGCCCGTGCCCCGCAGCTGACCGACGCTCGCGACTCGCAGGGGCTCGTGCTGCTGCTGCAGAACGCGCCCGCGCACGACTGGGCCGACGCGCCCAGCCACCTCGCGCGCGCCGCGCCCGTGCCCCGCAGCTGACCGACGCTCGCGACTCGCAGGGGCTCGTGCTGCTGCTGCAGAACGCGCCCGCGCACGACTGGGCCGACGCGCCCAGCCACCTCGCGCGCGCCGCGCCCGTGCCCCGCAGCTGACCGACGCTCGCGACTCGCAGGGGCTCGTGCTGCTGCTGCAGAACGCGCCCGCGCACGACTGGGCCGACGCGCCCAGCCACCTCGCGCGCGCCGCGCCCGTGCCCCGCAGCTGACCGACGCTCGCGACTCGCAGGGGCTCGTGCTGCTGCTGCAGAACGCGCCCGCGCACGACTGGGCCGACGCGCCCAGCCACCTCGCGCGCGCCGCGCCCGTGCCCCGCAGCTGACCGACGCTCGCGACTCGCAGGGGCTCGTGCTGCTGCTGCAGAACGCGCCCGCGCACGACTGGGCCGACGCGCCCAGCCACCTCGCGCGCGCCGCGCCCGTGCCCCGCAGCTGACCGACGCTCGCGACTCGCAGGGGCTCGTGCTGCTGCTGCAGAACGCGCCCGCGCACGACTGGGCCGACGCGCCCAGCCACCTCGCGCGCGCCGCGCCCGTGCCCCGCAGCTGACCGACGCTCGCGACTCGCAGGGGCTCGTGCTGCTGCTGCAGAACGCGCCCGCGCACGACTGGGCCGACGCGCCCAGCCACCTCGCGCGCGCCGCGCCCGTGCCCCGCAGCTGACCGACGCTCGCGACTCGCAGGGGCTCGTGCTGCTGCTGCAGAACGCGCCCGCGCACGACTGGGCCGACGCGCCCAGCCACCTCGCGCGCGCCGCGCCCGTGCCCCGCAGCTGACCGACGCTCGCGACTCGCAGGGGCTCGTGCTGCTGCTGCAGAACGCGCCCGCGCACGACTGGGCCGACGCGCCCAGCCACCTCGCGCGCGCCGCGCCCGTGCCCCGCAGCTGACCGACGCTCGCGACTCGCAGGGGCTCGTGCTGCTGCTGCAGAACGCGCCCGCGCACGACTGGGCCGACGCGCCCAGCCACCTCGCGCGCGCCGCGCCCGTGCCCCGCAGCTGACCGACGCTCGCGACTCGCAGGGGCTCGTGCTGCTGCTGCAGAACGCGCCCGCGCACGACTGGGCCGACGCGCCCAGCCACCTCGCGCGCGCCGCGCCCGTGCCCCGCAGCTGACCGACGCTCGCGACTCGCAGGGGCTCGTGCTGCTGCTGCAGAACGTGCCCGCGCAAGACTGGGCCGACGCGCGCAGCCACCTCACTCGCGCCGCGCCCGTGTCTCGCAGTTGACTGACCTCGCGCCCACACGAGTGCTTACCCTAAGTTCGAACACATCTTATTTTTAAATTCAGATTTATATCTGGGCGCCGTTCTCCCGGGAGCTGCGCTCGCGTCCCGGTGCGTAGCGGGGCCGCGCTGCTCGTCGCCACCCTATCCTTGAGAATACGCTCCGACGCTTCTGCGCTCGCCCGAGCCCCCGGTGACGACGCTGTGGCCCCCCTCGCAGCTCACGGCGACTCAATCAGAAGAAGAAAGTGAAGACATTACCGTTTTTAATATAAGTAACTGTAAAGGAACATCGCATCGCACATTGCAGTGCTCGCATTGCATATCGGAACGTTCGCGGAATAAAATGGAAAAACTGTAATTGTGTATATACCTACACGAGAATGTACGACGGCACGGTGCAGTGTGCTGTGCAGTGTGCGCCCCACGTCGACTGCCCTCTGAAGTGGCCACGTACGACTAGGAGTATCTTGTGAACCGCCACCGACCCGCTGTAGGAGAGTTGGTGATTATCGAGTAGAGAATGTTTTACATTTGGGTTTATATATTTTATTTTTATGTACGTTTCTTTACTTTAACTATTATAGGAATACATATTTGTAAAGTTTCGCCTTAATAAAAAATTTATTAAAAATTTAAAATGTTGTTTTAGTGTTGTAAGCTCAAACACGAGTCGTTCACCTCTACATGCAGTAGCGGTGTTAGGGTTGGGCGCGGTTGGGCCCAGGGCGCCGCAGGCGCCTTCCCCCCTCTCAGCCCATTATCATAGTTCGAGGTCTACTTAGTTGTAAAGTCCTGTTTATGTACTGTGTGGCTGTCATAGCTACAATCTAGTACTATGCGATGCCGCTAAGTCATCCGTAAAATCAGTCACTTTGTTTAGGGTACTTCAGAGATTGTTCCCAAAAATACTTATAATAGTAGTCTTTCAATAGTAAGCGAGCGAGTTGTTACCCTCAGCTTCTCCCGCAGGGTATTTTCACTTCAGGGAAGTGAAATAAAAAATAATACCGAAATGAATACTGTCTCGTTGTACCGGCACGGAGATGCATACTACTTATTACCTATAATAATAGGGGTTAAAGAATGAAATTGCCGTTTTATTGTAATAGATACTTCGAATTGACATAGAACCTTCATGGTGTAAGATTTTAAGGTGAAACTTTTTTATACGGTACCTGTGTAGTTCTTCTTTTAAAAAATGTGCAACATTCGAATATCAACTTTCAGTTGTTTTTTTTTATTATGCTTAGACAATAAAGATGGATACTTCGAAAATTCGTGTGATTTTTGAATACGAGTTCCGACGCGGAACTAACGCGGCAGAAACAGCTCGCAATATTAATGTTGCGTTTGGAGAGGGGACTGCTAATGAACGCACTGTGCGATTTTGGTTTAAACGCTTTCGTGATGGAAACTTCGATTGGAAGAACGAATCACGTGGAAGACCGCCCACACAGGTGAATAACAATGATTTGAAAGAGATGATGGAAGCCGATGCGAGGCAAACTACCCAGAAATTAGCGGCATGGTTTAACGTTACTTTACCAACAATATTGACTCATTTGCGTCAAATCTATGAAATAAAAAAATATGAAAAATGGGTGCCTCATGATTTGACTGATATGCAGAAAGAAACGCGTGTTGAAACTTGCGTTGCCTTGTTGAATCGATACAGAAATGAAGCAATATTTGATCGAATTGTGACATGTGATAAAAAATGGATTCTTTACGATAATCGTAAGCAGAAAATGCAATGGCTGACCCCAAGTCAAACGCCGCAACAGTGTCCTAAAGCAAAGTTTACCAATAAAAAGATAATGGTAACTGTTTGGTGGTCTCAGCGTGGTGTTATTCACTATAGCTTTCTCCGATCTGGTCAAGCAATAACGGCAGATGTCTACTGCGCCGAACATCGAGCAATGATAGCGGAACTAGCAGTGAAACAGCCCCGACTTATGAATCGATCTTCACCATTATTCCTCCATGATAACGCGAGACCTCATACAGTACGAGAAACCGTTTTAACTCTACAGGAACTGCAATTAGAAACCATTCGTCACCATATTCGCCAGACCTTGCTCCAACGGACTACCATTTTTTTCGTGATTTGGACAATTTTATACGCGATAAAAAGTTTTCTTCTCAGGAGGCAGTGCAAAACGCTTCCACACAGTTTGTCGAATCTAGATCACCAGAGTTCTATCGCAAAGGCATAAATGAGCTTCTTATTAGATAATAATGGTAATTATTTTGATTAAATCATCATCATCATCATCATTATCAGCCAATGGACGTCCACTGCTGGACATAGGCCTTTTTTAGGGACTTCCAAACACAACGATCCTGAGCCGCATGTGCCCAGCGGCTCCCTGCGACCCGTTTGATGTCATCAGTCCACCTGGTGGGGGGTCGACCAACACTGCGCTTTCCGGTGCGGGGTCGCCATTCTAGCACCTTCGGCCCCCAACGTCCATCAGCTGTTCGAACCACGTGCCCCGCCCATTGCCACTTCAGTTCTGCGACTCGCTGAGCTATGTCGGTTATTTTGGTTCTTCTGCGGATCTCCTCATTTCTGATTCGATTACGCAGAGATACTCCGAGCATTGCTCTTTCCATCGCCCGCTGAGTGACTCTGAGCCTTCTTATGAAGCCCGCAGTTAGCGACCAAGTCTCGGATCCGTATGTCATCACTGGCAACACGCACTGTTCGAAGACCTTCGTCTTCAGGCACTGAGGAATTTTGGACGAAAAGATGTCACGCAGTTTCCCGAACGCTGCCCAACCGAGTTGGATTCGGCGGTTCACCTCTTTCTCGAAATTCGACCTACCTAACTGGACCATATGCCCTAGGTATATATACTCGTCTACAATTTCGAGTGCAGAATTTTCAACAATAACTGGGTGGAGCGAAACATGAGCATTACACATGATCTTTGTCTTGCTCATGTTCATTTTAAGGCCCACCTGTTGAGAAACTCTGCTGAGGTCATTGAGCATATTATTAAGGTCATCTAGAGATTCTGCCATTATCACTACATCGTCGGCAAACCGCAGTTGAGTGAGGTACTCGCCATTGATGTTGATGCCAAGTCCGTTCCAGTCCAAGAGCTTAAAGACGTCTTCCAATGCGGCGGTAAATAGCTTCGGGGAGATAACATCTCCCTGTCGCACTCCTCGCTGCAATTGGATTGGCCTCGTAGTCTCATCCTGTATACGGACTGACATGGTGGCGTTTTCGTACAGGCACTGCAACGCTTGGATGTACCGGTAGTCGATTCGGCACCTCTGCAATGACCTTAACACAGCCCAGGTTTCCACCGAATCAAAGGCTTTCTCATAGTCCACAAACGCCAAGCAAAGTGGCCGGTTATACTCTTCGGTCTTTTGTATAACCTGCCGCAGCGTATGGATGTGGTCTATGGTACTAAAGCCTTGTCGGAAACCGGCTTGTTCGGGAGGCTGGAAGTCATCAAACCTACGAGCGAGACGATTCGTGATGACTCTGGAGAACAACTTGTAGACATGACTCAGCAGCGAGATTGGTCTGTAATTCTTCAGCAAGGTATTGTCACCCTTTTTGAAGAACAGAACAACCACGCTCCTGTGCCACGCCTGAGGCGTCTTGCCCTCGTGAATGACGGAATTGAACAATCGGTGAAGGACTTCAAGTATCGGTTTACCACCCGCTTTCAGGAGTTCTGCTGTGATTCCGTCATCACCTGGCGCCTTGTTGTTCCTTAGGTGTTCGAGAGCCATACTAATCTCGTCTAGGCTGACGTCCGGGATATCTTCGGTATAGTGTCGGGTCAATTTGGCTCTGGGGTCTTCAGTCAAATTGTCAACAGGCTTTTGAGTTGACGTGTATAACTGTCCATAGAACTTCTCGACCTCACCCAAGATCTCGGGCTTGGAAGAAATGAGATTACCGTCATCGGTCTTCAGACGCGTCAACTGACTGCGTCCAATAGACAGATCTTTCGCGAACACTTTCGAGCCACGGTTGTGTTTTATTGTATCTATGATACGCTCGGTGTTGTAGCGGCGTAAGTCACATTTCTGCGACTTAGAGATCTGTCTATTGATACGTCGGTAGTTCAGAGCGTCTCCTGAAGACTGTAATCGCATTCCTTGTCTTTCCTCCATGAGCTTGAGTGTTTGGTCAGAGAATTTCTTGTTGGTTTTTGGGCGGTGGGTCTTATAAAACTTAGACCCAACCGAATGGACAGTTTCCACTAGCCTGTTGTTCAGATCGTCCACATCAACACAATGTGCTAGGCAATCGAAACGGTTCTGGAGTTCCAGTTGAAAGCTTTCGGGGTTTTGGATGTGGGCACGAGTAGGTCGGAGCGTTGACTTCACCAGTCGGTACCGTTCAAGCTGTACATTGATATTCAACGTGCCTCTTACCAGTCGGTGATCACTGCCGGTTTTGACCCTATTGATCACAGAGACATCGTTGAATATATGCCGTCTGGTCGACAAGATGAAGTCAATCTCATTTCTAGTGGAACCATCGGGGCTCAACCAGGTCCATTTCCTATGTGGTGGCTTCTTGAAGAAGGAGTTCATCATAAAGAGGCCCTCCTTCTCCATGAAGTCAGCCAACATTTGGCCCCTGTGGTTCCGTTGCCCATAGCCAAATTGCCCCACTCTCAACTCTGAACCACTCCTCTCGCCCAGCTTTGCATTGAAATCCCCCATAACAACATTGTAGTAGGAGTTCGAAGCATGCAGGGCTCTTGAAATATCCTCATACAATACCTCTACCTCCTCGTCGGGTTGTGCCGAGGTCGGTGCGTAAACCTGTATAACCTTCAACGAATACCGTTTGGTAATTCGGAGGACAAGGAACGCTACCCTGCTCGACACACTCTCGACTCGTACAACATTGTTAACGAGGGACTTGTGAACGATAAACCCAACACCACCTTGGGACAGATGTTCGCCCTCCCGGTAGTATAGTAAATTGCCGGAATTCAGGATTATCGAGTCCTCGCCCTCTCTTCGGACTTCAGACAATCCTATAATGCTCCAGCGCAACTTACTTAATACTAGTATTAAGTAAGTTGATTAAATAAATATGTTAAAAAAAAAACGAATTTTTATTTTTCAGTACAAATCGGCAATTTCATACTTTAACCCTTGATATCAAATAACTAACCCGGCTATATTCTGGAGCGTTACTTATCTTGCGTTGGGTAACCAAACAAAAAGGTTCGAACAGCTAAATTAGTCGGAATCTTGGTTTTTTTTGTACAATATTAAACAGATTCCAGAAAAACCCAATCTTGTCAAGCTCTGTAGTGACCTCCAATTAAAATTAACTGTAGACTCTTAATCAGACAGATGGTTGTATGTTGTGTGACGAACTTTTAAGTCTGACATCCTATTTGCCTGATTAGAATGTTACTCCCATTTTTGTTGTAAATTTCATCAAAGATCGCAACTTACAAGAACTGTATCCAAATGTATGGATATCATTGCGAATATTAGTGACTATACCTGTAACGATTGCTAGTGGGGAGCGGAGTTTTTCAAAGCTGAAGCTGATAAAAACCCATCTTCGATCAACAAAATCTCAATCTAGATTGACAAACTTAGCAAGTTTTTCAATTGGAAACGAAATTGCTGAAAATATCGACTTTGACAACCTTAGAAACGCCGGAAAAGTAAAATTTTATTAGTTTTTTTTCCAATAAACGGTTATTATTTGTAATAAATAATTATTTCTTTTAATGAATCGTTATTTCATTATATGCTTTTCCTTTTTTCGTATGGTTTGAATTGCAGTTGGAGCGCGCTGTAGGAATCTCGCGCAGGGCGCTGGTAGTGGTAAAACCGGCACTGTCTACATGTGACATGTCGACTCGCAACTATACTGACATGGTGTGTATACTCGTATGCTGTTCGCTAATCGGTTTGAAGGCGTACGCGTTCTTTTTTAACCGACTTCAAAAAAAGAAGGTTATCAGTTCGACCCATTTGTATGTAATATTTCCAGAACTGCCCAGTTTTATAGAGATTAGCCTGTTTAAACAAACGAACAAACTTTTTCGTATATTATATAAATACGGTCTGTATAGTATCATAACATCAGGCAGTTGTGCGTGTGGCGCTGTCATCACTTGAAGCTGAACAAGTTGCAGGTAGATCATCAACGTGTACGTGTCTACGGAACACGTTCAGGACTCCAAATACTAATAATAGACATGACGTGAAACGTGTCTCGGTATCGCACCGCTATTGCGTATATACGAGTAAGGAAAACCACTCAAATAATGTACCTACCTACCTACCGCGGTATCGCTCGGCGGCCGGGCGGCGGGCGGGCGGCGGCCGGGACCGCGGGACGATAACACGCAGTCGCTCCCAATACCTACCTCTAATACGGCTTGCTAGTTACCACCCTACCGACAGTCACGTACCTACCGCCAATCTAGCATTCCGGTACGATGTCGTGTAGAAACCGATGTGGATTTCATCCTACTCCTAACAAGTTAGCCCGCCTTTATTTTAGATTGCTTCATCACTTACCATGTGATGGTATGATTGCAATCAAGTAAAAAAAAAACATAAGCCTCAGGCACTAGCTGAATATTATGTCCTTGTTGCCTATATACAACATTACACGCACAGGGCACAGCTTCTTTGTAGAAGAGGTGATGTGCAGCGAAGAACCGCCACGCTGCGCCAATGCGTGTTGGCGGGCTTAGGGTGATGATGTTTAATTCATTAACGATAATTATCGCATGTTGGTGACAGATACCGGACTTCAAGTGCTTTTGGAGGCACAGAAGCGTTACACCACCAAGTTCACGACGTCAGGCTTAATTTTACTGAAAATATAGAAAAAATCAGAAATATTCAACAACCAGACGAGGATTCGAACCTAGGAGCTAACGAGGCAGACAGTGTACCTATCTACTACGGGAAATATACTTACGGAATAATATAGCGATGTCATCAGGTCGACGCTTAAAAATATTACTTCAATGCAACTTGTACTGGAGGAACCTAGACAAGTGACAGGTGGCCCGGCTCCTGCTGTGACCGGAGTTACAGCCTCCTCGAGTCTATGGCCCCACCCTTGGTTGCACGTATGAGTATGACGGTTATGTAGTAGGTACGTTACCCAGCGACATACCATGGTGTGTACTAACTACTAACACCGAGAGGCGTGTGAGCCTAAATCACTTCACTTGAACGATCTGCTTGTACAGGTAATGCCTCTTTTGCCGGGACAGGACACTAGGTGGTCCCGTAGCGTATCAATTAATGTATCTAGGTGGCTGCTGACTCGCACCACACCTGCACCGACATCTGAAACCCACTACCATGTTAAGATTGGAATAAATTAATGGATTTATTTTACGAAAATTAAATTAATGTAGTATTTTGTTGGTACAAACAGCAGCTAGTTCCTGCTGCCGCTGCTGCAGTGGCGCGGTGGTAGTCACTGGGCAGCCGATACGTGTGCTTTAGCTTTAAGGCTGTATAGCTTCGTTCCTCGCCCAAAAACCCTGACCCAGAAAAGGAGACTTCTCGGGGCCCGTGCCCTTCACGGAGGTGGCGAGAGAAGTAGACTAGGTTAATCCATGGGATCATAATAGAAGTGAGCTCGTACATGTTATCTTTTGTATAACCATTGGTCTCGGTACGAAACTCGCCGTAGAATAGAATCTAATCTGATTTATTTATTGCAAACTAATCACATCTTCTTATTGTGTGAAATATTGAAATCTATTCGAATGGGAATTGAATCCAGGAGCTCCCGCGTGCGATTGGCGCTGGCGGCGGCTGCGGTGGCGGCGGCGGCTATCGGCTTCCGGCGCGCTTTCCGCCGACAGATAACACGCCAGTAGCTAGTGTTGCGACATCGCTCGCGCTGATGAACGATACACTGTGACCGGTGCCGTGTACCGACGCGCAACACTGGTGAATTCTATCACGGACCGCGCTAGGCACATGCAGAGCGACCCATAGGCAGAGAGAAAGAGAGTCTCTGAAAACAGACAAAGAACGGGGACCGACGGGGGAGATGGTTCCCGCGCGCCTTAACCAGGCAAGGAGCAGGATCGAAGCCTCCCTTGATCCCTGGCGTGATCGGGCGAAGAAGGCCCCTCACAATATCAAGCTTGCGAATTTCTGACGTGAAGTTTCAGATTGATCTGGTGGTCGCCGAACGCGTTGGAACTGCGCTGCCCCCGGCGGAACTGCGAGAAGAGTAAGTCTCTATATTTAAGCCGCGAGATAGACTAGCCACTAATACAAAGTCAAGGACTTTGCTTAACAAAATGAATTCGTCACTGTGCGGATACTGCGTGCATACTCTTTGCATTCAGAGAGGACTAACGGTTTATTGAAAGTCATAGAGCGCTAGTTGCGCACGAGTCGCATCCCTAGGGCGCGGCCGCGGCGGCGCGCACCCAATTAGCAGCTGCTAACAATGCGCTCGCGGCTTTCCTGCTAGATAATACCGATTTATAACACCCGGCGCGCCGGCCGCGCCAGCAGTGCCAGGAGCCGCCAGTGCCGCCAGTGCCGTCCGCCGCGTGGCTCTCCGGGAGTGCCGTCGAGCGGTAAGTCCTTGCCTAACTTAGTTTAATAGCACTTTTGAAATATCTTGTTAAGCTTTTATTTAAAAATAATGGTAATCATTTCAAGTCGGGAACTTAAAATTAAATTGTTCTTTACGTCGTTTGGGTAGTGTGCCTTGTGTTGTCATGATTAAAAAGTTTGTTTGTTCGGGTGTAACTACTAAACATATTATTTAATTAAACTATTATTTAAATAGCCTCCAAATAATAATAAGTCAAAATTACAAAATATATTTGAATCAAATTTGAAACGAAATGTGAACTAGACAGGTACCAATTAAAATGATATATTTGTATGTATAATGGCATCATGACGTCCAGCTAATAATTATAACAATTAGAGACCTAATTAGTAAACTAATAATTTAAATAAATAAATTAAAGTGGGGTTCAAGTGCTCGCTTTTTTATGGAGAAATCGCATAGCGATTGATTGTCGCGTGTCGTGAGCAGAGCGCAGGCCTCTGTTGGATCAGAGGATCATTCTGGGCACTGGAACACTTAACTTAGATTTTGAGGAAAACAACGATTAAGTTTACAACTCCATTTTTATATTCTTTTACATTGTATATAGATTAGATTATTATTATAGCGCGTATAGTACTTATTTTATTTAAGTAAATTTTATACGATATAATATAAACATAGTCTCATTGTAAATACGTTTGTTATATTATAGTAGCGACTGAGAGCCCTGTAGCCCTGTGTTAAGAACACTCCGCCACTCCTGACGGCAAGTGTTATTCACACGTATCATATGTCACTGTACCTACCTACTTACATATAGGTAGATTGCTTTCAATTTAGATGAATTCAGTTTTAGTTGTTTCAAGCATATACAAATATACAGTAAAACCTCCCACAGACCCGCTCCCGCCTCCCAGCTCTGTGCCTACTGCATCAAGCCATATCAGTTATATGTTACGGTTACGAATGTACATTTCATTTATGCCTATAATATAAAAATGTAGATAACTCTTTCAAATTATTTACCAACTGGGCTATTCGCTTCAAAACTCACCGAGCTTGTTTCACTTTTAACACTAGAAAGACGGGAGCAGTCATTTGACTGCAATTTTAATTTAAATGTTGATTAACTGAAAAACCATTTGACTTAACGTATTGAAATTTTGTGACTTTTAATAATATTAGTAGTTAAGTGGAACTATGTATAAAAATAACTCACATCTCTTTTGTTTATTATTTAAAATCTTGATATACCGACAAAGACGGCGGCAGTCATTTGACGGCTGAGATCCGATAAATGTTTACAATTGTAATATAAGAGGGTAGAACATAAATTAGGTACGCTTATCAGTTGTTTGTGGTTTGTAAGTCAAAAAAGTTAGTATTGTTTCGACTGCCCGTGAATTTAGTCGAAATTATTGTAAGTCACTTGTGAAAAATGTCTCGAAGGCTTCAGGATAAAGAAATACTTTCAATCTTGCAAAATATTCGTGAAGACGAATCAGATTGTGGCTCTGAGAGTGCAGAACGCGATAGTGACGATGATTGTGCGGTACCACAATTCAGTTCGAGTTCCTCTTCGGAAGAAAGTGACCTGGAAGATCAGGTACCTCTTGCAACTTTACAAAACGTTCACAGTTCGAGTTCTCGTGGCCATGGTCGTGGTGGTGCTCGTGGTCGCTTATCTTGCTACAAACGAGGAGAAAATATTACTGTAGACGAACAACTCTTTTCTACTAAGGTTAGATGCAGGTTTCTTCAATACATTGCTAACAAACATGATAAGTTTGGAATAAAATTTCGGCTTTATGTCGATGTGGATTCGAAGCTTGTACTCAACGGCTTTCCTTATTTAGGAAAGGATGAAAGCAGGTCACAAAACCAAAGCCTTGGTGAATCCGTTGTTATGCGTCTTGTGGAACCTTTTGCAAATACTGGCCGAAATATAACTACTGACAACTTCTTTGCATCGGTAAAATTGGCAAATAACTTGTTCGCAAAACGCACAACCATTGTAGGAACTATGAACAGGACACGACGAGAGATTCCACCTTACGTCAAATCACTTCATATGACTTTGTTTGAAACAAAAATCCTGAAATCTGATAGATGTACACTCACAATTTATCAAGGAAAACGAAACAAAAACGTGTTATTGCTTAGCACGTTACATAATAATGTTGAAATAGACTTCAATCACCCTAAGAAAAAACCAGAAACTGTGACTTTTTACAATGCTACCAAGTACGGCGTGGATGTGGCTGACCAGATGGCAAAAAAATATAGTGTCAAAGCGGCATCTCGAAGGTGGCCCGTACAGGTCTTTTTCAATATACTAGACCTAGCAGGGATAAATTCTTTCATTTTGTATAAAAAAATGTCAGGTATCAACATAAAAAGAAGAAATTTCATACTGAGTTTAGCTAGTGAACTTTGCGGCAAAATCGATGCCGAACTTTCTGGAACCCAAGAATTGCCTAAAGAGTCTACACCATCTACTTCTCGATCTTCTATTCAAAATCCAGAAACTCGGAAAAGGCGGGAATGTTATGTACAAAAGTGCAAAAATAAAACTAATAAAGTCTGCGACATTTGTAAAAAGCCACTTTGTGGCATTTGTAATGTAAACAAAATGTTTAAATGTAAAATATGTCTATAAATATAATAAATAATCATACATGAAACCCTGTTTTATTACTACAGTTACCAGTTTTAACAGTTAAAATAAAATAAAAAATAAAAATAATGGAGGAGTCATTTGACCGGTTGCCGTCTTTGTAGGTAGATAGATTTTCCCGACTTTCTAGTGTTAAAGGCTTAATATAATTGGAAGACGCGCTCAGTAGCTCCTACTGTGAAATTAATAGTATAGACTAAATATTACTATAGTATGTAATATTGCGCCGCACAACTGCAGTGGATCAACATAAAGTTCAAACGAGCTTGGTGATTACGATTGTCGCTAAGCTAAGAGATGATGTAACAGACAAAATTAGAAGAAGATTAGAGAAGAAAGAAGAATAAAACGAACAGGGAATGTAGTCGCTAGATGAAGAGAACTCGTGTTAGTTGCGGCTCATCGTAAGGCAGTTTGCTTGTCATTCGCCAGCTGCCTAGCGAAGGGCAACAAGTTACAGAGTTGTTCACCGTGCACCGGGCACCGGGCACCAGGCACCAGGCACCAGGCACCAGGCACCAGCTTCACACACATCAGAAATGAAAGCACTAGTAACTGTGTAAGAGGATAGGGCAACACCATGTAATAACAGAAATATCTTTGTAATGAAATGTAAGACAATGTTTCAGTGGCTTTACTAAACTCCTGATGGAGCTCTGTTCGCGCTGTGCGTCGTATGTGCTCTGCTATTTCCTGCAGGCGCGGCGCGGGCAGCGAGCAACAGGCACAGATCTGTGCAGCCGCCCTGCGCGCGCTGTGCTCTACGTCACTATTGCTACTGGTAGTGATAACTTACACTGATTAAAGTCCAAATTCCAATCCTATTTCAACATTATCTACATCTATACTAATATAATAAAGAGGTAAAGTTTGTAAGTTTATAAATAAAGTTCTGTCAGGGCTAATCTTCGGAACTACTTATCCGATTTAAAAATTCTTTCACCAGTAGCATGCGACGTTATCGGTGACTGTCATAGGCTATAATTTATATTTGTATTGTATATATTACCCGAGTTATCACAGTTTTTGTCGCGCGAGTCGGACCGTGAATTTTATTATATCGGCGTGAATCGCGTACTTTGCCTTAGCTATTGGATATAATTGAAAACATTGTATAAAAACTCATTTAATTTTATTGTTTTAAAAAATCATTTAATTTATATGCTTACGTTTAAGTCTTTATTTATACAACTAAACTTAAATCCTTATCAAAATAAATTATTTAATAATCACAAGGATATTATAGAGATAAGATTTATCTTTTACAGTACCTATGTTAATAAGTTATATAGTTTCGGAGATACTACAAAATTTCTAAAAAACAACACTGCAGCTATATCTTCCAAATTAAGTTAACCTCCTCCGTGTTATGTTATACGTACTGAATAGGGGTCAACATTTTAGTACTGTTATTATTTGAGAATTCGATCTTTGATCTTTTCTTTTATTTGGCATGGCATACCATATTTATATAATATACGAAAAAGTTTGTTCGTTTGTTTAAACAGGCTAATCTCTAGATCTGTCGGATTGTAAAATTATTTTGTTTATTATGAAAGCTAGACTCAAAACTGAAATAGACTATTTAATACAAGCTATACACATCAGCTTGCCATAAATATATATTGTTAATGTTAATGTAGAACTTTAGTACACGGGACGGGACGGAGGATATTGCTTCACGGGAAACTATAAAAAAAATAAATTGAGAGGGGGAGCGGGAAAAGAGCACACTTAATATGAAAGTCTGTCTTTGAAATTAAAAGGGTACCTAAGAGGTTTTTACGCGGACGAAGTCGCGGGCGACTGCTAGTTGGTTTATATAATAATAGAAATGAAACTGGTTGCAAGTATTTTTTGTATCACATCTATCTTTTGAGCTTTTGATTTAAAGTAGATACTAAAAGTCAAGAGATCTAGGCAAAGCGCATGTATGCCCACGGCGATTCTAAATTAATCAAGTGCGTATTAAGGAGGTAGGTAGGTAAAACAATATACATGCATGTTATGTTAGTATAGATATCTATACAAATAAATGAAATGAATAATTATAAATTAAATTGCTTGCTGGTCAAGGAGATGTGGGAGGTATTATTAGTCCGTGGGAGCCGGACACACCCTGCCAAATAGGATTTCTTTAAATGCACATAATAACCTATTGTGCTTATATAAACAATCTATTTTTAACCGACGAAAAAAACAGAGGTGATTCTCAATTCGACACGTATATTTTTTTTTATGTATGACCAAGCATAACTTCTTACAGAGTTGTCCGATTTTGATAATTCTTTTTTTATTAGAAAGGGCATATCTACTTCCAAGGTGGCCCCATTGTCATCATGTTAGGATCTGATGAGGATATCCTGGGGAAATTGAAGGAAAAATTTTTAGCAAAAAATAGAACCGACTCAAAAATCACTAAAAAGTAAGAAATAACTGCGTCATTTAGTTGCTTTAATTTACTTAAGCATATCTATGAAGTCGGTGCCAGCAAGTTTAAGGAATGATGGCAATGGCAATGGAAGTGTGCCTTTTCTAACAAAAAAAGAATTATCAAAATCGGACAACTCTGTTAAAAGTTATGCGTGGCCATACATAACATAAAATAAAAATATGTACGTGTAGAATTGAGAACCTCCTCCGGTTTTTTTCGTCGGTTAAAAATAAATAAGTTCATTAGTTCAGTCCGTGAATTTAGCAAGCAATTTAATGAAGTGCCTACTCCTACATCGATTTACCTATTGCACTAGTCGGTGAACAATCTACACTCAAGTAAATCTATCTAATATGGCAATTTCATATAACGGAATATATTTACTGCTGCTTAAGTACACTTGTCACCCGTCGCGCCTCAAAGCATATACATAAGTAATTATAAGTCTATTCGTATGCGCCAATTACAGGTTAGGTACTAATTTTTCTGTATTGTATGGAAGGGCTTGCAGCGGGCCAACTCTCCAACGATCGTCCACGTCGCAGCACCGGCAGCACCCGGCAACACGACGCCCAGTGACCGTTACGGTGCGCGCGCCCGTTACTTGGCCGCCGCCGCTGGAGGGCCGCCAACTTGTAGCCTTAGCACTTCACCTCAGAGCTAGTCGCAACTACCTATGTATCTTAACTAAACCATATGTTTTCCTTTTTGGTCCGAACCTCCACTCGAACTCTGCCAGTGACATTCCACAGGTGGCAGACGGATTATACCCATTGTCGTCTACCCTACGAATGCATCGGAAGCGTACATACGTACACAGGTACATAGCATCACGCCTCATTCCTATAGGCATAGACCACGTCCTTCCACTTGCCACGATCCTTGCATATGGCCCTTGCTTCCTGCACTCTCATTGATTGTTTAATACAAGTTTGTCGGGTAAGGGTACTTTTACTAGAATGTACTGGATTTGGTCCAGGAACTTTCGCCTTGCTCTTCGTCTTCCAACATCCACACTCTCACCACTCACACCTCATAGATCGCTTTCGTACATCTCCTTTTATTCATTCTCTCTGCATGTCCAAACCACCTAAGCATACCTTGCTTGCCCTTTAGTCACTAACGTCTTCTTTGGAAACACGGTGAGTACAAATACTCTCGCATGCTGGGTGCAAGGTGCAGTGCGCTGTTTGCTGGGTGCTGGGTGCTGGGTGGCGCGCTCGCGGCGGTGGCAGCGCCCCACGCTGCAGGTTACAGTCCAAGTCCAAGGAGGAAACGAACGAACACAATTACATTGTTGTTGCGCTCCCGCGCTCTGACTAATTATTATTATATTTAAGCCGATTTATATTTTTCCTGTTTGTGTCGAGTTCATTTTGTCGGTTATACTAATTAATATTTTATTTTAACTTGTTTGTTATACGTGAATTTGTAATTAGTCACGAGGTCGAGTCTCAGCTTGAGTCAAAATTGAAATTGGTCGTCGCCAAGAGTCGTCTCGCAGCGCAGAGCACTCGGAGCCGCACGATGCTGTCGGAGATATGATGCGCTTAATGGACTAATGATACGAAACTAAACCCGTTTACAATAACAGTAAAGGCGAAAGTTTGTATGTTTGTTACTCTCTCACGCAATAACTACTCAATGGATTTTGATGAAACTCTACAATAACGTAGCTTACAAACCAGACTAACGTGTAGGTCTAAGATTTTATCTCAAAATTCTCACGGGACCGAGACCTACGCGGGTGAAACGGAAAGCGTCCTCAAGTCTAATTATTATTACAAAACCAAAAAACCCGACACCATAAATAGGTACTTTATGGTGCATGCATGCAGGCGGGGACAAAATACTTTACTACATGGGAAAGAAAGACCTACCAAAACTACTTTTGTGCCCGCCTGCAGCACCATAAAGTATTTAGAATTTTATATAGATATAGTGATCCTTGTTTTTCTCTTTTCAGTTTATACCTTTTAAGCAGTCGGGTTTTTTGTTTTTATAATAATAATTTTATTTGAGACTTTTTGTTTTAATTTGTGGTATAGAAATGAGATGGTACACTTGGTACATTTTTTAACATTGCTTGTTAAAACAGTAATATGAACATGATATATATATATTTTTAAAATGGTTTTTTTAGGACCTTTCATTTGATACCCATATTGCTAAGATAAAAGAAAAAAATACACACATCCCTCCTTTTCCCCCCATTTACAGCCATTTTGAAAATTCATATAGCCTATGTCACTTCCACAATTTAGCCAAATTCAACGACACCTCACATGTCAAAATCCGTTCAGCCGTTTAGGCAGTAGCGCGTGCCGAAGAAATGGACATACATACATACATACGCTCGAAAAACATTACCCTCCTTCTGACGCAGTCGGGTAAAAATAAAAATGTTTTGTCAAGGTCATGGTCGCGCTTCACTTCCCTGGTCGACTAAACCGATGTTGATGCATTCAGTTAGTGTGGTGTGATATTCTAAGATTTTGTTCCATTGGTTTCGAAACTTACAATATGTATGAAACATATATCTCAGTGATAATATTGTTAATAAGTAATTACGAGCCAAAAGCTTGCAGAGGCCAACGTCTGAACTGCGTCCGTCTGTCCTCCGCCGGCCGCCAGCTGCCATAAACTATATTCCATCAGCTGTAATGTGTGAATGTCCGCCAGGCGTCAGGCGGTAGGTCGGTAGGTAGGTACTGTCACTGTACATCCCGCGCTATGAAATTATCTTGCACTGTTAACTTCATTGCTTACAAGTATGACGCCGCGTTTAGTAAACTGTCGTGCGAAACTATTTTTGCAGTAACCAGTAGGTAGATATGCAGTTAATGAGGTATCTCCCTCAGTAAATGTAATGAGCAAACAATGCAACGAACGTTCATCTCCTTTGTTATCCGCCATTCCTCACAAACGAGCAGTAATTATAACAACATCATTCCATTTTGAGTATATTATAATGACTAAGTAACGAGTAGCCAGTAGGTGGAAATCATTTTCCCACTGATTCATGGCGCGAGCACGGTCGTGTGCCGCACTTGTACGCACATTGTTCGCTCATTATTGTCTTACTAATTATCATGTATTCGGTTGGCTATCGGCGTATATATCAGCGGCTTCGGTTCGTTATGCTCTGAGTTCTGGGTTGAGTTGTGCAATCTTCGTCAAAAAACTTTCATTAGTGACTCGGAGTTCCTATACCATCTGCCTCGGACGGGAGGTTAAGCCGCGCATCAACAGAACTTAGTTATTAAAGCATAAATTATATATAGTATCGCGTTAGACGGAGAAACGAATGCGATATTCACATGTTAACTAATTAAAACAGTTACTGAATAGGAGAACAGATAATAGTAACATTTGACAGCAATCGATAAAGGCAAACACCATCAATAAAAAACCTAAACTAAATCCTGGCCTGGAGCATGCCGATACAATAGGATAATGATGACTTAGATCTGATTAACTGAACTCTATAACATACAAACTCGTTCTCTTGGGCGTAGACAGACACACGTCCTTCCATTTGCCACGATCCTTGCAGATATCTCTCGCTTCCTCCAATTTCATTAATCTTTTCATACAAGTTCATCGGCCCTTTACTAGAATGTCCTGGTTTTGGTCCTGGAACGTTTGCCTTGGTCTTCCACTTCCAATATTTCCTATCACTCTCGCCCCAACATTTCTCTAACATCCGCGCAATATATTATAATTTTTTAACCTAAAACGACAAGTTTTTATTTTGTCGATATCGGTATAACTAGCGGCATGTAAGTCTAGCGCTGAACGTAACGTAGAAGGGATGGCTGCGCATCGGTACCGTCGCGTACGCAATACAATATTTACTTTAATTACCTAATTAATAGCCAAATCATGTTACAACATCGTTTTAATCTGTATGTGTTTGTGTGCGTGCGTGCGTGTTTGTGCTTATATATGTTATAGTTTATAGTTCGAATTTCCAAAGATTTCGTATTACTTAAGACATAATTATATAGTATAGATAGTTACCATAAATGAATAAATAAATTTTGAAAAGCTTACGGGGAGTAGAAAAATAAAACATTATTATATTGTCAATTTTTATTTTAGATATAAGACTAGTCTAATCTGAATCAGGCAATGGTAATACGCCTGGCATCGCAAGATGGTATTTCTTCTAGGTATATTATTCCCTTTAATAAACAAACTTAAAAAAACAACAAAATATATAATTATATTTAACAAACCAACTGAAAATTAACAATAATAACAATGCAACTCAGAGCGAGACTGTACACTGGAAGTCTTCGGTGCGTCGTTTCGGTGCGGGGGACGGAATGCGACTGGGGAGCCACTCACCGGTACGCACGCCCGCCCTTCATTCCTCAAGCTCCCCCATGATACCTAAATTTTTACTTCTGCGCAATAACGGTCAGCGCTAGAGTTTCGTGCCGCTACTTGTACGGTTGCTTTGCGGTCATCAGGTATCTTCTTACTTACTTAGCCATCTTCTGCATATTGTCATAGAAGATAGCAGTGAATGAACAATACAATGTTATCGCCTAGATAAGGTTCGTATGTTGTTTGCGCGTGTCGGCACTCGGCAGCCGACGGGCGATGGGCACTGATACGTGTCGTATCGCCCATTGTCATCGTGCCGGCACCGACCCGCGCCCGCCGACATTGTGCAGTGGGAACGCGCCTCAAGATCATTCATTAACAACTCGCATACTCTAGGAGACGGAGTACCAACACGCCAAGTGTATTCATACATAATATATTAACGTTCAATGACAATTCTTTTTTTTTATCAACTATAAGTTGGCCCTTGACTGCTATCACACCTGATGTTAAATGATGATGCCATCCAAGATGAAAGCGGGCTAACTTGTTAGGAGTAGGATGAAAATCCACACCCCTTTCGGTTTCTACACGACATCGTACCGAAACGCGAACGCTTGGCGGTACGTCTTTGTCGGTAGGGTAGTAATTAAGCCACGGCGAAACTCTCCCACCAGCTAGACCAAGCTAAATTAAGAAAAATCTCAATCTGCCCCGCCGGGTATCGAACTCAGGACCACCGTCTTATAAATCCACCGCGCATACCACTGCGCCACGGAGGTCGTCAAAAATATCAAGGGAGCAATTTACACATACTTACTGTAACTACATAGATTGCAGCACACCGCAGTAGGCGCGGCCTCCTCGCCTACTGCGGCGTGCTACTGTGTGCCGCTGGTGGGACGCACAGTAGCGAGAGCCGGCGGGCAGCGGGCGCTCCTGCCGCGCCTGAGTCACGGCGGCGCTGGTGCTTGTGCGGGTATAAGAGCCGGCGCGCGCTGCAGTGCCGCGCCTGTGCGAGTGTGTCGCAGTCCCTCACATGGACCGGTTAGTGAATTTCTACTATTTTTGTTTAAACGTGTGAATTAACTAGTGGACCGCGAGCTCGGGAGCGGAGGGTAACGAACACGACTGTCGTTTTATTATAGATCTGTACAATTATCTTTTATAAAATATATAGGTATCGAAATATTTTAGTAATACTATTTTAATAAAAAAAATCGGGGAATTAGTAATATTTATAATTCTGTAATACAGTTACAGAAGTGAATCAGAAAAATTCAGAGAATTAATTATTTGTTAAATTAGTAAGTTTACCCTCAAGTTCTGTGGTATAGAGCCGGACTTCCACTCGAGAAATCTTAGGTTCGTTCGGTATTTAAAAGGAAAAAAAACAATGTCGATCATTAAAAAACATTATTAAGAGTTGTAAAAAATACCAAGATACTGTTCGTTACAAACCAAAACAAAATACTAGACACCTTATTTATTTATTTAAGTTATTATGAAGTAGGCAAATTATGTTCTATTTTTGTATTTAACCAAAAAATTTATCAGAACACAATTCTCTGATAACTCCAGATATCTGACGGACGTTTCAGTTAACAGCGTTACGTCTAGTAGTACCTAGGTATTTTTTGAACCGACGAAAAAAAACGGAGGAGATTCTCAATTCGACACGTACTATATATATTTTTTATGTATGACCACGCATAACTTTTTACAGAGTTGTCCGATTTTGATAATTCTTTTTTTATTAGAAAGGGCACACTTCTAAGATATCCTGGAAAAATTGAAGGAACTCTTCAAATTTTATAGCACTTACAGCGATTTCGGTTCTTGTATAAGTATCGGTAGCTTTTTGGCTACTAATGCCGTATAATATACTATGACAGTACAGTGCGAGTAGGTTACGTGGTGATAAACCTAAAAAGTAAGAAATAAAATTTTTTAACAAAAATAGAACCGACACATGGAGTAACTAATAACAATCGTACAATAGTTTTAATTGTATTATTATTAGGTAACATTTTCGTGGTTTGACTGTATAATATTTACTATTATGTTTTGTGATAGCACAGCAAGAACAAGAACTCGTAAACACTAATGCCAAATGTTTAGAATCGAGCCGCCACATAAAGAGACAATCTCGATCCGCGCCGCGTTCTATGCGCCCAGTAGTGCAGTAGTCTGTCGGCTGGTTGCGAGCTGCTGCTGCGGGGCCCATTGTCTGTCGCACGCGTGGCGCGCTGTGAGCGTGGCCGCGCCGCGGAACGCTCACGGACGTTTTTTGCTGCCGTTGCATTCACCGTTCAGCGCCCGCTCAATGTGCACCCACTTGCCCTACGTACTAGCTGCTCGCGGCAGTCGCGGCACACGAACACCCGCAGAAACTGTGACTAGCGAGTTTCTACAAGGATTGCATCCCCGGGGCTTGCACTGATCGAATAGCAAATCGTACCACCGTCACCTCACTACGTCGTACGCACAGTAGCCAGACGTACATCGCCAAATTCCCAGTCTAAAAATCTTTTCTAAATAAATTAACCTACAAAGAATTGTATCTATACTAAAGCCAAAC
Source organism: Mycalesis mineus (assembly GCA_034621355.1). Classification (NCBI taxonomy): domain Eukaryota; kingdom Metazoa; phylum Arthropoda; class Insecta; order Lepidoptera; family Nymphalidae; genus Mycalesis; species Mycalesis mineus. Next base: position 19,409,686 of record CM067888.1, on the reverse strand, counting down.
CCGATTGAGAATGCTTATCAACAAACAAATTAAAAATGATACAATAAATTAGATTAGTAAGCTTAAAACTAATTAATATATTCAATGTCCTTTAAATAAGACTTTTTTTTTAATTTAAGGATCGTGAAACTGTTTACAATCATTAAAATTACACCTTATTAAAACACAATCCAGAAATACACTTAATTGTAACCTACTCGACATGACCACAGCATGCTTAAAATAATTTACGACAACACTACAAAAACTAACCTAAAATTAACAATAAAATAACTATAAAGACATAATATTATAACTGTGACTTCAATAAATTGCTCCTAATATTATTTTTAAAAGGACTTCAACTATATAAAAAACACACGATAATTTTAAACTTAATAAAATGTATTGCATTTTCTTCCTTCATTTTAAATTAGTTTGTTTATTACATGCTTTCCACATTGATTTTGGCTTTAGTACAGTTAGTTTAAAAAATTAACTTTACTGCTGAGAGAGACTGCGAGATTAATTTCCTCGTATGGTGTAGGGCCATTCTCATTGAAAAAAACAACATTGACTGGAAAGCAACATTAACTTGATATCTCAAATATATATTTAATAATACCTTGCTCAGTTTATTTCATTATTAAGTACCTATCGGAAGCTACCTACGCCAGCCTACCCGCGTCGTGCGAGGAGTGAACGACCTCCACGACGCGCCTGGCCGCGAGCAATTGACGATGTTGAACAACGACCACCGGGCGAGTTTGAATATTTGAAAAGGTCACGGATGTACCAAGAACCTGTCATGGGAAAATAACCAAGTATTTTATTCTTTTTCCATTGAAACCACATAAAAAGTTCCTATCCACTATCCTCGCGTCTACAGTAATTTATTTACAATAAGTGATAGAAATACGAAATTAAGCGTCGTCGTCTTCTTAGGAGCCTCCCGTCCGCCTCTGTGCGGCGCGCGTGGAGTTCGGACGTTAACGTCATTGATGTACACCATTCCAGATTACTGCTGTGTGTGCTGGTGTGCGCGGGCGTGGCGCGCGGAGCGCCGCAGGAGCCCGAGGCGGCCTTCGTCGCGAGCCAGCCGCCGGGGACGACCGAGCGCGGCGCCGCGCCGGACTCCACCGCGCGCCTGCCGCTCGACGACCAGTACGACGACGCGACCGACGCGCCCGGCTCCGCGGTCACCGCGACAGAAGCGGAACCCCCCGCCCCTCCGAGCGAAACAGAACCAGAAACAGAAGGGCCCTTTTCTCCTGCAACTGAAGCCGGGCGTGAAACCGAACGCCCCACCTCTCCTTCTGAAGGCGAAACCGAGCGGCAAACGGAACGAGCCCCTCCTCCCAGGAGTTCAGTGCGGACGTTCACCCGCGCCCCGCGCCCGCCGCGGCCCGGGCCTCGGTTCCTGTCCAAGCTGAGCTCCTACAAGGCGAGCTCGGGCGGCGCGGCCGGCAACCTGCTGCAGAGCCCCGGCAAGGAGCCGCCGCGCCGGTTCAAGAGCCGCTGCCGCTGCGAGAGGATCTGGAACTGCCCCAAGCTGCAGATCACGGTGCCGCGCTGCCCCGACGAGTACTTCCTGTGCTGCTTCTGAGGCAGCGCGCAGACGACGCGGGGCTCGCAGCGTGTCGACCCAGTCATCTCTTTAGTGAATACTTCAGTTTTTCAGAGATTTAAAGTTGCTCAAAATGTGTTCAGTCGTATAGTTTTGCGAGGTCAGATAATTAGGCACGTACAGTGTGCCTAGTGTGAGATTTCACCAAAACAAATCGAAAACTCACACTAGGCACGTACAGGTGCTCGCGGCACGCTGCGGGCCCCGCCTCGAGCTGATCCCACCGACTCTCCGCCGTGGCTACATGGCGCATGCGTGCATGTGCACACGCGCGCGCCGCGCCTGCGCACGTCCGTGTCGTTTGAGCGCTGGTTTATATACTTAGTTATTTGTGCAATAATCTAGTTAATAAAAGTCATTGTAATACGAAAGATGCCATTTATTATTAAAAAAATACCATATAATTTAAGGCATATAACTTAATATAGTTTACGAGAATATTCTAGTTTTTTTTATAATTTCCTCTACTCCAATAACAATAACATACATAGTTTATACTTTTTAATCACAATAATAACATAATATATCCGAGAGGTCGCGCGGAGGCCGTCACGTCACACCGCCGTGTTCTGTCTCAAGTGAGATCTAATGCGTATGCTAGTCGCAAGTAGGCAGAGAGCGGATTATGATCTATGTACAACCCATTGCAAGTTATAGCAAAACATAGAAACAGCGCGAAAAATGTAATTGATAATAAGAATTAATGTAAGTTTTCACTAGAAACAGTGCGGCACCAACATTCAGATTCAGTCGACGTACGTTCAATAATACATATATATATTTTTATACAGCACAAGAGCACATATTCTACGAGTAGCTCTATAATAATAAGAAAAAAGAAATTTACAAAATAAATCAAATACCTATACAGCAAAGACAGCACAAGATGTGTGTGTCGTGGCAACTCCGACGCGTTGACATTCGCTCACCTGCGCGTGTGCGCGTGCGCGTGTGCGCGTGTGCGTGCGCGGGTGCGCGTATGCGTGCGCGGGTGCGTGCGGCATGCGGTAGAGTGCGCTCTGCTACTGAACACCACTCGCACACTCGACTCGTACCACAAGTGGCCACCTACCAGCCAGAGCCGAACTCGTAAATCCACCGCACGCGGCACGTAGCGGAGCAGCGCCATCTGTGTACAACTTGAGAGAACGCTTCAACTCTATACAAATTGACATTACTAGTGGACGTTTCATGCTAAGTATGGAGGGTAGAGGAAAGGAGAGTCATCTTATATGGGAGAAAAGTTGAAAAAGTGTCCAGTTGTATGCGTTAAATAACAGTTCAAAAATCCTCCACAATGGCGCTGGTGGATGCAGGGTATGGTATGAATGTAGCAATCGTAGATGAATTGAAGTATGCCGAGTTAAAAAATTTAATGTCATTATCGACTAAAGTAGTTAATTATTGAGAACTTCAACAACTTACGTTGTACAAAATATTGTGGTAAATATAACCTTACAGAATTATAACCAAACGTGCGTTTAGAGTGATTTTAGTTCGTAAACAGTAAATAGTACGGTTATTGATATATAAACATTTAATTTTTATGAAAAAGTGAGTAAATAACAGAACAGTTATGGGTAAAATTTGTGTTGTGAAAAGTTGTCCAAGTGGACGTAAATCTCAAAACAAAAAAAATATACTCTAACAATATTTGGCGCTTCTTTTGAGAGTTACTTTGATGCAACTGTGGCGCCATCCTAATTTAATACATTTTGACGGACACTTTTCATATACACAGATGGTCCTCCTTTCCCCTACCCTCCATAATGCTAAGTCACACTCGCAGCGGCGCCTCGCGTGACGTCACTTCCGCTCGCGCGCCGCACACCTCCCCGCATGTTCACTTTGTCCTCATGTAGTGTATCACTCTAGAGTCATGTCCGTGTGCACTATCACAATGTATACTAACGTTTAATGGTTTATTGTCGTTTTGAATATAATGACATTGGTATGGCCGTGCGCGCGTAGAGCTGCCGGCGCACAGCTGCAGTCGCCGCCCGCCACGCCGTCAGTCGGGGAACAGCAGGTTGGCGTCTCTGCCGCAGCGCTCCTGCCGACACCACGCTTTAGTTATCTATACTAATATTACAAAGAGGTAAAGTTTGTAAGTATGTAAATAAAGTTCTGTCGGAGCTATTTTTTAAATTATTTAGTTTTACCTTTTTTGAGATTAGATTTGCCTTTTACAGTATGTAAATTAGTTATATAGTTTCGGAGATATCACAAAATTTCTAAAAAGCGCGACTCTGTAATAAATCATTTAATTCATATGCTTAAGTTTACGTATACTATTTATAGAACTACACTTAAATCCTTATCAAAATAAATTATTTAATAATCTTAAGGATATCTTATTATTGAAATAAGATTTGTTTTTTACATTATGATAATTAGTGATATATTTTCGTAGTTATTACAAAATTTCTAAAAAGCGCGGCACCGCTAGGGCGTCCAAATTTAGTTGACCTCCTTCGTTTGAAAAGAGATTTTTAAATTATTATTATAAAAACAAAAACCCGACTGCATAGAAGTTATGAACTGAAAAGAGAAAAACAAGGATCACTATATCTATATAAAATTTTAAATACTTTATGGAGTAACTACGTTTGTCCCCGCCTGCAGCACCATAAAATATTTAGAATTTTATATAAATATAGTGATCCTTGTTTTTCTCTTTTCAGTTCATAACTTCTATGCAGTCGGGTTTTTTTTTTATAATAATAATTTTATTTGAGACTTTTTGTTTTAGTTTATGGTATAGAAATGATACGGTACACTTTTTGCCATTTTTTGTTAAAACGGCAATATAAACATGATATTTATATTTTTGAAATGGTCTTTTTACGACCTTTCATTTGATACCCATATTGCGAAGATAAGAGAAAGAAATACACACATCCCCCCTTTTTTCCCCCATTTAGAGCCACCATCTTGAAAATTTATATAGCCTATGTTACTACCACAATTTTAACCAATTCAACGACACCTCACATGTCAAAATTCGTTCAGTCGTTAAGGCTGTAGCGCGTGCCGAAGAAATGGGCATACATACATACATACGCTCGAAAAACATAACCCTCCTTCTGACGCAGTCGGGTAATAAAAAAGAGCAGCTGCTGAGTTTCTTGCCGGCTCTTCTCAGCAGGATCTGCCTTCCGAACCGGTGGTAGAGTCACTACGTACTGACAGACTTGGCGTTTCAAAAGTGCTTGTTAAACAGCCTACTTGAAATGAATGATTTTGAATTATCTCGGATGTGCGTACAGCATTCGAGCCCACCTGGTGCTCGTTGATAAGGTAGACGGGCAGCGGCGCCGTGCAGAACTCGCACGGGATCACCGGCGGCGGGGAGCCCGCCCGGGACGAGGTGCGGGACCCGGCGCGGGACGAGTGGCGGGACCCCGAGCGGGACGAGTGGCGGGACCCGGAGCGGGACTTGGGCCGGTACTGCGTCAGGTCCGGCCGACATCCCGTCTGCGGCATCGGATGCGAACAAACATTGTACAGCAATCCGACCGGTACTAGACATTAGCCAAAACAAACAGTCAGACAGACAAAGGCTCGCCGCCGGGGGAGAGGAACGCTCACCTGATGCTGCACCAGGTCGTCGGGCAGCACCAGCTCGCCGCAGAACTCGCACGGCAGCCGCTCCTCGCCGCTGTACACGCTGCTGGCGGCGCAGTTGTAGGGCGCCGTGACCTGCAAGAGACGGCACGGTGAGCTGGGGCGGGGTGCGGCGCGGGGCGGCGCGGGGCGGAGGGCGCTCACCTCGTTGAGTCCGCGGCGCAGCTCCTGCAGCGAGCTCCGGATCTGGCTGTAGCGGTCGTCGGGGCGGCGCAGCTGCAGCTCGTTGAAGCGCGCCGCGAACTGCTCGCCCGACATCGGCGTGAGGCCGCGCAGCGCGTGCCGCCCGACGCGCTCCGGCTCTGCGCCTGCGCGGAACACAGCTCAGCCTAATGTGACCTGCACCCAGACCCTGGTCTACTCCCTACTCAGAGACCAAGAGCTCGCATGTGCTGCAAGGCAGGCTCTCCGGCTCTGCGCCTGCGCGGAACACAGCTCAGCCTAATGTGACCCTGCACCCAGACCCTGGTCTACTCCCTACTCAGAGACTAAGAGCTCGCATGTGCTGCAAGGCAGTCGATTGTCGGTACGTCCTTGTCAGTAGGATAATAACCAGCCAAGGCCCTGCAGCACGCTGCTGATGTCGCGCTGTCGCTCACCTCGCAGCTCGGGCGCGTCGGCGGCGCCCAGCACGTGTCCGACGGGCACGTCGGGCGCGCGCCACACGCGGCCTTGCAGCACGTTGCTGATGTCGGGCTGCTCGTCGGGGCGGTTGTGCAGCGCGTCCATCTTGCGCAGCTTGTCGAGCTTGGCAGCCGCGCTCAGCACCGGCGGTAGGCCTGCAACACGAGCGCGGTCAGTGAAGTAGACATAGACTTCCGAACACAACGACCATCAGCAGCCGGCAGCTCCCTGCGCTGCGTCTCCTCGTGCTGCAGCGCGGGTCGGGAGAACCAACGCGAGAGGTCGCAAAGCTCACCGAGGGCCAGGTTGTGGGCCGTCTGCTCCCTGCGCTGCGTCTCCTCGTGCTGCAGCGCGGGTCGGGAGAACCAACGCGAGAGGTCGCAAAGCTCACCGAGGGCCAGGTTGTGGGCCGTCTGCTCCCTGCGCTGCGTCTCCTCGTGCTGCAGCGCGGGTCGGGAGAACCAACGCGAGAGGTCGCAAAGCTCACCGAGGGCCAGGTTGTGGGCCGTCTGCTCCCTGCGCTGCGTCTCCTCGTGCTGCAGCGCGGGTCGGGAGAACCAACGCGAGAGGTCGCAAAGCTCACCGAGGGCCAGGTTGTGGGCCGTCTGCTCCCTGCGCTGCGTCTCCTCGTGCTGCAGCGCGGGTCGGGAGAACCAACGCGAGAGGTCGCAAAGCTCACCGAGGGCCAGGTTGTGGGCCGTCTGCTCCCTGCGCTGCGTCTCCTCGTGCTGCAGCGCGGGTCGGGAGAACCAACGCGAGAGGTCGCAAAGCTCACCGAGGGCCAGGTTGTGGGCCGTCTGCTCCCTGCGCTGCGTCTCCTCGTGCTGCAGCGCGGGTCGGGAGAACCAACGCGAGAGGTCGCAAAGCTCACCGAGGGCCAGGTTGTGGGCCGTCTGCTCCCTGCGCTGCGTCTCCTCGTGCTGCAGCGCGGGTCGGGAGAACCAACGCGAGAGGTCGCAAAGCTCACCGAGGGCCAGGTTGTGGGCCGTCTGCTCCCTGCGCTGCGTCTCCTCGTGCTGCTGGCGCTGCAGTGCGGGTCGGGAGAACCAACGCGAGAGGTCGCAAAGCTCACCGAGGGCCAGGTTGTGGGCCGTCTGCTCCCTGCGCTGCGTCTCCTCGTGCTGCTGGCGCTGCAGTGCGCTGCGCAGCGCGGAGTCGCGGCGCGGGTCGGGCGGCGCGGGGCGCGCGGGCGGCTTCGGCGCGGGGCGCTTCTTTACTGCGCCGCGAGATGCCCTGCTCATCAAGAGGAGATGCCCACATTAATATCGTTACGTGCTCTCGCGCTTGCAGGGGTTTTGAGGGGTGTAGCGTGCTGCCACGGTGGCCATACAGTCCCAACCTCCCTGTTAGCGGCCCATTCCCCATGGGACCGAGCGGGTCGGCCGGTTTGTGGATGGCCGATAGTCCCTCCTTATGAGGGGCCCTGAACAAGGGGTCGGGCCGGTTTACACTCCCCACACCGGCAAGGTACCTAAAACCCAACTCCCATGACCCCGTAGCATAGGAACCCACCCTTATAACCTTAATCCTTCCCTTTTATAACGTCCCCAACATTACATTCACTTACACACACACTAATACAGACAAAGACTAAACATATTACACAATCCCGGAAAAACCATGAAGACGGCACTAAAAAGAAACAAACTACCCCAGGAGGGTGTTCAATCCCTCTCTGCAGCGGCAACGCCTGGCGAGCCTGTCACTAAAGACGGCGACGATGGCGGCGCGGCTGCAGGCTGCTCCACGTATTCTGGGGGGAGCAAAGTCCCGCCTTGTGCGTCCGCGCACACCCGACGACCCAGCAATGAACAACGGACAGACAAACCGACCTTACCTGAACCTACCTCTAGCCCGCAAAAACCAACAATCGAACCCAAGCCCTCTGACACGACCCTGACCAGACCTACGGACACCGCACCTAGTATGAGCCTACAATCGATTGCCGTCGCCATCCCACCACCAAAGCTGGACACCGCCTGGGCCAAAGTAGTCCCTAGGCACAGGCGGAGAAGGCCACGAAAGCACCCAAAAATGACGACTGACAAACCGACCACAATAGGAACTCCCAACAATCCCTCGGGCTCAGGCACGAGCAGGCAGAAGCCGGAGCCAGGTACAGAAGCAACCGACACCAGTGACACCCAGGCGGGGGGCTTGCATCGACCGAGTGGTAGTGGGCGGCCCGAAACAAACAGTGGCTGCCCCTCCGCCGGGAACGTCGTTCCACGCCCGGGTCCTAGCTGTAAGCAGGAAACCCAAGTACAAGACTCCGACCGAAGCCAGCCGGCCGAGCCCACCACCAAAACTAAGAATACATTGGACATTGACAACAATGCCGCCCTGCGTCAGCAGCGTCCCGCCGCACCCCGGCATACCCAACACCGGAAGGCGCGGAATGGTGATGCTGCTGGCGACAGGGGCGACAACCCCTGCGCCTCGTCAGGCCAGTCTGCGTTAAAACGCGATAGGCTCGACGACACAATTTCGCCACGGGGAAAACACAAACAGTTCAAAACTGATACGAAAACGCGACCAAAAACATCTTACGCCAGTGCGACCCGACCACACCTAAATGTGGCCTTCGCACTCTCACCCAGGGCCGACATGACCCAGGCGGAAGCCGATGCTCTGCAGGGTCAACTACAAACGGAGGTTTTCGAATCTTGCTTCAGGGACCCGATACCAGGTGTCCCGCTGACACAAGCACCCGTCTTTAACGGTAAGGCCTACCTTAGCGAGGGCGTGCTGAAGCTGTGGTGTGGCGACGACCTCGCCCTTGAGTGGCTGAGGGCGGTCAAACCCCTGCTGAAGTCGCCCCGCGAAGGAACTACGCTGGAACTGATTAGACAATGTGACATACCCGTCCGTGTCAAATCAGCTCTATACGTACCAGGGTACAGCGGGGAAATTGGGAAACTGCATAGGATCCTATCCCGGCAGAACCCAGCGTACAAAGTCCAAACCTGGACGCTATATAACTTTGTTAGGACAACGGGTCACATTCCGGGGGTCTTCCTGGTTCTGGGAATACCCCAGGAGATCATAAAGACCATACTGGAAAACGATAGAAGGGTAGGATACTCTACTGGGAGGATATACGTACGTTTCTACGATGGCGCAGAACTGTGCGATATACCACCCAGTGGAGCCCCCAAAACATCAAACGCAGATACGAGCGGTGACGACCACGCACCGCAACCAACAGAGACCCAACATGATCCGACACCCGCCCCGGCGCCCGTGATACCCCAAAACAGCGAACCGAACCCAGGACCGAGCGCCAGACCAAGCGCCGAAACAAGCGTCGCACAGCCCAGCGGCAGTGGAACGCAATGGGACAAGGCGCCGGAGGCGTCGGAGGAGTCGGACCTCGAGATCGAGATGGAGATGGAGACAGAGGATACAGAAGAAGACGAGGAGGACACAGCGAAACACATCCCGCTGCATGAACTCCTCGACAAATGGATCCCCAAGGATCCATAACCTCTTACACTACTTACCGCTCTTGGCACCACCCATTTCCCCCTCCCCCCTAAAACCAACAACCCCCCCCCCCCCCCTCCCCTATCAATCAACATACGATTCCCATAAAAAGAATGTAAGTAACCATAACCATACAATGGTCAACATAAATACAACCAAAAACAGAATTAAAATCATACAAACAAACCTCCAGCACAAACAACTTGCAACGGCTACGCTACGAGGACTCTTGGAAGTCGAAGCGGACACAGTAGTCCTGATCCAAGAGCCATGGGTCAGGAAGAACCAGATATGCGGCTTCAACAGTTGCACTGGTAAGATACTTTTCGATAGTAAACAAACACCACCAAGAACAGGGATATATATACCTCGTCCCATCAAAGCAACGCTACTAACACAATACTGTTTCAGAGATCTTACTACGGTAAGAATACAAAACGGAATACAACACACAGATGCCGAGACCAGGCCACTGGTTCTAGCATCACTTTATCTACCAATTGAAGAGGAACCACCTCCAAAAGAAGTCATGGACCTCATAAAACACTGTGAGGACGAAAACACAGACCTAATAATATCGGTCGACAGCAACGCACACCATACCTTATGGGGGTGCACAGCAAACAACAAAAGAGGTGAGCAACTTATGTCCTATTTACTAACAACCAACCTAAATATTGTAAACACAGGTACAGAACCCACGTTTGTCTCAAGTAGATATCAAACTATAATCGACCTAACTTTGGCGTCAAATAACATTGCTGACCACATTGCAAACTGGCACGTGAGCGACGAGCTGACTTTATCAGACCATCGCCGAATAAGATACGAACTGGAGCTTACCACGACACAAAACACACCATGGAGAAACCCAAGGAAAACAAACAGAAAACTATACAAGACACTGCTGAATACAAACCTAAAAACCACCAACTTCGAGGTAAAGAATCAGATTACCACCACACACCAAATTGACGAAATAGTGACAAATATTTCGGAAACCATCAAACTATGCTACGAAAAAGCCTGCCCCATCAGGAAACACACCACCAAACAAGCACCAAGAAGTAACTGGTGGAGTCCGGACCTGGAAAGGAAAAGACAAAAACTGAGATGCCTTTTCAATAGAGCAAGAAATACCAGGGAAGACTCAGACTGGGACAAGTTCAAATCGACCCAAAACGCTTACAAAAAAATCATAAGACGGAGAGAAGCTAAATCTTGGCATTCTTTCTGTACAAACATAGAATCAAACGAAAAAGCCAACAGGGTAAGGAAAATACTGTCTAAGGACAAAAACCTTACACTAAGCACCCTAAAGAAACACGACGGAAGCTACACAAAAAACGACAAAGAAATAAGCGAAACCCTCATAGAGACACACTTCCCAGGATGCAGAATCCTTAACCACATACAGTGGGATAATGAAGGAGGCTACAACCCCACAGAGTGTGACTGGGACCTTGCCAACAAGATAGTCACACTAGACAGACTACGCTGGGCAATCAACACCTTCCACCCCTTTAAATCAGCGGGCACAGATGAAATCTTCCCCGCCCTACTACAGTGGGGCCTGGAAGACCTAATAACACGTATAATGCAGGTACACCGAGCATGCCTGGCACACAGACACATTCCTGTGCCTTGGAGAGAGGTAAAAGTAGTCTTCCTGCCAAAACCAGGCAAAACAGACTACACGCAACCGAAATCATTCAGACCAATCAGTCTCACCTCATTCCTTCTAAAAACCCTAGAAAGAATGAGCGACAGGTTTCTACGCGACGGTGTATTGAAGCATACACCTCTACACCCAAATCAACATGCCTACTGCACAAGCAAATCAACAGAAACGGCACTACACTCAGTAGTGAGAAGAATAGAACACAATGCAGGGAACAAACTATCAACGCTGGGAGCCTTCATTGATATAGAAGGGGCGTTTGATAAAACGACTTTCAAAAGCATCGACAAATCTCTAGAAAGATACAAAGTACCAGAAACTCTACGTAAATGGATCAATTCCCTTCTAGAACTGAGGGTCATCCAAATAGACATAAACGGAAAAACAAGAGGAATCGTAGCCAAAGGGTGCCCACAGGGGGGAGTCTTATCCCCACTCCTGTGGAACCTGGTGGTGGACGACCTCATTACAAAAATGAACAAAAAAGGTTTCCTAACCATAGGATACGCTGACGATATTACAGTACTCATCGGCGGTAAACAAGAAAACACACTGTGCGAAATAATGCAAAGCGCCCTAAGACTGATAGAGAACTGGTGCAAAACCAACGAACTATCCGTCAACCCAAAGAAAACAGAACTCGTCATATTTACAAACAAGAGAAAACCAGATCTCCATAAAACACCAACACTATTCAACGAAACTCTAAAGCTAGCAACAGAAGTAAAATACCTAGGGGTACTCCTAGACCAGAAACTAAACTGGAAAAGACATATCGAAACAAAAACACAAAAGTCCACCATCATCCTTTGCCAATGCAAACGCATGATAGGTAAAACATGGGGTTTAAAGCCGCATATAGTGAAATGGCTATATACAACGGTAGTGAGGAGCTCTCTCACCTACGCATCGATAATATGGTGGCCCAGAACGCTACTAACTACAACACAAAAGGAATTACAGAAATTCCAAAGACAGTCACTGCTAGCCATCACCGGCTGCATGAACACAACACCCACCGCAGCTCTGGAGGCTCTAATGGGCATACCACCTCTTCACCTACACATACAAGAAGAGGCAAAGATAACAGCCCTCAGGCTAAAAGCCTGCAATCAATGGCAGGAAACACACACTGGCCACACAGAAATACTAAAGATGTCAACCACAGACAACTCACTCCTGAGCTGGATAAGCGACAAAACTACAAAACACTACTTAATGGATAAACCCTACAAGGTCACTATAAACGAAATCACCAGGAACGACACAAAGCCGAACGAAATAAACGTATACACAGACGGATCAAAGTCCGAGACGGGCACCGGCGCTGGAGTCCACTGCGAGGAGCTAAACATAAACATCGAACAGGCGCTCGGAAGACACAACTCAGTCTTCCAAGCTGAATGCGTTGGTATCACAACGGCGGCCATGGCAATGGTCGCCAGAAAGGTAACAAACTTCAATATCAACATACACAGCGACAGCCAAGCAGCACTCAAGGCTTTAGATAAATACTGGTCTACCTCCAGACTGCTACTTGACTGTCACACAACACTAAGGGAACTCTCAAAGGAGAATAAAGTATAATGTAGGGTACATTGGATAAAAGGACACAACGGCAACCTCGGGAACGAGAGAGCAGACGAACTAGCACGACGCGCATCAACACTGAAAGTTATAGGACCTAACCCCATAGTTCCTATACCCTTCAGTGAATACAAAACATGGTTACACAAGGACACCTACAACAAACATGCAAAAATTTGGACACAGACACTCGATTGTAAACACACTAAAGAGGCAATACCACGCCTCGACACACAACTAACCAAAAAACTCACCCGGTTAACCCGTGCAAAACTTAGAACGGTCATAGGACTGATCACAGGACACTGTCCACTAAATAAACACCTTTCAGTTCTAGGCTTGACCGACAGCCCTCTATGCAGGGCTTGTCTGGAACACGACGAGACACCGATACACGTCATGCTCAGTTGCAGAGGAGTATCGGAACAACGTGCAACACACATTGGCTCCAAAGCGACACTCCAAGAGGCAATCGGCGACCTGGGCGGCCTGCTAAGCTTCTGGAGCGAGCTCGGCTGGCTGGAGTGAGTCAGCGGGAGCCTACACCAGGGGACCCACGTACAACGGCCACCAAGTTGGCCAAGTGCGGAAAACACCCAGGAAGAAGAAGAAGAAGAAGAAGAAGAAATCGTTACGTGCTGGCGTTCGCTGATGTGCAATGAGACCACCGGATTTTATTCAGTTCTTCAGCATAAAGATACGAGATACATTTCCGGTTGTGGTCAATCTTAGTCCAAAATGGTAGCAGGGGTCGTGGGTAGCAGTATCGAGAACGAAAAATTCCGGGAATTCAAAACAAAAAAATGTTCTCTAAAAAGCAATAACCTACTGAGGAGCAAGGTCTCTTGTAACAATATCATTTGATACAACTTGGCTCACCACAGATCCTTGGCGACCTTGTCCGGCGCCGCGGCGGTGGTGTTCAGCTTATGTTGCGTTTGCTCGGCGCGGGCCAGGGCCGCGGCTGTCGTGCTGTCGCAGCCGAGGCCGTTGGCGACTGCAGACCTGGAGCTGGCGGGGCGAGCGCTGGACACCGAGCGCAGCGCGGCGGCAGAGCCGGACGCTCTGGGACTGCTGTCGTTGATGCCGTTTGAAATGTTTAGCGGTTTCGAAGTGTTGGGAATGTCCGAGTTGCTAGGAGGAAGGTATCTTATCTCAGTCGGTGGACGTCGGTCGCCGGTCGGACGGTCGGGTCTGGACAAATTCACATTGGGAGACGGTTTTGGCACATTTGTTGTTTTGTTGGCTATATCTGTTGGCACAGGATCTGAAATGAGAATAATGTTTCAGACAACAATAATGAATCAACAACATTTAAGCAACTGCTCAGTTACTTGTGGTTTTTTAATTCCATTAATTCTTTTTGTGACACGATTCTTGAACCAGAGCTGTCACCACTGTCCCCGCGCGGCATACATAAGCGTTGTGATTCACAATCATGAATCAGGTCAGCGGGCCACACGCTGTCGGAGGTACCGTACCGGTGGGACGACCGACTGGAGGGTCGTGAGCGGTCGCTGGGAGGCTAGACCGCTCGCTGGCTGTACATGGAGAGACGCATTGACATATTCATACAGACAAGTGTCCCGAGATATCATATATACTAGAATGAAATTTTATTAACCGACAATAAAAAAATAAGGAAGTTCTCAATTTGACACGTATATTTTCTATACTAATATTATAAAGAGGTAAAGTTTGTAAGTTTGTAAATAAAGTTCTGTCGGGGCTAATCTTCGGAACTACTGATCCGATTTTAAAAATTCTTTCACCAGTAGAATGCTACGATATCCGTGAATGTTATAGGCTATATTTTATATTTGTATTGTATATATTACCCGAGTTATCAAAGTTATTGTCGCGCGAGTCGAACCGTGAAATTTATTAAATCGGTTTTCTGCGCGTACGCTGCGTTAACTATTGGATATAATTGAAAACACTGTATGAAAACTTTATGCATCTTAAAAAGTTCTACAAAAAAGTCCGCGATAGCATATATTTATCTTTTATATTTTGGCAGATATGTAACTTTTTGTGTTTTAATAAATCATTTAATTCATATGCTTGCATTTACGTCATTATTTATACAACTGAACTTAAATCCTGCACCTTAAATGCAAGTTAAATGCTGCCTGCAAACTTAAATGCTAGTTTGTTTTTAAAATTAAAAGGGTACCTAAGAGGTGGAGTTCCACGTGGACGAAGTCGCGGGCGACTCTCTAATATCCTTGTGATTATTAAATAATTTATTTTGATAAGGATTTAAGTTTAGTTGTATAAATAATGACGTAAACGTAAGCATATGAATTAAATGATTTTTTAAAACACAAAAAGTTATTTATCTGCCAAAATATAAGATAGATAAAGTCTTATGCATATAGATTACAATAAAAAAAAATTTGTTAGCCAGCCATTAACTTCAAGGCAGTTATGTACCTACTTACACACTAGAATTGATCAAAATAACAAAAGTAACAGCTGATCGACGACCAAGATCAATGCACTTTCCATTAATATATTAAAACTTAGTTTGAAATGCCGGCACCGCCGGCGGCGAGGTGCGATTGTCGGCCTTTTAAAAGACCGACAACGGCACCGCTCTTTCTACCTACCGCAACAAGGGACGCCGACAAACACGCACATTTAAACACTTGCCGCCCGCGTTTTACAGTAGGTAATTTAACAGGAAAGTTTATTGAACTTGGCACAGACACCACCTGATTCAGTTTTAAGTGCTTTTTTAAAAGTTTATTTCGTTCTTCATTTATTTATTTTTTACCAGTTCTAAAGTGTGCAGGTGGGGACATTTCTACCTACTTAGTCCTTCGAAGGTTCCGGGTTCGATTTCTGACAGCCGATTGTTATTATTTTTTATTAGTTCAGGTCTAGTCTATTAGTAGATTTTGGCGGTTTGGCTTTTCTTTCCGTATTTTATTTGGTAGTAATCGAATGTTTAAGACATACGTTCGATCGGTATCTTGTGATTAATTTATGAATGCCATGGATGGTGCTATGTAAAATGTGCTAAGTGAGTAAACATTTTGTAGGTAATTTTTACATTTTTTGTTACTGGTTCTAGACATATTTTTACTCCGCTGTTGTAATCAGTATGCATTACACTTACTCCAGAGTTTCGCCGCTGGCTAATAATTGAAACTCACCTTATATGCTATCGCGAACTTTTTAGTGGAACTTTTTAAGATGCATAAAGTTTTCATACAATGTTTTCAATTATATCCAATATTTAAGGCAGCGTACGCGCATAAAGCTAAATTTAACAATTATCACGGTCTGATTTGCGCGACAAAAACTGTGACAACTCTGGTAATATATACAATACAAATATAAAATATACCCTATGACACTCACCGATAACGTAGCATTCTACTGGTGAAAGAATTTTTAAAATCGGATCAGTAGTTTCGAAGATTAGCCCCGACAGAACTTTATTTACAAACCTACAAACTTTACCTCTTTTTAATATTAGTATAGATTTATATGATCATAAAAGCTTGTCGCGCGATTTATAAATAAACTAGTACTAATGCTAATTTTATTACATTTTGAATTTCAATTTAATTAAATACTGATAGGTTAGAGCGTTTAAATAAAAGCTTCTCTCTTAATAAGGTCTTTTTTTTTATTTATTTTTTATTTTACTTTATAGTGCGTTTTGAGTCAGTTCAATTTTTTTGCTAAAAAGTTTTTTAGTATAAACAAACTAAAACATTGTAATATATGTCTTTTATTATTGTTATACGTACAGTACGGCATTAACGTGTGTTCTAACTTCTCTCAGACAGCTAAGAATTAATGCGATTGGAACTGGAAACCTTTTTCGCGTTTTGGCTCTCTTTTGGTTCAGACACTTTTAAGCGCTGACCCGAAGTCCATAGTATTATTATGTCAAGTCAGCAAGTTTTCAATTTTTGCGCGACTGCAGCTCAAGTTGGTGTGCGAGCGACTCACTGTTGTCCAGGCGCAGGAAGCCGTGGTTGCAGTCGAGGTGCAGCTGGCGGTACTTGTGCATGACCCACTCGCCGCACTGCTCGCAGCGCTCCGTGCGCGACTGCAGCTTCAGGTGGTGTGCGAGCGACGCACCGTCGTCCAGGCGCAGGAAGCCGTGGTTGGAGTCGAGGTGCAGCTGGAGGTACTTGTGCATGACCCACTCGCCGCACTGCTCGCAGCGCTCCGTGCGCGACTGCAGCTTCAGGTGGTGTGCGAGCGAGCGCTTCACCGTCGTCCAGGCGCAGGAAGCCGTGGTTGGAGTCGAGGTGCAGCTGGCGGTACTTGTGCATGACCCACTCGCCGCACTGCTCGCAGCGCTCCGTGCGCGACTGCAGCTTCAGGTGGTGTGCGAGCGAGCGACTCACCGTCGTCCAGGCGCAGGAAGCCGTGGTTGCAGTCGAGGTGCAGCTGGAGGTACTTGTGCATGACCCACTCGCCGCACTGCTCGCAGCGCTCCGTGCGCGACTGCAGCTTCAGGTGGTGTGCGGGCGAGCGACTCACCGTAGTCCAGGCGCAGGAAGCCGTGGTTGCAGTCGAGGTGCAGCTGGCGGTACTTGTGCATGACCCACTCGCGCACTGCTCGCAGCGCTCCGTGCGCGACTGCAGCTTCAGGTGGTGTGCGGGCGAGCGACTCACCGTAGTCCAGGCGCAGGAAGCCGTGGTTGCAGTCGAGGTGCAGCTGGAGGTACTTGTGCATGACCCACTCGCCGCACTGCTCGCTGCGCTCCGTGCGCGACTGCAGCTTCAGGTGATGTGCGAGCGACTCACCGTCGTCCAGGCGCAGGAAGCCGTGGTTGGAGTCGAGGTGCAGCTGGCGGTACTTGTGCATGACCCACTCGCCGCACTGCTCGCAGCGCTCCGTGCGCGACTGCAGCTTCAGGTGATATGCGGCGAGCGACTCACCGTCGTCCAGGCGCAGGAAGCCGTGGTTGGAGTCGAGGTGCAGCTGGCGGTACTTGTGCATGACCCACTCGCCGCACTGCTCGCAGCGCTCCGTGCGCGACTGCAGCTTCAGGTGATATGCGAGCGACTCACCGTCGTCCAGGCGCAGGAAGCCGTGGTTGCAGTCGAGGTGCAGCTGGCGGTACTTGTGCATGACCCACTCGCCGCACTGCTCGCAGCGCTCCGTGCGCGACTGCAGCTTCAGGTGGTGTGCGAGCGAGCGACTCACCGTCGTCCAGGCGCAGGAAGCCGTGGTTGGAGTCGAGGTGCAGCTGGCGGTACTTGTGCATGACCCACTCGCCGCACTGCTCGCAGCGCTCCGTGCGCGCGCCGCAGAAGCGTTCGTGGGCTGGCAGCTCGCCGCGTCGGAGCTCGAGGGCGCAGAACCTGCCGTCCAACAAGAGTTTATGTACTCTAGAACATCATTGCCATCTGCTGCTACTCAACAAGTCAAGCGTAGCCAGTAGAGGAAGTGCACCTGACCTGCAAGTCTTCATAGTGTGCGCGCAGGAGTCGCGCACGTGGTCCTCCAGGTCGGTGCCGCACACGCTCTCGCCGCACTGCGCGCACGGCACTGCGACAAGCAACAGTGTACAGTGGTGTACTACGTGTAGCGTATGAGCAGAGGGCGCGCGGGGTCGGGACAGCACTCACGTGGCTTGTGCAGCTTGTCGTGGTGGTCGGGCAGCTCGGCGAGCGGCACGGGCTCCTTGCACACGGGGCACACGCGTAGGTTGCGCGCGCAGTGCACCGCGTGCGTCGTAAAGTTCACGCATGGGATGTCGCGCTTGCTGTTGGACAACACAAACTGTTCACACTCTTCACAATCTACACACTCCACCACATTTCTCCTGATTTTTTGGAACACTTTTGCTGGAAATGGAGAAAAACCATATTTTAGCTTAAAAACCTCACCTTACCTCAGATTGTGCGTAAATAACTTTACCTTCCATTTTTATAATATTCTCCTCCGTTTCCAATGGGATTCATACTAGAGATGCAATAGATAGTTACTTAACCAGATACCAAATATTCGGCCTGACCACCACCCGAATATTGATAGCCAGTAGAATATAGAAGCAGGTATGATACCTACATTTGGAGTTTCGGCGGACAGCGTGAGAGAAAGGCGTGGCGGCACGCCACGCACACCTACGAAACTCAATTGTAACAATGCTTCAAACACCTTGACGAAAATCTAAAGTATTTCCTGGCAACATTATTGCATCGCTGGTTCAAGATCTATTTTCTTGGGGTAATACAAGCAGAAAGGGCTCGCCAAAGACTCTTATTGGAGGGTCTAAAACTAGAGTTGCAGTGAAGAGGATTCAGCCAACAGTGAAGGCGATTCACCTCCAATGAAGAAAAGAACTTGTCCTATAATATTTATTTATTAATATTTAATTAATGAAAAAAAAGAGCAGGCAATGGCATGGATATTCATGAAACTTTTTGGAACTGCTTCAATGAAGTTGCCAAAGATAACAATCAAACTGAAAACTCTGATTATAGTGCTATAGCCAATGAGCTTGACTTCTACTTAAAGACTTAAGCATGGTGGGCAGCAAACTCCAAACAATTCCTGATTTTGATTAAAGTATCCCAAATATATCTCTCTTCCCCATGTAGCAGTGTGCACAGCGAGATACTATTTTCAGAGGCTGGGCTGATATATGAAAACAAGAGGAATCTTTTGCTTCTAAATCTACCAAGTTTACTGAGTTTGTATCCAACCCTTTTACTCTTCAACCAGATACCAGATGGTAACCGAATATTTGGTACATCTCTAATTTATACTATTATTTTTATTAGTTTCAAGAATTATCAATTTGGTCTAATATTTAAACAATTCGTGCCCAGTGGTTTTACCTGGGTACATCCTACTCCTGAGGGTGCATCCAATAACAAGTTTCTTACTATAAAATTGTTACATATTAAAAATAAAATTACTGATAATAAATGAAATAAAAATAAATACTTAATAAGAACAAAAGGTTGTTTATTTTATACAAGATACTTTGTACAACATCCTGTGTAGTACAGATTATGTTACTGAAGTATTTCATCTGACACTAAGTGTCCAACATTCCAGTGAGTATGATGCTGCTGGGAGATACAGCTGCCACTGTGAGCTCTACAGCTGTGCTGTTGTAATGGGAATAATCAAATCAAAGCCTTGGACTAATAACCTATCATTGTGTGTGCCAACATTCTGCAACTAATTGCATAACTTTTATCAAATGCACAATTCACTTTAATGTTAGCATATAATATGCTTTGTAAAGAACTATAATAATGATTACATTACTAAAAGAAACTAATGTCTTTGGAGTTCGCTCGAGTATCTAGGTGAAGAGGGTACTAGAAGAATAATATTCTGAATGCATCAACCATCAAGATGGAAGAGTGAAATTTTGGTAACTCCGGAACAGGAAAAGTCCGGCGGAGCATACGCATACGATCTTAAGAGGTAAACAAGCGAGCGCGCAGCGTCCTGTGTCCGACACTTCATGTAATTTGCTCCATTTATCCAAAAATAAACTTCCATCGCACGCCTCTATAAATAGAACGATTATTGCCACAACACGCGGCGCCGCACCGCAGCCGCTCACCAGTTCTCGCAGGTCTTCGTCTCGCCCTCGTCCATCTTCAGCAGGAAATGCAATTATAACAATTTCAATGTTTTTCACAGCAGCCTCACGACGCGCTCCGCTTTTACTAACAATATATTCTGTGTTATCGTGACGAGTTTGATATCACACTTTATCGTTTATCGCAAAATCTTAATCATTTCAATTACAAGAATAATAGATTTCACTTTTACATTTTATTTAAATTTTATTATTGACTATTCGATTTAACTTAATCGGTAAATCCCGCAGTTATATTTTGACGTTTCTAAAAAATGTTGCCAGACTGCCAGTTGACAAAAGTTGCTCTACACCTTTCCGACATAGGCACAATCGAACCTCCAAATGCCTTGAAAAATTGAAATCCCATCATAACATTTTGTTTAAATAATATCAAAATGAATGTCTTCCACAAAATCTTCTTCCACAGTAAAAAGTTAAGTTTTTTACTATAATTTCGTAATATACTTACAATACTTAACATAAAACATAACAAAAAGTTAAGCCCAACAGAAAACGCAATCTATGTTGGAAGCGGGGTAACTTGACGTATTGTTTCGAAACTGGTTATGTGATAACTAGCCACACTTGCAGGAAGTAATAAAATCTCAATCGACAGCTGGGAATCGAACCCAGGACCTCCGTCAAAACATCGATCTTTGTTTTAATATATCTACGACATTCGTTACAAACATTTCGTGTTAAAAAATGCATGGATTTCACTTCACTATTAAATTCTTCGGTATGGGTTAAGATCAACAGAGGGGAGTATGAAAAATGGACCTTAAAGAGGATTGTCACATACCTTAATATCACATGTGATAGTAGCAAAGGGTTAAGCTGGCTTTCGCAAAAAAAAAACTATTCTTGGAATGACGTCATACGGCTATATGCGAGACAGCTAGAGTAGCTCTCCTGAGATCTTATTCTGCGGGTATCTGTTTTTTATATTTAATAAAACCAATGTCAATTGAATTCGTGGGAGTATACAATGGATTAGCTATAGGTTTCGTACCAAAAACTAGACGCAAATGCATTTTACTAAATTATTGTAAATGATTTTTACTTAAATTCTTATAAATTATTTTTAGGTCATTTCTAAGAAATAAAAAGAAATTATAGCCAGGTGTAAGTAATTAACAATAATAATATGTTCTTACTGGCAACCCTACCATTGCGACTGACTTAAGACCTGGCAATCATTTTTCTTTCAATTATTTAAAAAACAATCAAAATCATTATGGAGAGTAGAGGTAAGGAGGACAATCTCTGTATATAAAAAGTGTCCGTCAAAATGTATTACATTAGGATGGCGCCACAGTTGCATCAAAGTAACTTTCAAAAGAAGCGCCAAATACAAAATAAAACTTTTGAAATCATTTTTTTTGAAATTGGTTATAATTCTGTAAGGTTATATTTACCACAATATTTTGTACAACGTAAGTTGTTGAAGTTCTCAATAATTAACTACTTTAGTCGATAATGACATTAAATTTTTTAACTCGGCATACTTCAATTCATCTACGATTGCTACATTCATACCATACCCTGTGCATCCACCAGCGCCATTGTGGAGGATTTTTGAACTGTTATTTAACGCATACAACTGGACACTTTTTCAACTTTTCTCCCATATAAGATTGTCCTCCTTACCTCTACTCTCCATAAAAATCATTTATTTAAAGTAGGCTAATTATAAGTACTTTTGAAATTAGACTATTTGTAGTGACTCTACCACCGGCTCGGAAGGCAGGTCCTGCTGAGAAGAGCCGAAAAGAAACTCAAGAAGTTGAATTTTTGTATTTAAAATACTTTTGAGAATTTGGTGCTTTAATATGAGTTTTCAATTGGTCACCGATAATTTTTAATGATCTCGAGGTGAAACATCTGCACTGGCTGGCGACTTTAATTATAAGGAAAGGAATAAAAAATTCATTTTGTTTTAAAATATTTATTTTATATTATATTTTATAAAGTGCTAAAGTAGTGATCGTTGTTAATTAAGATAAATGAGTCACCTTTACTAACTATAGGAAAATAACAACGTACCGACTAAACTTAGCAACGCTCACCACTCTTGCGCCGGTATCACGTCGCGCTTCGTGTCACAGCGAACGTGACATCGCACTGACGTAGAACGACGCCCGCCACTCTCACGCTGCGCACCGCATCGTGTCACAGCGAGCGTGACATCGCACTGACGTAGAGCGACGCCCGCCACTCTCACGCCGCGCACCGCGTCGTGTCACAGTGAGCGTGACATCGCACTGACGTAGAACGACGCCCGCCACTCTCACGCCGCGCACCGCATCGTGTCACAGCGAGCGTGACATCGCACTGACGTAGAACGACGCCCGCCACTCTCACGCCGCGCACCGCCCGCGCACCGCGTCGTGTCACAGTGAGCGTGACATCGCACTGACGTAGAACGACGCCCGCCACTCTCGCGCCGCGCACCGCGTCGTGTCACAGCGAGCGTGACATCGCACTGACGTAGAGCGACGCCCGCCACTCTCGCGCCGCGCACCGCGTCGTGTCACAGCGAGCGTGACATCGCACTGACGTAGAACGACGCCCGCCACTCTCGCGCCGCGCACCGCGTCGTGTCACAGCGAGCGTGACATCGCACTGACGTAGAGCGACGCCCGCCACTCTCGCGCCGCGCACCGCGTCGTGTCACAGCGAGCGTGACATCGCACTGACGTAGAGCGACGCCCGCCACTCTCGCGCCGCGCACCGCGTCGTGTCACAGCGAGCGTGACATCGCACTGACGTAGAGCGACGCCCGCCACTCTCGCGCCGCGCACCGCGTCGTGTCACAGCGAGCGTGACATCGCACTGACGTAGAGCGACGCCCGCCACTCTCGCGCCGCGCACCGCGTCGTGTCACAGCGAGCGTGACATCGCACTGACGTAGAGCGACGCCCGCCACTCTCTCGCCGCCCACCGCGTCGTGTCACAGCGAGCGTGACATCGCACTTCATGTAGAAGTGCCAATAAAACGTGCTGCTCACTCAACCCCACCTCTAAAGGACACAAGGAGTCACAGGACTTATGTACTGACTCACAATCTGTAACTATATATAATACACAGCGCAGCAGCACCTCGCCCCGCTGCACCTACTACTGATTTATATTGACAAAGGGCTGCACTTAGTCCTCAACAGTCCACCGTCACCGTCACCGCGGCCCCTAGAAGTTGCCGCGCTGGAAGCCGAGCCCCACGCCGCGCATGGTGTGCGTGGTGGCGCGCGCCACGTCGTACTGCGCCTGCATGGCCTGGAACAGCTCCTCCTGCTTCTTGTTGGGGTCGTGCGCGGCGGGCGGGGGCAGCGCCGCCGGCTCCTTGATGCCCATGAGGCGCATGAACTTGGACACCTGCTTGCCGTCCGCGTCCTGCGCGAAGCGCGCGCCGCTCCAGCGCGCCGCCTCCGCCTCGGCCGCGGCCGCGTCGGCGCCCTTGCTGGCCCACAGCAGCTTGCGCTTCTGCACCTGGTCCAGCGCGCGGTGCGACTGCAGCGCGTAGGCGGACGCGCCCGCCGCGCCCGCCGCGCCCGCCGGCGCCGTGGCCGCGCGCAGCTGCCGCGCCGTGGCCATGGACCCGTCCGGCGTCTTGATCTGCAGTCCTGCACACACGCACAGTCGTATCAATGCAGGAAAGGTAAAGGGATAGTACTTTGGGCCCAGGTGCAACCTGCAGGCCTTGCTTGTGCTCTGGCAACAAAAGTAGGCTGTTATACAAGCACTTTTGAAACGTCAAGTCTGTCAGTACGTAGTGACTCTACCACCGGTAGGAAGGTAGATCCTACGGAGAAGAATGGGCAAGAAACTCAGCAGTTGCTCTTTTTAAAAATCAATGTTACAGTTTGTATTTTAAAAATTACAATTTTGGTAATCCCGTCTTGTGTGTAGCAAGAACAGCTGATTGCTTCCATCTTTGTCGTTAATAAAGTCATTAATTTTATAGTAACCTTTACTTAGTAAATGGCTTTTAACACAATTTTTAAATTTCTCTAAAGGCAAGTCCAGTACTTCCTTTGGGATGAGATCATATAACCGTATACTCAGTCCCACTAATCATTTCTACACTCTGCTCAAGCGCAGTACTAATTGATGACACTGTGTAGAGATTCGTTTGTTAGTATCAATTTTCCGTTTGTAATGGCTGATATTTTGTTTAACAAAGACAACATTACTATAAATATATTGCGAAGCGACTGTGAGTATGCCTATTTGTTTGAGTGATTCACGGGATTTTAAATTATATATGGAGCATACAGCTCTTTTTTGTAATTTAAATATAGTGTCTATATCAGCTCCTTTTCCCCATAGCATTGTGCCGTAAGACATAACACTATGGAAGTACGCAAAGTAAGCAAGCCTAGCAGTTTCAACATCGGTAAGTTGCCTTATTTTCCTGACTGCAGAAGCAGCAGAGCCAAGTTTTCCTGCTAACATCCCGTTTTTTCATTTAACAGTAGATTATTTACTGTGAACCAGTGCGATACCTGGGAGATACCTCTATTACACATTATCAAGGTTACTACTTGTTGGAGCAATAAATAGTCTGTGGTACGGTGGCCACCGCTTCTTCCACCACCAGCCGGCGGGCAAGGAGAGTTACCTGCGTGCCGACCTCTGATTCGCCTATTTTTCGCGGGACCTTATGAACCGGCCAATGGAATAGCGTGACGACACCGTGACACGGCCAGTTTCGATCACTTTTTTGTTCTATTGCTTCTAACGTTCCTTTTTGTAATGTCATATACGCTAATGATGAGTAAAAACCGTTATTAAAAATTCTAACGCATTTTAATTTAAGAATCAAAAATACAGTCCACTACAGTTCAAACATTGGTCCATCAGAGCCAAATTCTATTAATTTTAAACCAACAAGCTGATTTAATGAAGATTTGCCAATAAACTTCAAAAAGACTACGAGGAAGTCGGAGAACACGCTACGAAGGGTTGTAGAAGGTGAACAAAGGGCCTACGACAAACAAAGCGCTAAGGTACGGCCTGCCAGTCATCCTATTTCCCAAACCGCTCCACTTCTTTTGTGCTGATAGTGCGCTTCAACTGATTTCAGTGTTTGGTGTATGCGAGTTACCCGTTTGGTTGTGATCCAGCTGTACAGTGCCGTTGCAAGTATCTGTGCCTACGCGTTGGTATCAAACGTGAGTACCCCATCTTTTCCATGGCTACCGAAAAGAGTGTGAAAGATAGTTTGGAGATCGGCGGGAGATCCCGTGATCGATCCCCGTACAAAGCTAGTGACGATGTTAAAATTCGTGATCTTGTTAAGAAACGTGGCGTTATCAAAGGTAGATTTACTAAGTTTGCTAATTTTATTAAATTAATGAGTAATGAAAGCAGTTTACACAATCAACAACTCGTAGATCTTAAGTTGCGTATGCAGGGTGTCAGTAACCTATTTAGTGAATTCAATAATATTCAATCTCAGTTAGAGGAATATGTACCCGACAGTGATCTAGATGAACAGCTCACGGAAAGAGAATTATTCAAAAATAATTACTATAACGTGGTAGCTCAAGCAGAATGTATTCACACAAATAATACCGCTTCGAATCATTCTCACCATTGCGATTCAAAATTTAGTTCAATAAAACTGCCGACGATCACTATGCCTACCTTCGACGGTTCTTACGAACACTGGCTCGAATTTCGCGATACATTTTTATCTCTAGTGCACAATTCTACCGAAATAAGCAGTATTCAAAAATTTCATTATTTAAAATCATCCCTTAAGGGCACCGCAGAATTAGTTATAGATTCTTTGGAATTCAGTAGTAGTAACTATGAGGTTGCGTGGGAATTGCTTTTAAATATATACAACAATTCTCGGCTATTAATTCATAATCACGTCAAGTCTTTATTTAATTTGCAAACGCTAGGCAAAGAATCATCGGTTTTGATTAGAAAGCTTATCGATACAGTTTTAAAAAATCTACGAGCGCTAAAAATACTAGGTGAGCCGACCGACTCCTGGGACACGTTAATTATTTACATGATCGTGTCTAAATTAGACCCTACAACAGAGCGTGAGTGGGAACAGTACAAGAGCACACTATTTTCTAGTACCGGTGAATACAAATACTCGCTCAAAATAGACGATTTGCTTAAGTTCCTCAAGGATAGGGCCGATATGTTGGAAACGTTGTTAGTGTCTCACAACAAACACTACAGCACTAAAGCTAGCACACACACTAAACCTAACGTACACTGCAACGTTTCTACGCACAAACCGCAATCCCGCGACAGTTATATTAATAATCAAAAGAATTGTGTAATTTGTAACGCGCAACATCCTATTTACTCGTGCCAGAGGTTTATTGATTCTAGTATAGAAACAAAATTAGCTTTAGTTAAATCTAATAAGTTATGCGGTAACTGTTTACGACCGGGTCACAAAATAACCGATTGCAGATTCGGACCGTGCCGATTATGTAATAAGAAACATAATACATTAATTCATACTGATAACATAAACAGAAGTAATCAATCCGTCTCGGGTCATTCATTGCTTTCGACTAATGGTAATGACCGGGCGACCGCGGCGGTGCGCTCCGACCCGCACCCCTCCGCGTCTCCTGCGCCGGCTCCCGAGACAAACACGGCCGTTATGTATGATTCTAATCGCTCCGTTCAGGTAAACAAGGCACACATAGAAAGTACACAATACGCGCCGTCGTCTAGTGTGCAACCTGTCTTGTTATCTACAGCGCTGGTCGAAATAGCAGATGATCGTAATAATTATCACTTAGCACGCGCTCTGCTCGACAACGGCAGTCAGCGATGTTTTATTACAAAATCTTTATGCGTTAAACTAAATATTCCTTTAATACATTCGTCTATGGAAATACGAGGCGTCGGTAACTCAGTGACACAGACGTCGGAAGTCTGTGAAGTTCGAGTTAAGTCGCGCACCGACCCAACTTATTCCACTCAGTTAAGATGTTTTGTTTTACCTAACATAACGTCACCGATGCCAGCTATACTGAAACAACGCGCACGGATTGTCATACCCGATAATGTTCAGTTAGCCGACCCACAGTTTTATGATTCTCTTAATATAGATTTATTACTAGGCGCAGATATATATTGGGAATTATTAAAAACTAATAAGATAAGGTTACCTAGCGGTCCCTTCTTACAAGATACGCACTTCGGGTGGATTATTTCTGGCCCAATCAACCTTTATACGCGCAATAATAATAATTATATCAACTGTAACTATTCTCAGTCAATCGACGCGCAACTGCGACAGTTTTGGGAGTTAGAGGAGTTGCCCAAATCAGGCGTGGATACGCGCACTGATGAGGAGCGTGCGTGTGAGAAACACTTCGTCGACACCACGATGCGCTATGACGATGGCAGGTTCTCCGTACGTATTCCATTTAAAACTTCGCCTGATACGTTGGGTGAGACCTACTTCAAAGCTGAACAACGATTTTTAATGCTGGAGAAGCGCCTACAGCGTAATCCTGCTTATAAAAAATTATATAAATTAAATTTTGATGACGAAGTGCCAAGTAATATGAAACAAGTTTGGTATCAGTTTGCTAACGATTTGCCTTTTCTAAATCGTATACGCGTACCGCGGCACGTCGTAGGTATTCATCCTAGGCTCATAGAACTGCACATTTTTACAGACGCATCGGAGGCGGCGTACGGCGCGTGCGTTTATGTACGAACTATTAATGTTGATACCACTGTCTCGTGCAAATTGCTATGCTCCAAGAGTAAAGTCGCACCCCTGAAACCGGTGAGTATACCGCGGCTTGAGTTGTGTGGCGCTTTACTCGGAGCCAGACTTTACGAAAAAGTACAAGAATCTCTTCGTTGTCAATTCTCTAATATAGTTTTTTGGTGTGATTCTACAATAGTATTAGGCTGGTTACGCATAACACCTAGTAATTTAAAAACTTTCGTTCAGAATAGGGTTGTCGAAATTCATGAATTGACGAAGGAAGCTATATGGCGTCACGTAAATGGGAAGGAAAACCCAGCTGACTTAGTTTCACGAGGAGTTCGGTTGGAAGAATTTTCAACTTCTTCTTTTTGGTTTCACGGGCCAGACTTCCTTCGTCACTCTAGTTTCGACAGCGCCACATTAAGTCTAGGGCAGTATGCGGATATTTCGCCGGAATTGTTACCAGAAACTAAACCGAAACCGTCATATTTGTTAGTAGCTGACGCAAGCCATCCGAATTCGTTGTTCCCTTTTCATCGTTTTTCGCAATTTAATCGCATGAGACGTGCTGTCGCTTATTTGTTACGGTTTATTTACAATATGCGTCATAAAGGTTGTCGCATTACAGGTCAGCTTTCTTTAGATGAACTACGAAACGCAGATACAATGTTAGTTCGCCTTTCACAGTTAGAATCATTCCCATTAGAATATCAAATAATATTGAATAATAATCAACTAAAAAATAAACATAACCTATCTAAATTCAATTTATTTACAGACAATGATAAAGTTTTACGACTTGGTGGCCGCCTAAAAAACTCACTTGATTTTACATTTAATAAAAAACATCCCATACTGATTTCTTCAAAACATTGGTTTTCAGTACTATTATTTCGGCACGAGCACAAACAATTGCATCACGCAGGGCCGCAGGCGCTCCTGTACAACGTGCGGGAGTCGTACTGGCCGCAGGAGCCTCGCGAGGCAAGTAGTGCACAGCTGTGTTATGTGTAGGCGCTGTAGGGGTAAAACGCTGACACCTATCATGGGCAACCTACCACCGGAAAGGATAACACCTTCCCCCCCCTTTTCCCGTTGTGGGGTCGATAATTCGGGTCCGGTGTTCGTTTTGAATCGCAAAGGTAAAGGCGCCAGGCTCGTGAAGGGTTACATTTGTTTATTTATTTGTTTCGTGACTCGAGCTGTTCATCTAGAGCTTGTGAGTGAGCTTTCTACAGACGCATATTTGTTGGCATTAAAAAGGTTTATTTCACGTCGCGGCAAACCTACCGAAATCTATTCAGATAACGGCAGAAACTTTGTAGGGCTTATGAATGAGTTCAATAAATTTTTATCTAATTGTTCCGCAGATATTATTGAATATGCAACGTCACAAAATATTAAATTTAAATTTATTCCGCCATATTCACCTCATTTCGGTGGTCTCTGGGAGGCAGGGGTCAAATCATGCAAATATCATTTAGTAAGATCACTGGGTAACGCGCATTTAACATTTGAGGAGTTTAGCACAGTATTAGCGCAAATAGAAGCTGTCCTAAACTCCCGCCCTTTGAGTCCTATGTCCACAGATCCAGAAGACTATCTACCACTGAGTCCTGCCCACTTTTTGATTGGTCGGCCGCTGACTGCGCCTGCATGCAGCACCTTGACTGACGTCCCTGCAATGAGGCTCAACAGATATCAGCGGATAGAGCAAATTCGCCAACACTTTTGGGCAAGATGGGCAAAGGAGTATGTCTCAGAACTCCAAATGAGATGCAAGTGGAGAGAGAACGAACGTGATTTAGCACCTAACACGCTAGTAGTCATCAAGGAAGACAACTCTACGCCTCTCAGATGGAGCATGGGAAGAATAATAGCCACTTACCCTGGGCGAGATGGTATTAGCAGAGTGGCAGATATTAAAACTGCTTCGGGAACCATACGACGCGCATTCTCGAAGATCTGTCCCCTGATGGATTCCTCTACTTTGGAACCTGGTGATTCCAAGGCCGGGGGCATGTTGGAGCAATAAATAGTCTGTGGTACGGTGGCCACCGCTTCTTCCACCACCAGCCGGCGGGCAAGGAGAGTTACCTGCGTGCCGACCTCTGATTCGCCTATTTTTCGCGGGACCTTATGAACCGGCCAATGGAATAGCGTGACGACACCGTGACACGGCCAGTTTCGATCACTTTTTTGTTCTATTGCTTCTAACGTTCCTTTTTGTAATGTCATATACGCTAATGATGAGTAAAAACCGTTATTAAAAATTCTAACGCATTTTAATTTAAGAATCAAAAATACAGTCCACTACAGTTCAAACACTACTGTAAAAATGATTGATTTATCATCTGCAAAAAGTAGAATATCACAAATACCACCGACATAATGTGGTAGGTCATTTATATAAACTAAAAATAGAAAGGGACCCAAGATTGAACCCTGTGGAACATCCATTAAGATGGTTGAAACTTCCGAATTGACATTGTCTACGCAAACCTTCTGGGTCCTATCACTAAGGTAAGAAGCAATGAAATTGAGTGCAACGTCTTTTATACCGTAGTAACTGAGCTTAGCTAACAAGGCTTTGTGATTGACAGTAGAATGCTTTAGACAGGTCCCAGCCCTCGGTTGTGCTCTGGCAACAGATATGCATCACGGTGCAGTGCTCACCCATTTTCTCCATGACCTCCAGCTTCTTGTTGACCTTGTAGGAGGAGGGCCGGTAGTCGGCGGCGGGCGCGGGCTCGGCGCTGCGAACACGAACAAACAAATTGCTTTACACCTATGCTAATATTATACAGTATGAGGAAGTGTCTGTTCGTTGCCTGAGTACCTGGCGTGTGCGTGTGTGCTGTGCGGCGGCGGGAAGGCGGCCCCGCGCGCGCCGCTGCTGCAAACAACACAAAGCAGTCTATAAATCTCTCCTCATAACACCTAGTGTTAAGACATAACGTTTATTGATGAAATCACACAGTACATACATCCTGTTCATTAAATCTGTATCATATGTAACACATTCAGACAATATACAATCATACGAAACCAATTCCATCTGTTTGTCTACAGATAATGCAAAATTTTCATAGAAGATCCATAGACAACAACACTACATCATTTTTTAAAATTTTCTAATCAAATTTTTAACCGACAAAATAACAGAGGAGGTTCTCAATACAATAATTCCTCGTTTTTTTCCTTTTTTTATACAAAATTGTGCATTTTTTACAGAGTAGTCCAATTTTAATAATTCTTTTTTCATTAGAATGGCTCCCATAATGTTACCATCTTATTAGTAAAAAAAATTGATCTGACTTTAAAACACACAAAAATTAAAAAATTATGGATTATTTACTTAAGCATATCAATGAAACCGTGTCAAACTTTCTACTTTAAAACCGTTACCTTAGAACCCAAGTGCTTTACCACTTCATTAAATGAAAGCAACTATTTGTTACTTTTTGAAGTCTGTTCAATTTATTAATTAAAATTTCTTTATCAAATGTGGGTTATATACAATCAATAAGCGAGTCTGTAATGTAACCTGTCGCTATGCTAGTAAACAAATAACAGCTGAGCGCACGCACCGTCTCTCTTCAGAGCGCCGGCTGGGTCGGGCGTCCCTGTCGCGCTCCCGCTCCCTGTCTCTGTCCCGCTCGCGCCGGTCGCGCTGCTCCACGAACCTGCGGACGTAACGCGCGTGTTGTATCCGCTGCCGACTGCTGGACATGTGCTACAGCGATACAGTACAATAGCTATTCGATGTAACTGCTGTGACGCCAACTCACCTCGGCGACACGGCGTCCCTTGCGTCGTGCGCGCGCGCCGCACTCGCGCCCTGCGAACAGAATGCGTACGTTTCATTTACCTACTCGTCACGAAGCAATCGATCAAATCATTTACGTGTAAACAGCTTGCTGACCCTGTCATCGGGCCGATCTCCTAACAGGCCGCGGCGCGGCGCGCGACTGCGCTCGTCGCGGCTGCGTTCGTCGCGGCGCGGCGAGCGGCGTTCGCGCGACGAGCGGGAGCGGGAGCGGTCGCGCTCTCTGTCTCGGCGCCGGTCGCGACTGTCCGACGAGCGGGAGCGGTCTCGTTCGCGACTGTCGGCCGTCACAGCTGAAACCATACACTATACGTCACGAAACTTTCACAAACCATAATTTAACACACAATATGATGTATTATTTTTTAAGTTTTCCTACACCTACTTTTATTCTGATTTCGAGAGAAAAATAGTTTGTCTACTCCATTGCTCTCGAGGTGGTTCGATCTATAGGTACTCACTAGTCGCGGCGGGTGCGGCTGGTGTGGCGGCGCGGCGCGCGGGCGGCGGCGCGGGCGCGGCGGGCGGCAGCTCGGGCTCGGACTCGCTGGACTCCTGCGACAACACAAGGCCACATGTCACTCACTCTCTACTGCACTCTTACTGTAACATTATAACAATGTACACTGAGCCCGCGATCAACCGTGGTCGGTTCCGGGTCACTCCGACTAACTTGAAACCGTTGTTTTGCATGACATAGACTACTTTATTATGAAGAAACTTATTGAGTCATGTTTTGTTCTGCGCACCGCGGGGATGAGACCACGCCAACAGATGTTTTTATATTTTAGGGGCGCAGGGGTTTGCATACTATCATGTCCGTCCCCGTCAACCAGTAGCCTATAAATGATTGCTCAACAATATTATTATTTTATATTAATTATTTTAAAATCTTAATTTTAACAAACTTTTGCATTCAAAACAAGAACATAGTATTACACCATATCAATGTATACTTCAGGTTGGAAGCGCACTTGCGAGGGTTCACATTACTTGAGGCGAGGTTGTGGGGAGAGCCACCATCCCCGCACAACATCTGCACCAAACAGACTTGCTAAGCTACACATTTAGATATATTAAAGAGGTTATTAAATATTTTCTTGCTGTGCTAGCTGACACAAGGAGCAGTCCACGTGTCAGCGATAGGTCGTGTCACATTCCCGTAATGCAGTATATGATAGCAACAGTTAGCGTGTGATGCTGAGGTCTTAAGGCTACGTACTCACATGCTCGCAGTACCGGACGGCTCGCGGACGCGCGGCGCGACCCCACCGAAGAATTTGACTTTTGTTTTGTGTCAATTTACAAATGGGTAACATATAAAATAATAAAAGTGTTAATATCATTGTTGAAAACAGGTTGCTGTTTTAATTTTAATTATTTTATATCAATTTACTTTTTTATTGATATTTGAGTAATAGATATTATAAAATCCCCGTGAGTTATAGATTTATGATAAAAATTAATACTAGAATCAAACAAGTATGAAACTAGAAGAGATCCTAATGAATCATTACTTATTAAAGTATTGTTAAGATATATAACCCATGTCACAAAGGTCGACTCGCTCAGTCAAGCTCTTAATCATTGCCAGGTAAGCTATTTTGATAATTTTTGTCATAAAATATGTGAACAATTTTGCTATTGGTACAGTTAAATCATGGTTTTTCAGCAAGCAGCCAAAGACTTGTAATTGTGAAATAGCAGCTCAGTAGTAGAGCCAGCCGCCTGTGACAGCTTTAGACCTGCATCTCCTGCTACACACATCCAGCATTGCTCATCAATATATTAAACGGGCCTTCTATTCAACATATTACTACAATACTACACTGGCTGATAAAAATCCCAAAAGAAAAGATACATACAAATATTTTAAAATTATTTTTTTGTTTATTATTATATAAAAGGTGCAAAGATCCAAACATGTAACTAGATGGTAGCCAAGCTCACATCGGTCAAAACGACTCATCTGGCAACATGAGAGCAGAGGCGGCAGGCTGTGACAAGGGCTGTGCTCCCGCTACATGTCATAGAGTACACACTGCGGGCTGTGCCGGGCCGTACTCACCTCGCTCATGTCCATGTTGACATCATCGTAGTTGGTATCGTCCTCGCGCCGCCGCTCGGCGCCCGAGCCCCCCACTCCACCCTACAATACCAGGCTATTGTCAAGCAGAGAACGCTGATTAATATCTGTGTCTTACACTCACTTATACATTAACAACTTATGTGTATGCACACGTTACTAAGCAGAATAACGTTACTTAGTAACACAAACAACTTGATGATGGGTCACAGTGCAATTAACTTGTAATAGTTGGAGAGCAATACAGAAATGCCTTCCGATATTCCTAAGCAAGGCTGCATTCTGATCATGTTAATACTATGGAGCTATTAGTAAGATTAATATGAAACCGACTCAAACTATTTCATACTAAAATATAATTATTGTAAGAAATTAAAGATAGATGTGCTTTCCAGAAGGAATAATTAGTAATTATTTACCCGTAAAAAGTTATCTTGAAATATGCTAGTAAAATAATATTCTTACTTCCCTTTACCAAATTTGCAAAGGAATTAATTACCAAAGTATAGGAAAATAAAAAGGAAATGAGGAACAAGATAAGGTTGCATGGTACGTACCGATGGAGGATAACTTCCGTAGCGACCAGTTTCTCCCTCGTCATCGCTTCCGTAACCGACTAGAGAATCCATTATTTAAAAATCTTTCTTGAATAAAATATTCATGTGATTAATTTAAGCACACCAAATAATAATATATTAAAAGTATAACACTAATCCAGTAGCCATCCTTGAACAATAAAAAAACAATATGGCCGAGTAGAGTTTGATGGTTTGACGAAAAGAATAAGGAGCACAGATCAATTACAGGCTTGGAATAAGTATCCTATAGAGATGCTATTGAAAGTCTCAGTGACGTCTCCGACAAAAAGGTAGCGATCTTGAATAATTTGGTGTTAAATGATTCAAGATAGCCATATTCATATGCACACTAAATTCAGTTGGATCACTTCGTTGTTCGTTGAAATTCCTTACAGGGAGACTCCCACTTGTAACTCTATAGGATACTTGCTCTAAGCAATAATTACAAAAGAGTAATCGATTTCATCAAGCGAAAAATCGAGCTTCTTTTTGGCAAAATCACAAACCGAAGTTCGAGCATGCGCAACAATTGTGTTTTGTTACACGGACTTTATCATCTTTGCAAACCATGTCGAAATCATACTTGAAGAGGAATTTTGTCTGGTATTTTACTAAGTAAACCGTTTTAAAAAAATATGATTAGCATAGTACTCATAAAATAATTTTAGTAGCTATACATTCATGATAAAGTATCCGAACGGGCAACACTAATCTCTTTCTTTCTCTTTTAAACATTTTTAATATGGCGGAAGAATTGACCGCCGTCAGGTCGTCTCGTTTTTTATGAAGTGAAAAATTAGAAATTTTCGTAGTTTTAAGCGTTCGTGTGATGTTTTTGTAAAAGATTGTTAATTTCTAAAATTCTAACTACAACAAAACCTCATACATTAATCTCTAAAGGCTAATTCAAGGATAAAAATGGTAATGATAGTTTTTTGTTTTGATACTTTTTTAGTAACTTATCATTGTTCAATTTTATATTTTTCATTAAATATTATCGCTCAATTTATGGTTTTAACCACATAAAATGTTCAAAGGATAAAGCTTGTTCTAAATTTTTTAACAGAAACTACTTTTTACGTGATTTTTTCATTGTTTTTAAGATTTCTAACCAAAAAAAAGCGTCAATGAGGCAATGACAGTCTTCACATGTGATAATATTTTTGTGTTTATTCCAAAAATTGTTATGTGTTAGGTCGCGTTAGCATTTAATTATGCAAGTTGGGTGTGGCTGTATTGATTTTCTTAGAAGGTTCTAGGTCTAGCGCTAGAATACGTCCTTAGAAATGCACTTTACCCAACAAGTATACTTGTGTGGTACAGCAATCGGAGTGCATTTCAGTTAATATCCAGCGCATTCTGCGTCTCGTAGCATTCATTTTAAGCAAAATAAATAGCACGGCGTTGATTTCAATTATATTTAATTAAAATCGCGCAACTAAAGGAGATATCGTTAGCATTTTGAGAAAGTAATGGGTGTTGCTTGCAATACATTTTCGTGTGTTTCGACTCCCGAACACGTTACGAAATATATTTTTACGCTCGGCGCGGCGGTAGCATGGTGTTATAATCCAATATGAAGCTGTGTTATCAGTTATATAAGTACAATATAAAGTTGTGCTGTTGCCAGATGGAGAAACATTGAAATTGAAAATTTGTAGACGGCCAAGCCATTGATTTTATTACCTTCACTATACTATGTGTGGGTGCTGCTGCTGCTACCTGCGAGATACGCATTCACCCAATGTGAATTATGTGTTATCAACATCGTTTGAAAATGTCACACAATCAATGTTTTGTAAAATCAGTATTCACAATACAAGTAAATGACTGTTATATAAAGTAAAGTTGAAATGTTTTCAGTCAAAAAGACAAGCATTTGGTGATCACAATCCTGCCGCCTCCGATGATGACTCTGATTTTGATGATGATGAGGATCCAGACAATTTGGAAGTGCCAGGTATATATGATGATTATTGATGTTTGTGTACTTACAATGGTACACTCATTCTTCATTTAAACATTTACTTAATCTGTAGAAATGTGAAGTATGCAAAAGAATCTGATGCTGATGCAAGTCTCTATATTCAGTCAGTCAATCTCACTTAACTCTAAACTTAGTCAATCTTTACCTTCACAGAAAATCAGTGAAAAGGAGATGGTCCATTTCAGCTTCACTTATGTACCACATACCATTAAAATGGAAAAAATACAAGGATTTTATCAAAAATAAAATTAGTAAATGAAACTATCTAAATAAAAAGTTGGTTGAAAATGAAATTCCTAGTTTTTGAGGTATTAAAGAAGGTGTCTTTCTGATATTAGTCTGTAGGTGATAAAGATGCGGTGACATTGATTTGTCAAACTCAAAATATGTCATTTTTGACAAGTCCTTTCTTCCGTGTACCAGGCTTTGTTTTTAGCTAAAATATATTTTAGACATAGACATCTTAGCTGTAATGAGAACAAAACTCAATATTATTTATTTAGTAATCTGTTAGGTACCTATGCCTAACCAGTAACCATCAAATCAAATGGACCATACACAATAAACATTGACAGCAAAAGTCAAAACAACATCAATCCCACCCGGAGAATGTCTATCATAGATAATATAACTTATCTGAGATCCGCTATGATGATACGTAAAGTGTTACATTGTTTTGGAGAGAATAAATAATATTTCGCCCAAATAAAAGTGAATTCGGAGATTTGGCTAATCAAAATTAGATTATTGATACATGTAGTTTTTTTCAACTTATGTACATAAAGTGAGTCTGGGCTCCATACAATTTTGGACCATCTCCTTTGTATTAAACTTTTGTTTGTAAAGAATGTTTGGTTAGATTTTATAGCTTTGTTTGTACTTGTAGATGAATGATTTGTTTTAGAAAAATATAAAATTAAAGTGGGCAGTAGCTACAGTAAAAAACAAAAATATTCTAAAAATGTAATAATAATTGAGTTTCTGTATGGTATATGCTCCATATCCCTCTCCTATAAGAAGGGAGGCCTGGCCCTGTAGTGGACCGTTAATAGGCCGATAATGATGATGATTAAGGAGGTTTTCTATATGCAGCAACCTGTGTAGTGATTGTTAATTAGAAATAAAGAAGTTTATGGAGTTGATTGTCATGCAATGCTTGCACGTTGTCCGGTTCAACGCAACTTGTCAGCAGTAGAGTTCTGCTGTTTAGAAGACATTGTAACTAAACTATTTTATTATCAAACAATTGATTTGATAATAAGTTACGCCATCACTATTTTCTAAAATTATTTGAATGTCCGATTTCATGTTAATACAAATTTTGTCTACAATTGTAAATGAGGTTTCTACAGCTACTAGCTGTGCTGAATGGTGGACACAAACATGGTTATTGTATCGGGACAATGTTAGTTATGTAATACGAGCTGCGCCGCAGGTGGCGGCAAGACGCTGGCGGCGGCGGCGCGCCTGGGCGACAAGGTGAAGCCGCAGTCTGCGCCCATCACCGTGCGCGCCACCACCAACCCGCTGGCCGGTGAGTGGTCACGCGCACACACACACACACGTACACATAAACACTAAAAGTCTATTGAGATATGTAGTTTCAATAGCTCCGACGGTGAGAGGTCGGATGCTGATGGAACCGATCTGGAGTGTGAACCGCATCGCCGCCTTACACTTTCCACTCCTTGCAACAAATAAATTCTTAATTAAAAAGAGAAAAGAAGAATATTGATTTTATAAAAAAACCTGTTGACGCACATTGCGCTAGTTTGGTATTACGAAAAGGCAAAAATAAAAAAGAATTTTAAAATTCTTCTTTGTTTTTGCCTTTTTGCCATGCTTTGCCATTTGAAAATGTAGTCGGGTTGTCAACGTCAAGACACCTGAGAAGCTTGCACGTGATGAGCCCTCAGTCGCTGGCGCGCGCCCTCCGCGAAGCCGTAGACGCACTGCGGCTGCTGATCGCTCGCCACGGTAGGGTAGGGTCATAGAAGATAACATTACTATATTTTAACAATATTGCCAAACTCTACAAATTGAAATTCGTTTATTTTAAGTAGACCTAATTTAGAAGTAGTTTGAAAATTTAAAAATAACGCTACTCCTTGACTCTAACTATTGTAATGATTTGTGCAAAAGAGATGGACTGCGCCTGCATCATACGTGCTACTATTTATCAGTCGTTGGTTGCAGCGGCGTCGGGCGTGGCGTTCGGGCAGGCCGCCAACATGAAGCCGATCAAGATCTCCGCCGCCGCGCTCAGCAAGCCCGCGCTCGCCCTGCCGCGCGGAGGTACGCCCCACAGCCCAGCGCAGCCCGGCCCAGGACCGAGAGCCCGGAGCCGGCTAATGTTTATGTTATCAAAAACTTGTGTAAACGAATAGTTTCTGAAATGAATTCAGTTATGAATTTTTTTCTGAAATTAAATTCTGATGTCCGCCTCGCGGCTATCAAAATGTTAAAGCTCTGGCGACTCTGACTTTAGTTCTGAAGCTACATTTTAATATTATGACGGACGGAGTCGCGGGCGTCCACTAGTTCTCTATAGATGAAATACCTACACGCGTATACGTAGTACGCCCTCTAAATTTAAACAGAAGAAATCTTGCTTGACGTGAAATCGGTAACATCGGCGACTCATCAGAAGCGAAATGCGACGAGTGTAAACCGACCAGCTACCAGCCAGCAGCGGGTAGCAGTTACTATACTTGTTGTGTATAGTTACGAGTCAGTGTACCCAACCACAGACGTAACCCCGAACGCAAAGCTCGCCACACATTTCCGCCACCACTACTGAAATAAGATTCTTATTTTTTTATAATTTTACGTACAAACTTCAATATCTGCAAAAGTAAAGGTTTTACAGCATCGCTGCCATGTTAAGAAATGCTTAGAGTAATAATATATGTGTATTTAGTAATTAGATTTTCGTTACACTGATAAAAATCCATATTTTAAACTTCAATATCTATGGAAGTAAAGGTTTCACAGCTTTGCTGTTATAGTTATTATCAATTCATAAGCAAAGCGCTCCTTGATCGCTTAAAAGTTCATTGTCAACTAAAGCAAAGGTCTGTCCTAGTAAAAATGTTCATATTATCAAAATCTATCTTTTTCAAAATAAGTCTCGGAAAAATTCAGCATTTCAAACTTCAATATAAACAAGAGTAATGGTTTTGATGTATTGCTATCATAGTAACAAATGTTCAGAATAACAAAATCTATTTATTTGAAAACAAAATTCTCATTTAACGTTTTAAATTCAATATCAACGAAAGCATTGCTGTCAGTAAAAAATGTAACTAACAACAACAACACCTATCTGTTTAGAAACAAAATTTTCCGAAAAATTCTTCACTTTTAACCTTCAATATCACCGAAAGTACAGGTTTCACAGCATTGCTGCCTTTGTGAAAAAAGTTCAAAGTAATACCCTCAATCGAAATAACTACTTTTTTTTTCGTTGGCCGGCACTTTGAATTTTGGTATTTTTTGTATGGGCCGTGAATGATGTCCATTATTTCCAAAATATTGAAAAGTTGTTTTTCATTAAAACTACTACTAAGCTACTACGTAAATAAATTCCACCCTGTTTAAAATCTTGTAATGAAACATTATTGAATTATTTCAAATTTGAATTTGAAAAGATATATATTAAAAACAAAAAAGTTGGCGCGACGTTCAAAATTTCAATTGATGGAGATTTTGTTATTTTATAGTTTCAAATTTAAGGTTTTCATAACTTACACATTATTATTATTGATTGCTTTCGATGTTGTGCAAGATTTCTGATACTTTTATAGTATACTTTTGTTTTTTAAATTTATCTTTCGGTTTATAATTATTTCACGTTTTGCCTTTATTTACTTAATGAATTTTTTCCTTTAAAAGATAATTTTAAAATTGCGAATTGTGGGTTTTTAGTTTATTTAATTAAAAAAAAAACACAAGATCCCTAGAAGTTGTTGATGTGGAGAAGTTCCTAGCGAGGTGTTACCCAGAGAACGCGCGCCGAGCTCTATTAGACGATAGGATAGTAGACGGGCGCTAAGCTAGCCTCTCGTGTTGTAGCGCTGGGCGGCGCGGCGCCGGGGGCCGGCTCGTCGGCCTACAGCAGCGCCGCCTCGCTGCTGGCGCAGAGTGAGTACTGCTCGCACCTACGCGACCGACCTCCCCCGCGCGCTTGACAGTGGCGTCGCGCGACAGAGATAGCTACCACGACTACCTACCACTATCGACACCTACCACCTACCCACCTAGGCGACATTCGTTGAAACGTTTTATACTAACCGGTGACTTGTCTGGTCACTTCCACTGTGCCCCGCGCGCGCCGCACGCAAGCATCGACCGACCGCTCGCTCTTTGGCACGCGTCTTTGGTCTAGTGGGTCCAAAGTTGAGAAAAATATCATTTTAATCATGTGAAGTAGATCGGTTTGACGGAAAAAATTAAAATGCAATAGGTTAACTTCGAAATTATTATTGGAAACAAAATTTTTTTTAAATGTTGCCCTCAGCGACGCCATTGTAAAGATTAAAGTGCGCAGTAGACTTGTGTCCGCCCGGCGACGCCGCACGCACTCGACCCTGCACAGGTATGATGCCCTCGGCTTCAACTGGGACTGCAATGAGCCTCCCCACAGTGCGACGAGGAATCCTTGACACGAACGAAACGAATATCCCATAACCACCGAACCGTAGTTATTTTAAACATAATGTGTAGAGTCGATTGCGTGGGTCCGGGCACGCTTACAATACGATGTTACGGGGTGTCCCCCGACAGTCGCATCGCACCGAGCACCGCCCGCCCTTCTGTCCGCAGTGGAGATGGTGGGCATGCAGAGCATGAACTCGTACCTGCTGCAGAACCTCAACCAGATCCTGGCGTCGGGCATGGGCGGGCCGCTGGCCGGCATGCTGGGCCAGTTCGCGCCGGTGCCGCCCTGGGCGCAGAAGGCGCTGTGGGAGGGCAAGCCGGACGAGGAGGAGGTGGACGACGAGGAGATGGGCGTGGCCGAGACGTACGCCGACTACATGCCGCCCAAGCTGAAGCTGGGCCGCAAGCACCCCGACCCCGTGGTAGAGACGGCGTCGCTGTCGTCCGTGGAGCCCGTGGACGTGACGTACACGCTGAGCCTGCCCGAGGAGACGGTGCGCGGCGGGCTGCTGTCGGCGCTGCAGCTGGAGGCCGTGGTGTACGCGGCGCAGGCGCACGAGCACACGCTGCCCGACGGCTCGCGCGCCGGCTTCCTGGTGGGCGACGGCGCGGGCGTGGGAAAGGGCCGCACCATCGCCGGCATCATCTTCGAGAACCACCTGCGCGGCCGCAAGCGCGCGCTGTGGGTGTCCGTGTCCAACGACCTGAAGTACGACGCGGAGCGCGACTTGCGCGACATCGGCGCCGGCAAGATCGAGGTGCACTCGCTCAGCAAGTTTAAGTACGCCAAAATCTCCTCTGCCGTCAACGGGAACGTGAAGAAGGGCGTGGTGTTCAGCACGTACAGCGCGCTCATCGGCGAGACGCAGGCCAGCACCAAGTACCGCTCGCGCCTCAAGCAGCTGCTGCAGTGGTGCGGCGAGGACTTCGACGGCGTCGTATCCTTTGCCGTTGACGAAACAAAACTAGCCACGGCTAAAGCTCCCCACCAGACCTGGACCTAGTTAGAAAATCGAACTCAGGATCTCCTTCACATAAATACACTGCGCATACCATTACGCCACGTAGGCCGCCCAAAGGTAGTAGTATATAATTTGACGAGTAATATTTGCAAGTGTGGCGTCGCCTACCGCCGGGAGCTTTCATTGAAATCACTCAAATTCCGTTGAGTTAAACAATGTAAGGATTGTACCTCTCCATTTGGACTACTAAAAAGTCGTAATGGCATATATATTTTAAGAATTGCTTGCTAAATCCATTCTATCATAAAAAATTAGGGTCACAGGTAATATATATTTATTTTAGTGTACCTACTTGGAAGCAAAAGAATTTGGTATTGTTAGCGTCCTCAACTCTGAGCAGATCGTGTTCGATGAGTGCCACAAGGCTAAGAACCTGTGCCCTGTGGGCTCGGGCAAGGCCACCAAGACGGGGCTGACGGCGCTGGAGCTGCAGAACAAGCTGCCGCAGGCGCGCGTGGTGTACGCGTCGGCCACGGGCGCGTCCGAGCCGCGCAACATGGCGTACATGGTGCGGCTCGGCATCTGGGGCGAGGGCACGCCCTTCCCCACCTTCATGGACTTCATCAACGCCGTGGAGAAGCGCGGCGTGGGCGCCATGGAGATCGTGGCCATGGACATGAAGCTGCGGGGCATGTACATCGCGCGCCAGCTCTCCTTCCACGGCGTGTCCTTCAAGATCGAGGAGGTGCCGCTCTCCGACTCGTTCCGCGATACCTACGACAAATCAGTGGCGCTGGTGAGCACCTTGTCCACACACTGTAGCCGCCCCGTCGCCAGCTCTCCTTCCACGGCGTGTCCTTCAAGATCGAGGAGGTGCCGCTCTCCGACTCGTTCCGCGACACCTACGACAAATCAGTGGCGCTGGTGAGCACCTTGTCCACACACTGTAGCCGCCCCGTCGCCAGCTCTCCTTCCACGGCGTGGCCTTCAAGATCGAGGAGGTGCCGCTCTCCGACTCGTTCCGCGACACCTACGACAAATCAGTGGCGCTGGTGAGCACCTTGTCCACACACTGTAGCCGCCCCGTCGCCAGCTCTCCTTCCACGGCGTGGCCTTCAAGATCGAGGAGGTGCCGCTCTCCGACTCGTTCCGCGACTCCTACGGCAAATCAGTGGCACTGGTGAGCACCTAGTTGACTTTGGAGAAATGTTGGAAGGGGAAGGCCTAGGCGAATGTTCCTGGACCAAATTCAGGACATTTTAATTAATGGCCAGGTCAAGAGTACCCTAAACCGACGAACTTGTATGAAAGGATTAATGAGAGTGGAAGAAGCTAAGGAAGTATTTAAGGACCGAGGCAAGTGGAGGGATGTGGTCTCTCCCTACCCCTACGGCAATAAG
This sequence comes from Mycalesis mineus, assembly GCA_034621355.1. NCBI lineage: Eukaryota > Metazoa > Arthropoda > Insecta > Lepidoptera > Nymphalidae > Mycalesis > Mycalesis mineus. Next base: position 19,366,280 of record CM067888.1, on the reverse strand, counting down.
GCGTGGTGTTATATATGTATGTTATTATTATTATTAATCGATTTATGCACAGAATTTTTTACGAGAGTAACGTATCTTTGGTCGGTCGCAGTGGGTGGAGGCCATGCAGCGCTTCACGGAGGCGGCCGAGCTGATCGACGCGGAGCCGCGCATGAAGAAGACCATGTGGGGGCAGTTCTGGTCGGCGCACCAGCGGTTCTTCAAGTATCTGTGCATCGCCGCCAAGGTGAACCAGGCCGTGGTGCTGGCGCGCGAGGCGGTCAAGTGCGGCAAGTGCGTGGTGATCGGGCTGCAGAGCACGGGCGAGGCGCGCACGCTGGACCAGCTGGAGCGCGACGACGGCGAGCTGTCCGACTTCGTGTCCACCGCCAAGGGCGTGTTCCAGACGCTGGTGGAGAAGCACTTCCCGGCGCCCGACCGCGAGCGCATCAACCGCCTGCTGGGGCTGGAGGCGAAGGGCAAGGCCCCACCGCCGCCCGCCGCGCCGCCCAACGGCAGGCACGGGCCGGAGGAGGGCGGCAACAAGCGCAAGCTGACCGCGCGCCAGCAGGTCAACGCGGCCGCCAAGCGCCTGCGCGGCGGCTCCTCCTCCGACGAGTTCATCCGCTCCGACGACGAGCTCGACGCGGAGCTGGAGGCCGAGCGCGAGGGCGACGGCGAGTCGGCCGACGACTCCGAGCTGAGCGACTCCAACCCGTTCCGCGCCGGCAGCGACAGCGACGACGGTGAGGCTTTTGATAAAAGTCAGTGCGGTTTTGATGTTCAATTCAATAATATAAAGGTGGAATAAATACGAATAAAAAATAGTCTTTATTCGTATTTATTCCAAGATCTGAACTTGTTGTTTTAAATGTTACACAAAAACAACAGTCAGACACTGTTTATGCAACTCTTTTTACGGCAATAAATGATGAGTTCAATAAAATATTCAAATTCCAAAATCGCAATTTAAATAAAAAATTTTAATTTTTAGATTGGGCTACTATTGCCATCTATAGAAGTAGAGATAAACTATGTGAGCTCTCTGAAGAGAAGCAATTTAACTACACTACTAGTTTTACAGAACTGTTAAGGAGGTATTCGAAAACGTTTAAAATGTTTGTATTCAAGCAAAATCCCTGTACATTAAGGAAAAAAACGAAATTCCGAGAACAAAATTCAAACTACTTGGAAAATAGTCCATGATGAAGTTGGTAAAATTAAACAACAAGACACTAACTTCGAATTGATAGCAAATAATAATGTTAAAATAACTTCTAACAAAGAAGTTGCAAACACTTCAAAACTATTTTAGAAATGTTCCTCTCTTATTAACGAAATCATTAAGTTCACCACCAAAAGCTGCATTGGACTTACTGAGGAGCAATGTTAAAGTGTGCAATGTTTTATTTAGCTTTGAACATATTAACGCTTCAAATATTATTAAAAATTTCAACTTGCTCAAAATGAAAAGTACTGGGGACCTATGGGGAATGTCTGTAAAAGTAATATCAAACACAATTAACAACATTTCCCCTTACTTAGCAATCATTTTTAATGAATGTGTCAACTTGGGCAGCTTTCCAAATTTGATGAAACATGTAAATTGATACCTCTTTTGAAATCTGGCAATAAAAATGAAATTAATAACTATAGACCAATTTCAATATATACTAAGTAAAGTATTTGAGAAAATTATTAATCAATTGCTCTCCCATTTTAATAATAACAATTTACTTCATCCCGAGCAATTTGGCTTTACAGAAGGTCGCAATACTACAGACGCAGGCTAAACTGCTAACACATATGTATGATGTTTGGGAACGACTGCAGAATACTATCGACATATTCTGTGACCTGTCTAAAGCATTCGACTGCGTCAATCACAAAACGTTGTTAGCTAAGCTAAGTTACTACGGTATAAAAGACGTTGCACTCAATTTCATTGCTTCTTACCTTAGTGGTAGGACCCAGAAGGTTTGCATAAACAATGTCAAATCGGGAGGTTCAACCATCTTAATGGATGTTCCACAGGGTTCAATCTTGGGTCCCTTTCTATTTTTGGTTTATATAAATGACCTACCACACTATGTCGGTGGTATTTGTGATATTGTACTTTTTGCAGATGATACATCAATCATTTTTAAAACAGATAAGAACAGTAGCAACCTTAATAATGCGAATAGAGGTATCTCGCAGGTATCGCACTGGTGCACAGTAAATAACCTACTGTTAAATGCAAAAAAAAAAAACTAAATGTGTAGAGTTCAAATTTTTAAATGTAAAGAATGGCGTTAAACGTGATATAATTGTAAATGGAAAAAACTTTAAAATTGCAAAGCTCCACAGTTTTTCTAGGAGTGACCTTGGATGGCAAACTTCAGTGGGGCGCTCATATAGGGACGTTAGCAGGAAATCTTGGCTCGGCTGCTTCTGCAGTCAGGAAAATAAGGCAACTTACCATTATTAAGTAAAGGTTATTATAAAATCAATGAGTTTAATAACGACAAAGATTCTTGGAAGAAATCTTAGCTTTCTACACACTCGACACAATAACCAAAATTGTAATTTATGGAATACCAATTAGAAGTTTGATTTTTTAAAAGAGCAACTGTTGAGTTAAATAAAATACTTAAATAAATGATTTTGAATTTGAATAAAGAAGATATGTAAATGAAAAATTGTATTCCTTGTTAATTAAGCAGACAGGTTGTAACTACGTCCTTACTGATATTAACATTTGCCACATATCACTGCGACAGATCCGTGGGTGGGCCGCAAGAAGAAAGTATCGAAAAAGAAAAAAGCGCCCGCGAAGAAGAAGGCGAGCACCCAGGACAAGATAGAGACGATGTTCTCGCGCAAGAGCCAGAGCGCGCCGGCGGCGGCGGCGGCGGGGGCGGGGCGCGCGCTCGCGGGCACGCCCGTGGGCACGCCCGTGGGCACCAACGGCCTGTACCTGGGCCCCGCGCGCGCCGCCGCGCCCGCGCGCTCCGCCATCGAGCGCGCCTGCAGCATGAAGGAGCAGCTGCTGGCCGCCGTGGAGCGCCTGGGCCGCCGCCTGCCGCCCAACACGCTGGACCAGCTGGTGGACGAGCTGGGCGGCACCGACAACGTGGCCGAGATGACGGGCCGCAAGGGGCGCGTGGTGCAGACGGAGGACGGGCAGATCCTGTACGAGAGCCGCTCCGAGGCCGACGTGCCGCTGGAGACGCTCAACCTGACGGAGAAGCGGCGCTTCATGGACGGCGAGAAGGACGTGGCCATCATCTCCGAGGCGGCCTCCAGCGGCATCTCGCTGCAGAGCGACCGGCGCGCGCGCAACCAGCGCCGGCGCGTGCACATCACGCTGGAGCTGCCGTGGTCCGCCGACCGCGCCGTGCAGCAGTTCGGGCGCACGCACCGCTCCAACCAGGTGAACGCGCCCGAGTACGTGTTCCTCATCTCGGACCTGGCGGGCGAGCGCCGCTTCGCCAGCACCGTGGCCAAGCGCCTGGAGTCGCTGGGCGCGCTCACGCACGGCGACCGGCGCGCCACCGAGTCGCGCGACCTCAGCCAGTTCAACATCGACAACAAGTACGGGCGCGCCGCGCTCGAGGCCGTCATGAAGGCCGTCATGAAGTACGAGGCGCCGCTGGTGCCGCCGCCCGCCGACTACGCGGGCGACTTCTTCCAGGACGTGGCGGCGGCGCTGGTGGGCGTGGGGCTCATCGTGAACAGCGACGCGGCGCCCGGCGTGCTGGCGCTGGACAAGGACTACAGCAACATGAGCAAGTTCCTCAACCGCATCCTGGGCATGCCCGTGGAGCTGCAGAACCGCCTGTTCAAGTACTTCACCGACACGCTCGCCGCCGTCATGGAGCAGGGTACGTGCACGCCACCACCACCACCACTCGTAACGTACACCAATGCAGTTCAGTGTGTCACTGTCCGTGTGTGCGCAGCGCGGCGCAGCGGCCGCTTCGACCTCGGCATCCTGGACCTGGGCAGCGCGGGCGAGAGCGTGCGGCGCGTGCGCTGCGTGCGCTTCCTGCGCCGCCACGCCACCGGCCAGGCGCCCGTGGAGCTGCACACCGTCACCTCGGAGCGCGGCCTGGAGTGGGCGCTGGCGCTCGACAAGCTGGCCGCGGCCAGCGCGCCCGAGGAGGGCTTCTACGTGTCGCGCGCGCCGCGCAACGGCAAGCTCACCGCCGTGCTGTGCCTGGCCGCCGCGCCCGCGCGCAGCGAGCGCAGCCGCCAGGCCGGCAAGGAGCGCATGTTCCACGTGTACAAGTGAGTACAGCGGCACGCTCCCGCCGTGCTGTGCCTGGCCGCCGCGCCCGCGCGCAGCGAGCGCAGCCGCCAGGCCGGCAAGGAGCGCATGTTCCACGTGTACAAGTGAGTACAGCGACACGCTCCCCGCCGTGTACAGGTGAGTACAGCGGCACGCTCACCGCCGTGCTGTGCCTGGCCGCCGCGCCCGCGCGCAGCGAGCGCAGCCGCCAGGCCGGCAAGGAGCGCATGTTCCACGTGTACAAGTGAGTACAGCGGCGCGCTCCCCGCCGTGCTGTGCCTGGCCGCCGCGCCCGCGCGCAGCGAGCGCAGCCGCCAGGCCGGCAAGGAGCGCATGTTCCACGTGTACAAGTGAGTACAGCGGCGCGCTCCCCGCCGTGCTGTGCCTGGCCGCCGCGCCCGCGCGCAGCGAGCGCAGCCGCCAGGCCGGCAAGGAGCGCATGTTCCACGTGTACAAGTGAGTACAGCGGCGCGCTCCCCGCCGTGCTGTGCCTGGCCGCCGCGCCCGCGCGCAGCGAGCGCCCGCTCCCCGCCGTGCAGTGCCTGGCCGCCGCGCCCGCGCGCAGCGAGCGCAGCCGCCAGGCCGGCAAGGAGCGCATGTTCCACGTGTACAAGTGAGTACAGCGACACGCTCCCCGCCGTGTACAGGTGAGTACAGCGGCACGCTCACCGCCGTGCTGTGCCTGGCCGCCGCGCCCGCGCGCAGCGAGCGCAGCCGCCAGGCCGGCAAGGAGCGCATGTTCCACGTGTACAAGTGAGTACAGCGGCACGCTCCCCGCCGTGCTGTGCCTGGCCGCCGCGCCCGCGCGCAGCGAGCGCAGCCGCCAGGCCGGCAAGGAGCGCATGTTCCACGTGTACAAGTGAGTACAGCGACACGCTCCCCGCCGTGTACAGGTGAGTACAGCGGCACGCTCACCGCCGTGCTGTGCCTGGCCGCCGCGCCCGCGCGCAGCGAGCGCAGCCGCCAGGCCGGCAAGGAGCGCATGTTCCACGTGTACAAGTGAGTACAGCGGCGCGCTCCCCGCCGTGCAGTGCCTGGCCGCCGCGCCCGCGCGCAGCGAGCGCAGCCGCCAGGCCGGCAAGGAGCGCATGTTCCACGTGTACAAGTGAGTACAGCGGCGCGCTCCCCGCCGTGCTGTGCCTGGCCGCCGCGCCCGCGCGCAGCGAGCGCAGCCGCCAGGCCGGCAAGGAGCGCATGTTCCACGTGTACAAGTGAGTACAGCGACACGCTCCCCGCCGTGTACAGGTGAGTACAGCGGCACGCCCCCCGCCGTGTACAAGTGAGTACAGCGGCACGCTCCCCGCCGTGCTGTGCCTGGCCGCCGCGCCCGCGCGCAGCGAGCGCAGCCGCCAGGCCGGCAAGGAGCGCATGTTCCACGTGTACAAGTGAGTACAGCGACACGCTCCCCGCCGTGTACAGGTGAGTACAGCGGCACGCTCACCGCCGTGCTGTGCCTGGCCGCCGCGCCCGCGCGCAGCGAGCGCAGCCGCCAGGCCGGCAAGGAGCGCATGTTCCACGTGTACAAGTGAGTACAGCGACACGCTCCCCGCCGTGTACAGGTGAGTACAGCGGCACGCTCACCGCCGTGCTGTGCCTGGCCGCCGCGCCCGCGCGCAGCGAGCGCAGCCGCCAGGCCGGCAAGGAGCGCATGTTCCACGTGTACAAGTGAGTACAGCGACACGCTCCCCGCCGTGTACAGGTGAGTACAGCGGCACGCTCACCGCCGTGCTGTGCCTGGCCGCCGCGCCCGCGCGCAGCGAGCGCAGCCGCCGGGCCGGCAAGGAGCGCATGTTCCACGTGTACAAGTGAGTACAGCGACACGCTCCCCGCCGTGTACAGGTGAGTACAGCGGCACGCTCACCGCCGTGCTGTGCCTGGCCGCCGCGCCCGCGCGCAGCGAGCGCAGCCGCCAGGCCGGCAAGGAGCGCATGTTCCACGTGTACAAGTGAGTACAGCGACACGCTCCCCGCCGTGTACAGGTGAGTACAGCGGCACGCTCACCGCCGTGCTGTGCCTGGCCGCCGCGCCCGCGCGCAGCGAGCGCAGCCGCCAGGCCGGCAAGGAGCGCATGTTCCACGTGTACAAGTGAGTACAGCGACACGCTCCCCGCCGTGTACAGGTGAGTACAGCGGCACGCTCACCGCCGTGCTGTGCCTGGCCGCCGCGCCCGCGCGCAGCGAGCGCAGCCGCCAGGCCGGCAAGGAGCGCATGTTCCACGTGTACAAGTGAGTACAGCGGCACGCGCCCGCCGTGCAGTGCCTGCCGCAGTGTACAAGTGAGTACAGCGGCACGCTCCCCGCCGTGTACAGGTGAGTACAGCGGCGCGCTCCCCGCCGTGTACAGGTGAGTACAGCGGCACGCTCCCCGCCGTGCTGTGCCTGGCCGCCGCGCCCGCGCGCAGCGAGCGCAGCCGCCAGGCCGGCAAGGAGCGCATGTTCCACGTGTACAAGTGAGTACAGCGGCGCGCTCCCCGCCGTGCTGTGCCTGGCCGCCGCGCCCGCGCGCAGCGAGCGCAGCCGCCAGGCCGGCAAGGAGCGCATGTTCCACGTGTACAAGTGAGTACAGCGACACGCTCCCCGCCGTGTACAGGTGAGTACAGCGGCGCGCTCCCCGCCGTGCTGTGCCTGGCCGCCGCGCCCGCGCGCAGCGAGCGCAGCCGCCAGGCCGGCAAGGAGCGCATGTTCCACGTGTACAAGTGAGTACAGCGGCACGCTCCCCGCCGTGCTGTGCCTGGCCGCCGCGCCCGCGCGCAGCGAGCGCAGCCGCCAGGCCGGCAAGGAGCGCATGTTCCACGTGTACAAGTGAGTACAGCGGCACGCTCCCCGCCGTGCTGTGCCTGCCGCAGTGTACAAGTGAGTACACGCTCCCCGCCGTGCTGTGCCTGCCGCAGTGCACAAGTGAGCACAGTGGCACGCTCCCCGCCGTGTACAAGTGAGTACAGCGGCACGCTCCCCGCCGTGCTGTGCCTGCTGCCGTGTACAAGTGAGTACAGCGGCACGCTCCCCGCCGTGTACAAGTGAGTACAGCGGCACGCTCCCCGCCTTGCTGTGCCTGCCGCAGTGTACAAGTGAGTACAGCGGCACGCTCCCCGCCGTGCTGTGCCTGCCGCAGTGTACAAGTGAGTACAGCGGCGCGCTCCCCGCCGTGTACAAGTGAGTACAGCGGCACGCTCCCCGCCTTGCTGTGCCTGCCGCAGTGTACAAGTGAGTACAGCGGCACGCTCCCCGCCTTGCTGTGCCTGCCGCAGTGTACAAGTGAGTACAGCGGCACGCTCCCCGCCGTGCTGTGCCTGCCGCAGTGTACAAGTGAGTACAGCGGCGCGCTCCCCGCCGTGTACAAGTGAGTACAGCGGCACGCTCCCCGCCTTGCTGTGCCTGCCGCAGTGTACAAGTGAGTACAGCGGCACGCTCCCCGCCGTGCTGTGCCTGCCGCAGTGTACAAGTGAGTACAGCGGCGCGCTCCCCGCAGTGTACAAGTGAGTACAGCAGCCCGCATGAGCACATGCACAGTGTACGACTGGCCTGGTGTCCGCAGGGCCAACACGGGGCTGCAGCTGCGGCTGGAGAGCCTGGCGGAGCTGGAGAAGAAGTACCGGCGCGCGGAGGCCGCGGACGCGGAGGCGGCGTGGCGCGCGCAGCACGCGGCGTCGCTGCGCACGTGCGCGCACGCGTACTGGCGCTCGGCGTGCCGCGACCCGCACTGCGAGGTGGGGCTGCGGCGCCGCACGCACCACGTGCTGGCCGGCTCGCTGCTGGCCGTGTGGGCGCGCGTGGAGCAGGCGCTGGCGGCGCGCTCGGCCGGCAAGATGCAGGTGGTGCGCCTCAAGACCGACGACGGGCTCAAGATCGTGGGTGAGTGCAGATCGAGCATAGCCATAGCCATTCACATTGACAAGTAGTTTGTTTTATTTTTGATTTTGTTAAAAAAATGTTTTATTTTCATTCTAATATTCTCTTAATATTCCACCAATTTGGTTGGAAATCAGAATCTGGACGTAGCATGGGTTGTGAGGACTCAGGGAGTCATGAACGAATGTCTTAGCGCTTCGCGGACTCACTTTGAGCAGGTCGAGCAGATTGATGCTGGTATATACATACATATAAACTTACAACATTTATTGGTAGTTCATTTGTAAGGTCATAATATTAATTCAATTTTAATGTATGATCTTTTGGAATATTTGCTTCCCACGGCACTGTAAGCTTAACAAGTAAACATTTTACTTGTGTTTCCAAAAAAAAGTGAATGTCTGTCTAGATGCCGAAATAGCTAAATCTTCTGGGATTTTATAGTGTTTTGCATATGTGTCCAATAACAAAGTCCAACCAGGTGCAGTGCGTAAGATTGAGTACGGCTTGCTTAAGGATTTCGTGCTTGAGCCGGCTTTTACGAAGTTAATTTGTCTTTAATTTGTAGTCAATGATTTTTTAACTCGAGGTACTGAAAGGCTTATAGCTTCACGTATGATTTGAAGCATGTCCTGATGTCGTGAGTAAAGGCCCCCGTCTTGGAGCACCTTGCATCGTACCAGTAAATGCCTTGCTGTGCCTACTGTCTCACCATAAGTCCAGCAAGATTTTTCGAAGATTTTCCCCATTTTTCACCTCAAGTTACTCTGATGTGGCAGAGTCAGTTGAAAAGCATTAAGATAGAACTGCTATAGCAATGACTGGCCTGTCGTACAGCAAGGCGCGCCACTTCAGAGCTACAGGGATGCAGAACTCGCCTAAGTTCAACCATTCATTTGGCATTTCTAGATTCATTGCACTTTATTGCTGTCGTCTTCATCTTGTTTTAGAAAGTTTCTTCTTGTCTCTCGCACCCAACGCAGCTCTATCAGCCTGTGCCCCTGCCATTTATTATTTGTGGAATTGAAGCTTTGAATCGAGTTCTCTGGCACCCTCGTATTCAGACGTTAAGCACCCAATTCGTCCGGGCTCTTAACCAGGATATGCGTTTTGGCAACTCTAAGGTGTTTGTAGAGCTCCAATGGTTTTTTAAATTTCTGTCCAAAGCATTTGTGATCCCTGAACAATGTTTTTATGACATTTGCATTTAGTTCTGCGAGAAGGGTTCTACCAATATCATAAACAAGGACAGGCCAAATCAGCCGTGATGAGATAGTGCTTATAGGCTGCTAGTCTACCTTGTTGGGGTCTTTCATGTAGTTATCGACAACTACGTTAAGGGATGAAGTGCATCCTTTGTAATCAATATTTCTACTAAGGAACTTAAAAGCCAATGCTTCAGAAATTGTGCTTACTCTTTGACCATAAGTAGAGGGGCCTGGGTCGCAAGCAGTCAATTTAGTATTTCGTCTCTTCAGACATAAACAGTGGCATTTGCTTGACTTTGCCCTCAGCCCATCCGTCGGAGTACAGAACTCATCTGCTATATTTAATAAAAAAATAATATATAATTTATAATAATATATAATTTATTTCAAACCACTAAAATTGATCTATCAAGGTAAAATATAATAATAAGTTTATTTGTTGAGTCGGTGCCTCCAGCACACCCGCGCGCAGCACCTGATCGCTCCGTGTGTCCGCAGGTACGCTCATTCCAAAGAACTGCGTGGAGACGCTGAAGGAGGCGCTGTCGGCGGACGCCGTGAGCGTCAGCGAGCAGACGTTCGAGTCGGAGCGCTAGGGCCGCGCCGAGCACCCGCCCCGCCGTGCGACGTTTGAGACGACTTGCGGCACGCGCGCTGAACGGCTCGAGCTCAGTAATGTTTGAGCGGCGTCGCCGACTGTACTGTGTATATAATATAATACTGTTTTATTTATTTAATTGTAAGGCCGTAGCGAGAAGTAAGACGTGTACCACCAATGGTATTTAGCTTTTATAATTTTGTCTCTATTTTGCCTGACTGCTGTTAGTCAACCGTAGGGAACTAGAGGTTCGTATACGAGAATGTTTGTACAAAATATTAATTAGTAGTTGACACTTTTATGTTTGTGCTGAATGAATGCTAATGCAAGACTATAGTGTGAGCATCCGCGACCGCGCCCGCGCCCGCGCGCGCTCTCGCCGGCGGAGCGCGTTCATTGTACATACGACGGACGGCGACGTGTGTGTCGTGTGTAGGCCACGGTGCGCGCACGAGCGCCGCGGCGTCTCGTTCTGTGATGGTATGATAAGTGCAATAGAGATATTACGACATATTGGTAATAAAATTAGACTTTGTGTCTTCTGGTTTTAAATTACTAATTGTTTTAAAGGTTTTAATAAATAATTTTACTATGAAACGCATGCGGTATTTATGAGTAATTACTTAAAACGAAACTCATCAAGCACAGTCGTAGAGATTAAGCAAAGGCAAGTGAAAGCTGTACACGTGTACTGTGGCGTGCAAGTGTTACGTTATTGGAACATGTTGTGTTGGCACCGAGTGGCGCACCGCACCGCGCCCCAACTCGTCACTCATCGGACTATTCATTATAAAGACAAATAAATGTACATAATTATGACACACGTGTGGTTTTATTTATATTTGTTTTAAAATGTCTCTTCTGTAATAATAGGGGTAAAAGAATGAAATTGCCATTTTATTGTAATAAGAAGATTTTAAAGTGAAACTTATTGTGTAGTTCTTCTTTTAAAAAACGTGCAACATTCAGCTTAGACAATAAAGATGGATACTTCGAAAATTCGTGTGATTTTTGAATACGAGTTCCGACGCGGAACTAACGCGGCAGAAACAGCTCGCAATATTAATGTTGCGTTTGGAGAGGGGATTGCTAATGAACGCACTGTGCGATTTTGGTTTAAACGCTTTCGTGATGGAAACTTCGATTTGAAGAACGAACCACGTGAAAGACCGCCCACACAGGTGAATAGCAATGATTTGAAAGAGATGGTGGAAGCCGATCCGAGGCAAACTACCCAGGAATTAGCGGCATGGTTTAACATTACTTTACAAACAATATTGACTTATTTGCGTCAAATCAATAAAATAAAAAAATATAAAAAATGGGTGCCTCATGATTTGACTGATCTGCAGAAAGAAACGCGTGTTGAAACTTGCGTTGCCTTGTTGAATCGATACAGAAATGAAGAAATATTGGATCGAATTGTGACATGTGATGAAGAATTGATTCTTTACGATAATCGTAAACGGAAAATGCAATGGCTAACCCCAGGTCAAACGCCGCAACAGTGTCCTAAAGCAAAGCTTACCGATAATGGTAATGGTAACTGTTTGGTGGTCTCACCGTGGTGTTATTCACTATAGCTTTCTCCGATCTGGTCAAGCAATAACGGCAGATGTCTACTGCACCGAACTCCGAACAATGATAGCGAAACTAGCAGTGAAACAGCCCCGACTTATGAATCGATCTTCACCATTACTGCTCCATGATAACGCGAGACCTCAAACAACACGAGAAACCCTTTTAACTCTACAGGAACTGCAATTAGAAACCGTCACCCCCCATATTCGCCAGACCTTGCTCCGACGGACTACCATTTTTTTTTTCGTGATTTAGACAATTTTGTACGTGATAAAAAGTTTTCTTCTCAGGAGGCAGTGCAAAATGCTTTCACACAGTTTGTCGAATCTAGATCACCAGAGTTCTAACGCAAAGGCATAAATGAGCTTCCTATTAGATGGCAGCAATGTATAGATAATAATGGTAATTATTTTGATTAAATAAATATGTTAAATTTAAAAAAAACTAATCTGCAATTTCATACTTTAACCCCTGATATATACATGTATGTCATTAAATCTTGATCTACTATTGTTCAATCTACTAAGGCGCGCCCTACTCGTTTTTGCAATCGCTTACAATGCAAGTGTGCAATAATGTGAGTTGTATTACTACGCGACTAATAGCAATGTGTGCACACGTACAAAAAGTTAAATCAATAAGGATTTCATGTTTAACTTGCAGTATGCTCTACTTCATTTTAACTTTTTTTTTAATGACTACAAGTTGGCCCTTGACTGCTATCACACCAGATCTTAAGTGATGATGCAATCTGAGATGGAAGCGGTCTAACTTGTTAGGAGCAGGATGAAAATTCACACCCTTATCGATTTCTACACGACATCGTACCGGAACGCTAAATCGCTTGGCGGTACGTCTTTGTCGGTAGGGTGGTAACTAGCCACGGCGAAAGCCTCTCACCACCCAGACCAAGACAAGTTAAGAAAAATTTCAATCTGCCCCGCCGGGAATCGAACCCAGGATTATATATCCACCGCGCATACCACTGCGCCACGGAGGTCGGCACCTATTTTTAACCGACGAAAAAAACGGAGGTTTTCAATTCGACATGTATATTTTTTTAGGTATGACCACGCATAACTTTTTACAGAGTTGTCCGATTTTGATAATTCTTTTTTTATTAGAAAGGGCCCACTTCCAAGGGGACCAATAGGACCATTGTCATCATGTTAGGGAAAATTGAAGGATTTCTTCAAATTTTATAGGCACACTTGCAGCGATTTCAGTTTTTGTGTAAGTATCGGTACCTTTTTGGCTGCTAGTGCCGTATAATATACTATGACAGTAAAGTACGTGGCAATAAATTACTACAAAGTAAGAAATGAAATTTTTTAACAAAAATAGAACCGACTCAAAACGCACTAAAAAGTAAAAAATAACTGTGTCTAAAGTAAAAAATATCTAGGAGTCTGTGCCTGTCAAGGTTTCTACTTTATGGACGTTACCTAGAACCCACAAACTGCTTTACTACGTTAAATAAATGTTCCTTAAACTTGCTGGCACCGACTTCATAGATTTGCTTAAGTAAATTAAAGCAACTAAATGACTCAGTATTTTTTTACTTTTTAGTGCATTTTGAGTCGGTTCTATTTTGTGTTAAAAAAATTTATTTCAAATAAAAATGTTGTGTTGATCCTGCATAGCAAAATTTTATGATATGGTATAATTATTAAGTCATTTACATTTAAACATGCAGTTCATCGTCATCAACGATGTCATTATCATCATCATTATCGCCCATACATACGATCCCTTTTTCCGAAAATTATAAATATAATATTAAATTTAAATAGAGTAACATTCCGTTTGGTCGCGACTAGCAGCGACATAAATTACAACCACATGAGTAGATAAATGATTCCTTTTATCATCTCATGTGCTACAACAGCTGTGTACACCGTGCCGTGGTCGACTCTCGAGACTGAACTCCCCGCACCCTTCGGTTTTCCCTTGCGGCAATGCCTTCTTAACCGGCGTACGGGTTGTCGTGAACAGTAATTTATAGTAAAGTTATGATAACCGAAATCTTGGTGCACACAGGCCTTAGTTGTTCAGTTAGTTCAGTTGTCGGTGCAGTCCTGGATTACCAGAGATGTGATTTGTTTGAAATACTTCTATTTAAAATGCAAATACAAAATGCAAAATACCTATTTTGTATTTTGCATTTAAATGCTTTTTAACAAAAACATTTTGTATTTTATTTTAAATACCTTTCCAGATGTATTTTGCATTTTTAAAATTCATTCCAAAATGCAAAATACTTTCTGATTAAGTTTAGCCAACAATACCAGTCAAATGAAATGAAATGAAGAAATGACGCTTGTATTGCCGAATTTGACCTACAGTGGATTTTTGTCGATTCAAGCTAAAACACTGAATGTATTAAAATGAAACCTCGTAGTTCATATTTTGAAGTATTACATAGGATACTTTTTTTTTGTCTTTAATTTATGAAGTTATGTTAATGAAAATTTGTATACTAAACTACTGAATAAGTAGGTATGTGTTATTCAAGGATATCTCAAAATTTCATCCCTATAGGGTTATATAGGGGTTGAAAGTTTGTATGTGAAATTCCTTTTAAATGTTCTCAATTCACATATTCAAATCAAATTATCTATATAGAACTACTGATTATACTACACCAACCATCAATTTTTTGTCAATCTGCTTTTTCGGCTAATCTCTGAAACAACTGGATCTATTTAGACGAGTCTTTCTACACTTATTTACTAATGTTATAAGTAATTTAGATTAAACTTATTTTAGTAACGTTTTAAGTGACTATTCTAAAATAAATAAAAATATCATACAATTTGGTCAAAAGGTATTTTATTTTGAAAATACCTATTTTGCATTTGAAATACAATACGCAAAAGTATTTGGTATTTTGCATTTGAAATAGTAAATATGAAAAGTATTTTGCATTGCAAGCAAAATGCTTTTATGGAACCATTTTGTACATCTCTGTGGATTACTTGATAGGCCGTATAAACAGCGGCAGATTTCAGCGAATAAATTATTATTTTATAAAGGTCATTAAAAATTATACATTTGAATTTCGAATCACTCATAGATATCATAATAATAATCCACAGTGGTTTGAAAATAGTAGCATTTGAGAGCAGACTGGATGTACTACATTCTTAGTAGGTATAAACAAACCTAAATGTCAATGTCACTGTTAGTTTCTTTATGTTTTGTCAACTGTCAAAGTCATACCCATTTTTGATCGAGGAAAATGGTCGAATGATGAGCTCAATTTTATGTTTTTTTTGTAAATTATAGTTCTTAATTTCATTAGTGTGCCTGAAGATGACTGAAAAAGAGATCACAATGGAACAATTGGAAGAAACCGTAAGTGCACTACGGTCGTACTGTGTTTACGGGAGCATAACTAACGAGATACCGAAATAGGTCAATCGGCCGCGGTTGTTTGCTTTATAAAACACGACATTACTGTGGGGTGGCACTTCAACTGGCGCTAATACTGAGCGGCAGAAACCGCGAGAGACGCGCGCTCTTCTCCGAGTGTAGATAATGATTCATCGATAGTGTGGGGCGCGTCCGCCTATACGGTCAGTCGGTCGACCGGTGAACGTTGTCGGGGACTGTTGCAGGTGAAGCGCACGGACGAGCAGCTGGACCTGATGAGCTGGAAGATGGACGACGTAGAGAAGCAGATGGTGGAGCCGCTTAACCCGCAGGACGTGTGTATCGTCAACTTGCTCAAGTCTGTCTCTGAGGTATGCAACACGATTGTTACAACTGTGAGATGATAAGATACGACAACATATTCCAGTACCAATTATAATTATATTGAATAAAAGATAAATATGTGCCAACATTAATGATAATCTGGCTCTAATCCTAAATTTGTTAACCCTGGTGTACTTTTGGGCTCAGTGCTGTCTCCTACCTTATTCATATTGCATATCAATGATATGTTGCAAATCAGCATCATTCATTGCTATGTAGATGACAGTATGGGTGATTTCTTTATTAAGGCCACGGAAAGTTCGCACATATACTGCTACACAGAGCTCTTTTGACATATAACCTAATTTTAAGACCACTTAGTGCCTTTAAAGCTTTGGTTTTTGGGCATTAACATTTGAAAGAAAGTGTAGGTCTGTGATCAGTTGGAACTGAAGGTTATAGTCAGAACATACTTTGCTCCTAAGCATAGAGTGTTAGACAGAAAGCTCCAGTATGGCCATATGTTCGACCTTCCTTATGATTTGAACATACAAAGGGAACCTCCTTTGTGTGTTTGTAAGAATAAGTGTCAATAACACGACTCAAGTGTTTTTATGAATAGTGAAACTGGAAGTTTCAAAGAGCAATTTTAAGCACAAGTTAATTCTAGTTTTCACAAAGCTATTTACTAATAACTAGTTATAACTAGGAAAAACACATTGTACCCAAAAACAGAAGTTAACAGTAACATTTACACAGCTCTAATCTCTCAACGCCCTTTCCTAAGTAATATTAAATAGTATAATGATACAATTTAATTCTCTTGTAACTGAACTGCTATTATATTTTAACATTCTATTTGATTGAGAAGTATATAAAAGTTTCCAATGTTTATTTTTTCAGCTCACTAATAAGTAGTGTTGAGAAGGTCAGAACAAAGTTAGTGGAACTTCCTCCGTTGGTCATGTCGCTGACAGCTTGCTATTTCTCCCTCGCCCTGCTCCTCTGCAGCAGATGCCTTTTGCTATCATTGCATTTGATTTACATTTTGTTTAGATACAAGATAGTCTTTGTTCTTTAAATTGTTTTTATATATTTATGTATTTGTGAAGACCTATATATATATTGTTATATAAAATTAATTTAAAACAAATTAAAAGTTGACAAAATCAATATTTTAATGAAATGAAAAATAGCAAGTTGTGGCTATCATGCTTGTTTAGTTAGGACAGGCTTAAACATGGTACAAGTTTAAGCCACTCAACCCCCTCTGAACCGGGCTTGCGCTTCATTGTTCCTATGTAGGCTTCAACTGCCAGCCGGTGGCACCTGCGCCCCGCTGGTCCACTCATAGATGTTTATATTTACGTGTACTTTGTTATTGAGGCGTTAGTACAAGTCGCGGCGGCTGATTCACCCGGTATGCTGGTTAAACTCCACAAAGAGAATAGTTGACGTTATATCTGAACTTAAATCACGTCAAAAATTGCACATAAAAACTTTCTAAGTGAACAAAGTTCTGTGTAGAGTCAGCCGCTCTGATTAAGTTTTCTATGAGCTTCCTACATCCTAAGTTTACAATCACGAGAACCTTCACGAGGTTCGCTCTCACACGATACTTCCAATGGGCGACCATTTCATCTCATCCCTGTGTTCTCTTTGTTTACGCGTGACTCGAACGCAGCGGGCGGGGCGGGGCGGCGCCGGGCGGCGCATGTTCGCAGCCGACTCGTCCGCGCCCGCGTCTAGTTTTTCGCTCTGTTCCTGCAGCGCGGGCGCGTGAGACGGGCGGAGCGCTAGACACTTGTCGCTTCTTTTTATTCTATTCGTTCTGCTCATTAAGTAAACCCGACACTGATTTATTCTTTAAGTAGAGTCAACATGTTTTTGTTTGGGCTCCATTCACACTTTGTAGAGTCGAAACGAGGCGTCGCGATCATGTTTACTGATGGTATACCTAGTCTATTGAGCCGGTTTGTAAAATGCGGACAGACTGACACAAGAATTTGCTTAAAAAATCGAGATAGAGATGAAATGTTAGCGACCCTTCGAATCGCCTCTGCGCCGGTGTGTCGGTGCTCGCGTGTGTCAATGCGGCGGCCCGCAGGTGCGGTCGGACTACCAGGCGCTGCGCCAGGAGCTGGTGGAGGTGCAGGCGCTGCAGCGCGAGCTGTCCACGCGCCTGCGCACGCAGCTGCGCCTGGTGCACGGCAAGTTCGCGCGCCTGCGCCAGCGCATCGCCGCCGCGGAGCCGCCGCGCTAGGCGCGCCCGGGACTGGACGCCGCCGCTGTGTTGTAAAATCTTTTAGTGTCTTTCCAGATATCCGTGAGACGATGGTTCTTTTTAGCCTAAATTTACCAGCAACCCTGTCAGTTTGCGATCAATGATTAGACGCAGGCTGCAGCCCTGCGTACTTGCTCTAGAGTTGAATGCACTACTAGTTCCAGTTACAGCGACTAAAAGTGCTTACCTTAAACAATGTATAAACATATTGACCCATAGAACCCATTTCCCAGCAGGCCCAAACGACACGCGGTCGCCAACAGCGTACGAGCGAACATATCGCTCTCCTGCGTCACCCTGTCCGGGCGCAGATTTCAATCGAATGTTCCGTTTTTATGGATTTTTTCAACGTCGTCACAAAATAAGCGTGAATATCTTCATGTTATAAAATGCTTCTGGAACGTCTGATTAATATCTGAACCCGAGTGTGGACGACTGGGCCGGGTGTTGGCGCGAGAGGTTCGTTCCACGGGGCTGCTACACGAGACGTATCTCCGGTGGCATGTGCAGCCTGCTGGATGGGTGACAAAGAAAATTATTCTAAAATAGTTGGTTCTGTTTGTGAAACCTACCGACAACTATTTTTTGGCATGATGTAGGGAATATTTTGTTTTTTGTGTAGTTTTTGTCTGCATGACGCATTTGTGTTTTGTTTTAAAGTCACTCGAATGATGAACTTGCTGAAGGACGCAGTCGGTAGTGGTTAAGGAGGGCGTAGCGGATCGGATCCGTGCCCGCAGCCGCACGCTGAGCCAGCGTGATGATCTCGTAGATAGTTTCAAAATTTGTCTTAAATGACGAATAATATAAGTACCTAATCTCCTGTTCGCGAAGGAGCGTCGTCTGTACATGTCGAGAGTTGGTGCTACGCGTCGCAGTGCGGCGCCGGAGTCGCAGCGCACGCGACGTGTGGTGACATGTCAATGTCAGGGCGGCTCCGGCGGCGCGCACGGTGCGCTTTACTGCAACGAACGGTTAGGTTAAGATACGACATACTGCGGCTCGGTGCCTGGTGCCTGGTGCCCGGTGCCCCGCGACTAAGAGCGAACTAACTGATAGTGTATAAACTAGCTTAGTGAATCTCCTCGGCGCTCGGAGCTGCGCGCAGACTGAGCAATCGAGCGCGTCTCGTCGGTTTGTTTCTCTGGATACTTAAGAAGTCTGCTCGCAGCTTGAAGTGGTAACATTTTTAAATTATTTAATTTCATTAGTTTTAGTCGATGTCCTGTAATTGCATTTATTTTGTTGTAGGTATTTTTCACGTGTTAGATAAATTGTTAGTGTTAATGTTCTCACGCCTGCCGCACATGCGCGCGCGCATGCACATGCCCACAGTCGATGCCACTCGGCGACACTCGCTCACTGCAGCGTGCACGTAGCAGGTCGATCGTGATGTTTGTATCGATCTTTTTGGACTGCATCAATGTCAAAACATGATTTTCGTTTTGTGATTTGGTAACAAATTTATAAATTTAAAGTGTACGAAAAAATTGTAAGATTACCCTGACATGTCATATTTGATAGTGTTGTAACAGGCCCGTCGATGATATAACACCTCAAGCCGTTTCCTCACTCGGAGGAATGCAAATGTGTCATGAGTTAACTACCACGGTTCATTGCGATGGCGACCCGTCTGTTTGTCGTTTCACAATTGACCTGCAGTGCACACCAGTGGTAGCCTGGTAGCACGTACATATGTAATCGTCTGCTTATTTTTTCGAATACCGGAATGTATATGTGCCAAAATAACAGATAATATGTTGTTACGATATGAGCGGCATTCACGGCGGCGACGACGACTGCGGAACAAAGGGTGCCATTACCATTGTAAAATTTTTAAATAAGATAACTGTTCGACATTTTAAATTACCTATATGCAAATATGCAGAAAAGCAATAAAAGAAATGATCTATAAATATTATAAGTTAATAAGAAAATCATTTAAATTGCATCACTCTTTCCAAATGTAATTCAAATGATGATTCTTGTTGTGAGCTTGCAGTACCTACTACGTAGCGGCTTTTACAAGTGCATGTTCGTGTAAGTAGCTAGCAGACTGCACCCAGCGATGGAGTCACACGACTGCTCAGCGCACGGCCTTCAAAAAAATGTCCCCGTGCATTAAAACGCTCGTAATTTTGCTTTGATCACAACTTGTATGATGCACTCAAACGCGTTTTGTCTTTGTATATATGTTACAGTCATTGTGATTAAATAACTATTATACATAATGACTAGCCATTATACATAATAACCAATTAGTCTAGACAATGTGATAAATTAATTACTTTGTCTGGATATTATTCATAATAGCGGACCAAAGTTAGCCAAAGTAATAAATACAGTTCAACTGAGTTGTTGCCCCTCCCACTTGCTCCGGTTGGAGCGCGGCGTGATCGCCACGATCTCGTGGCTGGCGTTCATATCATTGTCTGATAATGGCAGATGAAATGAAAAACGTTTTTATAGTTAAGGAAAACACAATCGGTTGTTTTTTGTCTTTAATTATGAAAGTTAAAGAATCAAAGCACAAGTTTATTCAAAAACACCTGAAGATTACCAGCGATTAAAATTGGAACATCAGAAATACTAATGATTCCGGTGAAAAGGTGATCCTATTGTGTACTATGCTCATTTAGATGAATCTTTCCGAATGATCCACGACTGTCATGGAAAATTAAGAAGAAAAATGTAACTGCTGAACTCGTCACAGTGTATTTGAATCTTGTGAGCAAGCACCACATGCTGGAGAACAATGCTCGGGATCTTGTGGACCAACGCTAAGCTTAGAATTAAAAAAGAGTTTCGAGTTTCGACCATCTGTTTGAAACGAATCCTGGAGTACGTCGGACACATTGCCAGGAAACATGGAGATATCTCCACAAACGAATAGTTATTGGCAAAGTAGAAGGGAAAAGACTGCATGGCCATAGCCCCATGCGTTGGTCTGATCAGATCCGCGCCACACTCGACTCCACGGTCTACGATGCTCTCTGCATAGCAGAAGTCAGAGCAAAGTGGCGTCACATTGCAAATAGAATCAAAGACGGAGATAATTAATGAAGAGGAAGAAATAGAAAGAGATACTACAATTATTATTATTATTATTCAATTCAATTAATTTTTACATAATTTCAGTTATTATAATTCTTATAATAAACATTATAAATATTAGTACATAAGGGCAGACTGAAATACGATGTTATAATTTTTCCCTTTACGTACTTTTTTATTACTTTATCCAAGTATTCTAAGATATTATATAAAATTGCTAGTTAATATGATTAATTATGTATCCTTTATCACTTTGTCTAAATTGAGTAGACATAAATAATGGCTGGATAGCATGTATAACATGCAGATTTATTAGTTGGCTGTATCATATATACGTACGGTAGACGATCCCGCAGTGGCAGTGGGTCGAGTGTCGCTTACATGCATTCGCGTGCTATTGAACGCGGCCCGCGCTAGAGGGCCCTCCGCCGCGGCTCGTAGCTCACTGTAGCATAGCATTCGTAGTTGTAAGGAAAATACATGTCTGAACTATGTCTAAGCCTAAATTACCACGTATACCTGATCTACGTAGACTAGGTTAGAGTAGCGGCTAGTCAGTCGGTGCCCTCGATTTTATACGAACGATCCTTCTGCTGTATGATTTTGTAAATTCGTCGGAGTTGTGCGAGATTTTGTATGTGAAGTTTAATAGTGAAGATTAAAAGCGAGTGCAGTTTGACATCTCTCGGCTGGTTATATAGCCGTCTAGATACCTGTACTTAGCAAAACAAACAATATCCTAGTGTTACCGTACCTACCTACTGTAAATTCTGTAGTCCACACACACACACACACATTTGTGTTATATAGACTGATATGAGCAAGGATTTGACAAGGTGTTACGAGCGCAGCAGTCGTCGTGTACTGCACGATGTTACGCACGTCCATACTGTAGCACTTGTAGCACCGACGCACTATTACCTATAGATATGTATTTACTCATTTTGATGTCGATATTTTTGTCTGCTTCATACAAACACAATTTTTGTAATTACAAGTAAATATTATCAAAAAGTGTAAAGGTAGCAATCGGCCGTCGCTTAGTGTAGTGCAAAATTCAGTTTCTCGAGTCAAGTCGATAGAATGTAAGGAATTATTATGACCACACGCAGAGGCGGCGGAAGGCGTGGGCGACGTGGGCCACCGCCTACGGCCTCGCGCTACAAGGGGCCTCGCGCCTCAAAAAATTTTAAGCATTAAAATTTTGAGGCGCGAGGCCTTAAGGGAATCCCTTGTTTTATTTGTTTACTTTCTTTACTAGGAAGCATTTCCAATCACGAAAAAAATGCTAGTCCGTTGGAGCAAGGTCTGGCGAATATGGAGGGTGACGAATGGGTTCTAATTGCACTTCCTGTAGAGTTAAAACGGTTTCTCGTGCTGTATAAGGTCTCGCGTTATCATGAAGCAATAATGGTGATCGATTCATAAGTCGGGGCTGTTCACTGCTAGTTTCGCTATCATTGTTCGGAGTTTGGCGCAATAGACATCTGCCGTTATTGCTTGACCAGATCGGAGAAAGCTATAGTGAATAACTCTACGCTGAGACCGCCAAACAGTTACCATTACCTTTTTATTGGTAAGCTTTGCTTTAGGACACTGTTGCGGCGTTTGACCTAGGGTCAGCCATTGCATTTTCCGCTTACGATTATCGTAAGAAATCCATTTTTCATCACATGTCACAATTCGATCCAATACTCCTTGATTTCTGTATCGATTCAACACGGCAACACAAGTTTCAACACTCATTTCTTTCTGCAGATCAGTCAAGTCATGAGGCACCTATTTTTTTATTTTATTATGATTTGACGCAAATGAGTCAATATTGTTGGCAAAGTAACGTTAAACCATGCCGCTGATTCCTGGGTAGTTTGCCTCGGATCGGTTTCCACCATCTCTTTCAAATCATTGTTATTCACCTGTGTGGGCGGTCTTCCATGTGGTTCGTTCTTCAAATCGAAGTTTCCATCACGGAAACGTTTAAACCAAAATCGCACAGTACCTTCATTAGCAGTCCCCTTTCCAAATGCAACATTAATATTGCGAGCTGTTTCTGCCGCGTTAGTTCCGCGTCGGAACTCGTATTAAAAAATCACACGAATTTTCGAAGTATCCATCTTTATTGTCTAAGCTGAATAAAAAAACAACTGAAAGTTGATAATCGAATGTTGGACATTTTTTAAAAGAAGAACTACACAGGTACCGTATGAAAAAGTTTCACTTTAAAATCTTAAACCATGAAGGTTCTATGTCAATTCGACAAACCAAACCAAACCTCTTAAATACGAAGTATGTATATAAGTACGAAGTGTAATTTCATACTTTAACCCCTAATATAACAGAAAATAGCCTGAAAGAAATTTACCCAAATATTTACATTGTCATCCAAATTTTATTAACAATTCCGGTAAGTACAGCTTCTGCTGAAAGGAGTTTTTCAAAATTAAAATTAATATAAAATTATTTGAGAAACACAATGAGTCAGGAAAGACTTTCAGCTTTGGCTGTTTTACCAATTGAATCAGATATGGCTTCTAGACTGAATTACGATACAATAATTAAGGAATTTATTTAAGTTAAAAGTAGGAAATTTCTGTTCCTTTAAAAAAAATCTAATTATTTTTAAATATACACTTTAAGAAATGTATACAAGGTGGAGATGACAATACGTTAATAAATGCAAACATTGACTGCACTGTTAAATAAATAATAAGTTTTTTAAAGCTAAAAAATGGACTTATAAATAAAAATACATTTTTTTTTCCAAACAAATTCAGCCATAATCAGACACAAAATTAAGCAACAACACGGTTTTAAGTGACAACATTATTTTTTGTCGTAATTACGCAATCCCTTTAAAAATAATCAATGAATCAAAAAATCAGAAACTGTCAATATTTTAAAATATGTTAACATGATATTTTGCTATTACTCCAGCGCAATTAGCCTTAAAATTAACAAAAACAAAGTACAAGAAAATTGCAGTAGAATTAAATCCATCAGAAAATGAGGAGAATATCATAAAAATGAAAGGAAAAATAAATTACGGGCGATCTGAGGTCGGGAAGGGGTAGTGGTTGAGGGTTTAGGGGTAAAAAACGGATTTTCTCAATTTCCGGCAAAACTAAAAGTCCTATGGAAAAGAGTTGAATCGCAAAGTTGTAGCTAATAAAAAGATCTAAAACTTTTGTTTCTACACTTTTTTTCACATAACCTCAAAATTTGTGTGAAAAATTCAGAAACTAAGATTTTCGATTTTTATGTTTATCTTTTACAAATAAAATTTTATTTTCATAAAATTTGGTGAAAACTTGCCTTGTTTTGCCCCAAACACGCTATAATTTATTTGATTTGAAATATTTATTTTTTCACCTTATTTTGAATGAATATCGAAAAAATAACCTAATTTTCAACAGAAAAATTGGCCGTCAATTTTTTTTAAATTGGCGTGCTTTCTGTTCATTGAAATCTCTACTTTCCGATGGTGATAAAATATATATATGTTACTATAGTAAACCTTCTCAGAAAAGGCAATAGATTTTATTTGGTTTCAAAAACTAAATGCACTGATCATTGACACTTTGGGCTATGATGGTACCTTATACAGCATGAAGAAAATATTTAAAATATTAAATTATGTCCGACTGCTACCCTGATTGCATAAATATCACTGGCAGAATCTTCAGTACTAGCCATAATTTTTAAAAAGTGGAATTGAATTGTTTGTTTTTTGGACTAGAAGCATCCTATGAAAGCTGATATTTAATTTATTGGTATTGTTATTTCAACCTTTATATTTACGATGTGTAATTTTTCCATTAATATTAATCTTATTTGTATTTTTCGAATAGAAACTTGGCAGTGTTAATTGTATTGTTTTTTTTTATTATTTTATAAATTCCGTCTTCAGGTCGCAATAGGAGGGCCTCGCGAAATCTGTCTTGCCCACATCAAATTTAGGTCTTGCCCCGCCACTGACCACACGGAATAAAATTCTAAACAGGTACTTGTGAGATGTATTTTTAGTTAAGTCTTTCTCGATACTTCGGGGTCAAGTGTCCACGCGCATGGAGTTGAGGTTGAAGATCTTTATTTTCTCAAAAGAATTACAATAAATTCACTTATATGAGAAAAACTATACTAATTAATCTAAGTAAACTATTTAACTAAGTGTACAATACAAATTAGGCTTAAATAATACTTATAATACATTATTTAATTGTTAAAGTACCCGCACTTTCAAAGTTACATACCTATTACGAGGAACACACGACTAGTTTTAACAGAACAAAGATCAATGCTTACTAGATACGACTTACAGTGATGTGTTATTAAGTAAATAAAACTTTAATTTCTTCTTGAAAATAAACATAGATTTTGCTTCTTTTATATCGGATGGTAGTTTATTGTAAATCTGTGCTCCTTCAAATATAATATTTTTGCTGCCATAGCTAGTGCGAGGTTTATAATTTAGTAGAAGGTGGTTTGCTCGGCGAAAGGCCCGTTTTTGTACTTGAATTTTTTTTGTAAAAGTTATTTTTGAGTGTATATCTTTATTTAATATTTTCCGAATTAATATTGAAGTGCTATATATGTATGTTTGTTTTATGTTTAGTAACTTTGTTTCTTTATATATTATACTAGTAGGTGTTAGAAAGTCGTAATGAAACAAAACCTTAATAATTTTATTTTGTGCTCTCTGAATGAAATTTAAGTTCGTTTTTGCTGCTGTCCCCCATAATTCGATTAGGTAATCAATGTGTGGTTTAACGAGTGAGTTATAAATAGTGTATCTTACACTTTTTGGTAAACAATGCACAATACCTCGTAGACACCCCATTAGGGATGAAAGTTTTTTACGAAGCTTATCTATATGATTTCTCCACATCAGATGGTTGTCAAGTATTAAGCCGAGATATTTTTGACTGTTTGATTTGATTAAAATGTCTCCATTAATAGTCAATGGTTCAAAATTAGTTATTTTCTTATTTTTTGTTGCTGGAGGTAGCAGGAGCTTTTTAAGATCGAAAAGATATAAAAGAACGAGAAACTGAAGTTTAGCCTACTCAGCGAGAGATGTAACAGCTACAGCAGCTGGTGCGAGGCTCCTCGGCCTGAGACGTGTGAATTGTGTCACTGTCTGTTTGTTTGTCTCGTCTCGTTGGCAGGTTTTGGCCATCAAATGTGCAATGTTATCTAATAATTTATAATATATTTACATATTTTGCGGGAAATATATAGCTATTAATTATTCGTCTGTTATTCAGTTGTCATTGTATAGTTCATATCGCCTTGTGCCAAACGTCTCGTCTGGCGCCGCAGGAGGCAAGTCCAACCCTGACAATATGATTGTACGCACTCCTCCTATTTATAAGTAGTTACTTTCTACAGTTCTGTCAATTGTTAGAGGTCTGTATTGTGCCTGTTCGCGGTCGTCGCGGACAGCCTTTCGTTTATTATATAGTCTATATTATATCCCCATTGTTTGGACCTGTTTAACTATTTTTTTTAAATAAATTATATATTTTATGGTTAACATTGTTTTATTCTTGCACGGATGGAAATGAAATGAAACGGCGCGTAAGTATAATGATCCTTTATTGTTGGCACTCGCGAACAACTCGAGGCGTCTGCGTGGAATGCATGCGACAGGCGGCAGCCTCCTAACAAACAGTATCACAGACAAAGTAAACATGAGCACGACCCCTCCGCACCCCTCCCCGGGTAACAGTGATAACAAACACCAATGTCACCAGCAAGTGACTCACAATGTCACCAGCAAGTGACTCATAATAATTAAGGCCCAAATACTCAAACGCAAATCAAATTCGTACGTCTGGAGTCATCTTTGACAGTTTGCAAATCTGCTAAAATAAACTGACTCGACACGTATTGTGATTTGCCTTAAGCGGACAATGGCGTTGTTCAGGGGTGCGGATCTGTGCCCTTAGACGGTACTATAATAAATCAATTGCTATCAATCTATTGTCATTGAACGGCTCGGAGAGATTCAACGATGTAACTAAAACTACCGGATGTTCCGGGACTCTCGTCTTTTGTCGCGAGATAATTAAATTATCATCAATACTGAGCCCCACATCCGTCACAAATGAGAATAATACAAGTGTAAGAGCTTACAGCTACGCGTCGTACATACGTTGGCGACACCAACCTAACATACGTACATACATACATACATGACGTGCCTCAAAGCGTTAAGGTAATCCGTTTAGAGTTAAATAATACTAGTGAGTGAGCCCGTCGAGGCGCGCATGGGTGTACTTATGTTCGCGTCGCCAACGTCTGTGCAAACTTATATAAAGCCTTAAAACGAATTTCAAAATGGCACCCTGTCACGTGTCAGCCTTCAATAACAAAACTGCGACTTAACGTGGATTATGTTAATAAATTATAAACTTATTATCAGATTAAAAATATACTATCTTGAGTAAAATATAATATAAAAAAAATGTAAATAAAAATTGCTTATAGCACATCAGATCAACCTAACAATAAATGTAATAAGACCTAATAATCATAAATGTATGGCATAAGGCAAAACCCAAGCAATGTCCGCACGTTATACTTAAACTTACAATATAGTATATCTCATAACATCTGGGCCCCTCCTGTGTGCGACGCTGACGTCACCAGCAAGGCCCTGTCTATTAATCAACTTTTATAAAATATTCTGTCGAAACGCGATTCGTACATTTTATTGTGTTAAATAAAGATATTGACTACTTTAGTTATATTTTATAAAAATCTGTAAATTTCCTACTTTTAGCATAATTTTAGAAAATTTTTGATAAAAATAATTTATATTATGTTACATGAATGCGTTTAGTTTGTTTTCTTGTTTTAAAATAACTTCTTATCAAATCATACTTACTCAATGAAATGATGCCTAGCGGACGTAAATATTAGTAAAGTAGCATCCAACAGGATTAAACACATTGATGTCATGACGCCCACTCGGTCCAACACTTCACGTTGAAGAACTGCACTGTACTGTACCGCCATATGTAAAGGGCACAAACTACAAAGATTGTATAAACTGTTCGCTGTTGGTAAACAACGAGCGGCACACGTCAACAACAACTCGTAGTAACATTTAACTAGAGACTGCATCGATCCGAACTACTCGTCCATACATCGCACGAGTGGAAATGAATACTTCGGAGCGACACTCGCTATGAACTTAACGCTACAATAACTATTCATTTTATTTTGGCATCGGCACTTTTGTACAAACGAGAATATCCATTATTAAGCACTTTGTCGTTTCATATTAAAACAGATAACATTTCATCCTTAGACAGCACGCTTCTGTCGAAGCGCCAGCGCAGACCAGGCGGACAAGTACACCTCGCTGCTCCCGGCCCCGGGAGGGCAAAGTAACCGAAATATAAAATAGAAGCAACTTCAGGTGACGGCACGAGCCTGTCGGTGTGCGCTAGCCCTTCGCACAGTGGCAGAGCACAAATTACATAATATATCATCTGACACTTTTAAATTTAAGAAACAATTTATACATGTACTGTAGGTTCTTTGTATGTCGTTTGGACCTCTCGCATGCGGCGGCTCGGGCCCCCGCAGCTGCAACTAGCGCACGCGGCGGCTCGGACCCCCGCAGCTGCAACTCGCACGCGTCGCGCAGTCAGTACAACATAAACAATTGTATATCGCTTAAATATTACTGTGATTTGTCAGTTGGCAAGAGTCTGACCCTAAGTGCGCCCCGCCCCCGTCTGCAGCGCGCGGGGGGGCTGCGGGCGCTCCTTGCTGATGCGCAGGTTGGCCATCGTCACGTAGTTGCTGCGCGAGATGGCGGGCTCCCTGCGCTTGGGCCCCGGCGCCGCGCTCTCGTCCGGCTCGCCCCGGGGCGCGCGCTCGGGGGGCGGCGGCTCGGAGCGGCGCTCCCTGCAGCTGAAGCGCGCGTCGGCGAAGGCCGGCCGCTCGGCGGGCAGGCGGCGCCGGAATATCGGCGTCATCGGCTTGCCCAGGCTGGCCAGCTTCGCGTCGCTCCGCAGCACGTCCCGGCCGAGGTCGGGCTCCGCGTCGCCGGGCGCGGGCCGCACGCGGTACGCCGAGCGCGCCGGCGCCGGGGACTGCGGCTGCGCGCTCGGCTTGAACAGGCGGCCGAGTTTCGGCGACAGCAGTTTCTCGGCGAAGTTCGGTCTCCTCGCGTCGGGCTCCGCGGGCAGGTCGTAGCTGGCGCGCTGCGCGAGCAGGGCGAAGGGCGCGCCGCACGCCGTCTCGCCGTCGGACGAGGAGTCGGAGTCGGGCGGCGCGTCGAGGCGCGCGGCGGCGCGGCTGCGGCGGAGGGGCGCCGGCTCGAGCCACGCGGAGATGTCGTCGACGCGCGTGATGTTGATCCCGTCGGCGTCGGCGCGCAGGATGTAGCCGGGCGCCAGCGCGTGCGAGCTGCGCGACAGGCGCGGCGCGGAGAGCGTGACGCGGCGCGGCGCCAGGTGGCTGGCCGACACGCACTTGCCGAGCGCGCACGCCCGCGGCTCGCCCAGCGCCGCGCTGGACTGCGACTTGGCCACGCCGCGGCCGCCGGCGGCGAGGGCGTCGCTGGCGGCGGCGCGGCGCCCGTGCTGCTGGATGTCGGCCAGCAGCGCGGGCGGCGGCGGCTCGGCGCGCGCCAGGTGCGTCACCAGCGTCTGCAGCCACATCTCTATCACCTCGAACGGCGGCCTGGAACGCAACCGCCTCCGTTGTACGACGCATGTTAGGCTCGCAGTGGCCCGGCGCATGTTAAATCATCATCAAATGAGTGTCGTCTCGGCTAAAGCGGTTCAGTCGTCATGTGTATGTATTCATGCAAAATCCATACACATGAAAGAGTTAATAATTAGAGCTGACAATAAGATACAAACCTCGTGGAACATAATAAATAACGCAACTGGCAAAATAAAACCTCGCCATATGAATTATGAATTAATTATTGATAATAAAAAAATAAACAATAAAAACGAGGTTGTTAATGCTTTTGAAGACTTCTTCCAAAATGTACCTATCTTATTATTAACAGATTCGCTAAATTCGTCTCCTACGTCAGCCCAGAGGTTAAACATTCTATTTGAATTTAATTATGTAACTGCTTTTGATATTATAAAAACATTTAAACTACTTAAATCAAAGAGGACTGGCGATCTGTGGGAGATGTCAGTAAAAGTAATATCTAATATAATAAATGTCATTGCTCCACACTTAGCTGTTATTTTTAATGAATGTGTGGACTCAGATACTTTTCCGAACCTAATGAAACATGGTAAACTTATTCCACTTTTTAAATCAGGCGACCAAGCAGATCTCAGTAATTATAGATCGGTTTCAATATTACCAACACTAAGTAAGGTCTTTGAAAAAACAGTTTTAAAACAACTGCTTAGTCATTTTAACTTAAATAACTTACTTCATCCTGACCAATATGGTTTCAAAAAAGGTAGCAATACTACTGATGCAGGCGCAAAACTATTAAAACACATCTTTGATTCCTGGGAAAGGTCTAAGAATGCTATTGGCGTATTCTGTGGCTTGTCCAGGGCTTTCGATTGTGTTGACCATAAAACTCTTTTGCTTAAGTTAAGGAAATATGGCATTAAAAATGTTGCACTTAATCTCATTGCCTCTTATCTTAGTGATAGAACTCAAACGGTATGCATTAATGATATAAAGTCACGTGGCTCATCTCCTAAAATGGGCGTTCCACAGGGTTCAATTTGGGTCCTTTTCTATTTTTAGTGTATATCAATGATTTACCATACCATGTTAGCGACATTTGTGAAATTGTACTGTTTGCTGATGACACATCTTTAATTTTTAAAAGTGATAGAAATAAAAGTGACTTTGACAATGTAAACCTTGCTGTGTCGCATTGGTTTACTGCTAATAATTTACTATTAAATGCAAAGAAAACTAAATGTGTTGAGTTTTCTTTACCGAATGTAAAAAAAATAAATAAGTCTTTAATGATAAATGGTGAAACGCTAAAAATGGCCTCCGAAAAGTAAAAAAACCTTTCGTAGGATTGGGTGTATACTCTTCTACAACAAGATGCCCAATTCAGTTTTAGATCTGCCATTGCATAAGTTTAAACAATGAAACTCACTGAGTCAGGGTTATTATACTATCGATGAATTTTAAAATGACAAAGATGTTCAAAGGCAATTGGATCGGCTTTCAACTTCCACCTAATAGGAAGCTGCAACTGCCATCTAATAGGAAGCTCATTTATGTCTTTGCGATAGAACTCTGGTAATCTAGATTTAACAAACTGTGTGAAAGCATTTTGCACTGCCTTCTGAGAAGAAAACTTTTTATCACGTACAAAATTGTCCAAATCACGAAAAAAAAGGTAGTCCGTTGGAGCAAGGTCTGGCGAATATGGAGTTCTATATAGAACTGTAGTATAGTTTTTACACTTGTCTTTACTTATAGCATATAAGTTATAAACTTTATATTATTTCAATTGATATTTCATTTTGTTTTTAACAAAAAAATGTCCCTTGCGACAAAAGCTAAGTTGTTAAAACCAAGTAGTAGTCGTATCTAAAAAAAATATTATCTTATTTTAGAAGTTACAGGGGGGACACATTTTACGCAAACAGTTTCTTTCGCGCAAACTATTCAGTTTAGAAAAAAATGATATTAGAAACCTCAATATCATTTTTAAAGACCTATCTATAAATACCCCACACGTATGAGTTTAATGAAGGAACCCCCAAAATTTATTTATTTCTATTCTATTTTAATTTTTTTTTCTATTTTTGTATGAAAAAGTGGACGTTTATTATTGCAATCAAAAAAGATTCATATTATTCTTATGAAAACTAGGTAATTTACAAGTATATATGTAACGTACGAACAAGATGTTGATATCGACATTTCTTTATTTCTGTCCCATTAGTTCTATATAGTAGTTCTATACATGAGACACTAAGCACTAATATGGTGTGTCAACAGTTCTATAGAACTAAAATTAGGGGGTACTACTGGGATGCACCCGTTTCACTGCTAGTTTCGCTATCATTGTTCGGAGTTCGGCGCAGTAGACATCTGCCGTTATTGCTTGACCAGATCGGAGAAAGCTATAGTGAATAACACCACGTTGAGACCACCAAACAGACCGCCAAACAGAGGCGTTTGACCTGGGGTCAGCCATTGCATTTTCCGCTTACGATTACCTACCGTAAAAAATCCATTTTTCATCACATGTCAAAATTCGATCCAATATTCCTTCATTTCTGTATCGATTCAACAAGGCAACGTAAGTTTCAACACGCGTTTCTTTCTGCAGATCAGTCAAATCCATTTTTCACCCATTTTTCATATTTTTTTTTTTATTGATTTGACGCAAATGAGTCAATATTGTTGGTAAAGTAACGTTAAGGGCTAACGCTAAAACTCGCGCGGGTGCACGCTCGCGGGTGTATAATGAAAAATAGTATGGACAGCGCAGGCGCGTGCGACGGGCACACGGCGTGGGCGCCCGCGACGGGCACACGCGAGCGGGTTTGTTTCTACAAATCGGTCGAGCGCCGCAAGATGCCACGGTCACAGGCGTCGGAGGCTAGGTACAATCATGAACATCAATACAAAGCGCGTAATAATTGAGGTGCAATTTCGGCCAGTATTATGGGATATGGCGAATGAATTATCGAATTCTCCGCTGAGTAACTTGTCAAGAACGGGTTATGCAGTCGACGTCGTTTCCGTTGTCGTCTTTTGCCAAATAATAAATTAGTAAATAATCCATGGTAATCTACTCGACACAACTGTACACGCTCGACATCAAAATTATACTAGCAGCGCTAACTGAGGCGGGCGCCCGCTCGCGGATTTGTAGCCCGCGGCGGTCGCCCGCCGCGTGCGCCCGCGCCCGCACCCGCCCGTGTTTTAGCGTTAGCCCTAAACCGTGCTGGTAATTCCTGGGCAGTTTGCCTCGGATCGGCTTCCACTATCTCTTTCAAATCATTGTAATTCATCTGTGTGGGCGGTCTTCCACGTGGTTCGTTCTTCAAATTGAAGTTTCCATCACGAAAGCGTTTAAACCAAAATCGCACAGTGCGTTCCCCTCTCCAAACGCAACATTAATATTGCGAGCTGTTTCTGCCGCGTTAGTTCCGCGTCGGAACTCGTATTCAAAAAACACACGAATTTTCGAAGTATCCATCTTTATTGTCTAAGCTAAATAAAAAATACAACGTAAAGTTGATAATCGAATGTTGTACATTTTTTAAAAGAAGAACTACACAGGTACCGTATGAAAAGAGTTACACTTTATAATCTTGAACCTATTACTATAAAACTGCAATTTCATTCCCCCTATTATAATATTTAACCCCTATTATAACATTCAAATGATGCGTAATATCTTGTCACATGATCTGATGTGAAATGAAAGTATCTTCTTTGATTTGCTTTAATACTCGAACCAATAAAAGATCCGGGCGCCAAAGTCCTAGTAGAGTATTTACACCATCTTGAGGGGAATAAAGGAGTTGGGTAGTTAGTTTGTGTCTGAAGTGCGGTGAGGATATTTGGTCGAGTTGGACCAGTGTCAAAGTGTTCTTAAGAAGTAAATTAAATTAGCGAGTAAAGTAAGATAGTGTAAATAAACTACTGCTCTGAATCTTTATAATACGTCAGGAACTATAGAAATCTACTTCATATATCAAAACATTGTGAACTTGCAATAGATCTGTTCGTGAAGACGAAGACTTAGGGCTTAAACCCTAGAGAACGCCCAAGAGACTAAGAATCACTAAAGATGATGTCAAGGAGAATGGTGATACTCCGACATATATATTAACCTATATCACAATATAATTTTGCTGTGCAGGACCAACACGACATATTCATTTTTAAAAAATGAAGTAAATGAAATAAATTTTTCAAATCAAATAAATTATAGCGTGTTTGGGACATAGAAAGGCAAGTTCTCCCCAAATTTCGTGAAAATAAAATTTTACTTGTAAAAGATAAAAATAAAAAACAAAAAGATTTAAACACATAAATTTTGAGGTTATGTGAAAAAAAGTGTAAATACAAAAGTTTTAGATTTTTTTATTACTCTAAAGGAAAAACGGAAGCCTTATAGGATCACTTCGTCATCCATCTGTCTGTCTGTCAAGACCCTTGTTCTCAAGAACGCTGTCTGCTGTCCCTTCGCGACCGGGTTCATAGGCGGCACCTTGCTCTACTCCTGACCAGATACTCGGGTCGGTAGCAGCGTGCACTCACCTCGCGTCGGGGTCCAGGTCGCAGGCGCGGAAGGCCAGGCGGTACAGCGGCTCGGGGCACGAGGCGCAGAACTTGTCGAGGAAGGCGCCCTCGTTGAGCCCGAAGTCGGCGCGGCGCGGCAGCACGTCGGGGTCGGCCGGACACTCCGGTCGGTCGGTCGGGTCGCTAGCACGTGCACTCACCTCGCGTCGGGGTCCAGGTCGCAGGCGCGGAAGGCCAGGCGGTACAGCGGCTCGGGGCACGAGGCGCAGAACTTGTCGAGGAAGGCGCCCTCGTTGAGCCCGAAGTCGGCGCGGCGCGGCAGCACGTCGGGGTCGGCCGACACGCGCCCGATGATCTCGCACAGCACGATGCCGAACGAGAACACGTCCACCTTCTCGTCGTACGGGCCGCCGTTCATCATCTCGGGCGCCATCCAGTAGGGGTTGCCCACCACGGTGTAGCGCTTGCGCTGGCCGGCGCCCCGCGTGCGCGTCACCACGCGCGCCAGCCCGAAGTCCGCCACCACCACGCGCGGCTCGGCGCCCGCGCGCACCAGGCAGTTGTGCGAGTTGAGGTCGCGGTGGATGACGTTCATGCGGTGCAGGTAGGCCACGCCCGCCGCCACGTCGCGCGCCAGCCGCGCCCGCGCGCGCCACGCCAGCGCGCGCGCGCCCGCCAGCAGCGCGCGCAGCGTGCCGCCCGCCACGTACTCCGTGAGCAGGTGCAGGCGCCGGTCGCGGTACAGCACGCCGCAGAAGCGCAGCACGCAGCGGTGGCGCAGCGAGCGCAGCACGGCCACCTCGCGCAGGAAGTTGCGCTGCGCCTGCTCGTCCACGCGGTACAGCTGCTTGAGCACCATGGGCTCGCCCGTGGCGCGCACCGTCACCTTGTACGCCTGCCCGAAGAAGCCCGCGCCCAGCAGCTCGCCCTGCAGCAGGTCGGCGGCGCGGAACACCTCGTGCGCGAGCGCCGGCGCCGCGGGCGCGCGGAACGAGCGCGCGCGGCTCAGGTCGCGCTGCACGCCGCCCGCCTCCGCCGCGCCGTCCGCGCTGCACGCGTCCAGCAGCTTGGACAGGCTGCTGCTGCGCTCCTTGTGCGCCAGCAGCGGCGAGCGCGGCGTCTGGCGGCGCTTGGCGAGGCGCGGCCGCCCGCCGTCCGAGCCCTTGCGCTTGAACAGACGCTCCCGGCGCGCCCCGGCGGCGGCCCCGGCGGCGGCGGGCGGCGCGTCCGAAGTGCCGCGTTTCACGTTTATGGTGTCGGGGTTGTGCTCTATCGTCAGCTGCAAGTAACAAACGTATCACAGTACACCCGTCGGCCTTGCTGGATCAGGTAACAGTCAGCAGGGACCGACCTGCACGTGCTCGGGCTGCGTCAGCGCGCGCTCCACCTCGGCCAGCGGGCGGCCGGCCACGGGCGCGCCGTTCACCTCCAGCACCCTGTCGCCCAGGTGCAGCGCCAGCAGCCCGCAGCTCGGGTCGATCCTGGGGAGGGCAGCGTCGTTCACATACGCGTGCAACAAAACGCAACCGAGTTCTAGTGCATAATATATCTTAGAACGGTATCTATAGTGGAGGAATCAAGCGCCGGGCGATTCAACGGATGGGACGCGGGGGCAAGGCGGGGGCGAGGCGAAGCGCAGCCGATACGGTGTGGCGATGCTCAATTTTCATTAAAGTCGTAAATAAGCGAAACGAAAACGAGCAAGAAATAGTAATAATCAAAACAACACGAGCACAACACATGTAATGAAAGTGGCAACGGGTGCAGGGCTAGTCTAGCAGTGCTAGTGGCAGGCGGTAGTGTGTCGGGCGTACCGGCGGCAGGCGAGCAGCAGGCAGGCGCGCAGGGCCGCCCGCAGCAGCGCGCGCGCCGCGCCGCGCAGCTTGTCCGCGCCGCGCCCGCTACAAGCGCCACGACACGTTAGTGCCTCATCTCACGTCATCACCACGATAGCGAAATACTTTAACGATAATCCCGTGAGTTTGCCGCTAGGAGCTTGTTGTTATCATCGCCATTTCATGTTTGCATTGTTTGACATTAGTAATATTTAAATGAACATGTGAACGTGTAAGTGTTGTCAGCAGTAACTCACTGGTGCACCAGCAGCGCGCCGCAGCGGGCAGGCTGCACGCGCAGCGCGTGCGGCGGCGCACGCAGCAGGCGGATCGCGTGCGCGTCGCGCTGCGGCCGTGTCGCGTGCCCGCTCTCGTAGCACGCGCCGCTGAAATATACGATCAAACATATTTACATAAAAAAAATATGTTTTTAATACTACCTGGTTTGGACCTACTGCTAAATATTATTACAATCAAAAATAATACCCGCTCTTTCGTTGTTTTGGGGCAAAAGAGCAGTCGACACTCGAAGAGATATGCTCTTTCCAGCGCATCTGAGACCTACTGATCACTATACCTTCAGCGCGTAGGGCTCCGTGTCCTCGAGGTGCGCTCCGCACGCGCCGCACGCGAAGCACTCCAGGTGGAAGCGGTGCTCGCCCGCCGCCATCACCGGCCCGATGATCAGTTGGCGGCACTGTTGGCAGCTGTCGCCGAAGCGCGCCCAGTAGTCGCGCTGGTAGAACAGAACACCCGCACCACACTGCACATGCGGCACTCACTCACCAATAGAGCCTGGAGCGGTCGATCAGCGCGTAGGGCTCCGTGTCCTCGAGGTGCGCTCCGCACGCGTCGCACGCGAAGCACTCCGGGTGGAAGCGGTGCTCGCCCGCCGCCATCACCGGCCCGATGATCAGCTGGCGGCACTGTTGGCAGCTGTCGCCGAAGCGCGCCCAGTAGTCGCGCTGGCAGAACAGAACACCCGCACCACACTGCACATGCGGCACTCACTCACCAATAGAGCCTGGAGCGGTCGATCAGCGCGTAGGGCTCCGTGTCCTCGAGGTGCGCTCCGCACGCGTCGCACGCGAAGCACTCCGGGTGGAAGCGGTGCTCGCCCGCCGCCATCACCGGCCCGATGATCAGCTGGCGGCACTGTTGGCAGCTGTCGCCGAAGCGCGCCCAGTAGTCGCGCTGGCAGAACAGAACACCCGCACCACACTGCACATGCGGCACTCACTCACCAATAGAGCCTGGAGCGGTCGATCAGCGCGTAGGGCTCCGTGTCCTCGAGGTGCGCTCCGCACGCGTCGCACGCGAAGCACTCCGGGTGGAAGCGGTGCTCGCCCGCCGCCATCACCGGCCCGATGATCAGCTGGCGGCACTGTTGGCAGCTGTCGCCGAAGCGCGCCCAGTAGTCGCGCTGGCAGAACAGAACACCCGCACCACACTGCACATGCGGCACTCACTCACCAATAGAGCCTGGAGCGGTCGATCAGCGCGTAGGGCTCCGTGTCCTCGAGGTGCGCTCCGCACGCGTCGCACGCGAAGCACTCCGGGTGGAAGCGGTGCTCGCCCGCCGCCATCACCGGCCCGATGATCAGCTGGCGGCACTGTTGGCAGCTGTCGCCGAAGCGCGCCCAGTAGTCGCGCTGGCAGAAGAGCATGCCATCCGTCTCGAAGTACCAGGCGCTTAGCGGTGCGTCGCAGTCCGAGCACCTGCAATACGATACGCCATGGCACTTTACCCGCACAGGTCCTGACCCTGGAGTGGAGCATCAGAAATAGATCGATGATGCTTGGTAACAAATCTATGAAATCTTTTATAGTTTTAGATGTGTAGGCGACGACGATCCGTTCGTCCCGTAGCTTCAGTATCAGTTGGCTGCATACATCGGGGAGAAGAAGTACATTCTGTATGATGTTGCCGTCGGCCGTCACAAACTAACTACGAGCATGTATGTATGTACGAGTTTATTCGAAACCATATTCATTGTTGGCGTTCGGCGGTCGTGATGCGGTCACGATGCGGTCGAGCTCTCGGTGGTACGAAGTTATAACTTTGCTTTCTAACCTTCGTGTACGAGTTGATTCATAATAAAAATGTCCTGTGATAAATTGTAATAGTAATACTGACGAGTGCGTGACTCAATTTAGGAAAACAATAATATCAAATAAAATAAACGAACTCATTGTAGAAACAGGTTGCACCATTAAACGTTGTCTACGATCTGTTGCGTCATTCGTTCGAGGAAAATGTAAGTCGAGCAGTAGGCGGTGGAGATACGTGCTCACGTACGACTGCGCGCTGCTGTGTTGAAAGCCTCTCGTGACACGTATGATAATAAATAATATAATGTTATAACATACAACCGACACGAGTCGCCTAGCCCCAGCGGGTTCCTGTGACTTTTTGAACAACATCATCGTACAGGACCGTAGACCCACCAGAGTCTAAGATCCAAGGCAGAAGGTCAGGCCCTGTAGTGTATCATAATAATAGCCTGATAATGATGATTATGTTAAGTAACGGTTACGCCGCAGGTAACCATGTGTCATTTCCCCCAAAACTATTGATGTAAATGGAAATCAGAACAGAGGAAACGGTGCGAAGATGCCCCAATATAATAATAATAAAAATATTGAATTATGGGAGAAGAACAGTTGGGGCTGTTCTTCTCTAACCAACTAAGGCGCGTTTCGAACCTTCGTAACTTTTAATTTAAGTTTATTCTGTCATACTAAAAGCACAACTTCACTCAATGTCGGTACGTGATTGTCTACATCTACAACAAAAGCGCAATGCTGATAACGATGTTTCAACTAGCGGTCGATGGTGATCACTTAACGTTAGGCAACCCGCTTGCCCGAATGCCCGCAATTTACGATGAAAAATCCGCGACAATGGTTCTACGGTGACATCAGCGCAAGGCGCCAGAAAGTTTTATTAAGAGTCTGGGTATTACGATATGGCGCCTCAATTTATTTCCGACGTCTGCCAAAAATTGTGCGTAAAGGTCGATGTATTGTGCGTAATGCGTCAGTGCGACGTCCTCTTTAGTCGCTCGGGCCAGGCTGGCGGCACTCTGCGGGCAAGCTATTGACATACTCATTTCTACTAACCTACATGCTGTGACCGCATCTCAATTCCTTTTTCCTGCGTTTGTAATTTCATGGTCAGATCTACCCGAGGGCTGTTTATTGTAAGCTAGACTCAAAAACCACATCCTGAGGGATGGCATATAGCATGCAATTCCAATAGCCGCGTCCAGACCGGCCGAGCGCGGCTCGCGAGTTTCGCTCGCGTCTACATTTTACAAATTAGCTCGGGTGCCACGGCTCGCGAGCGGCGCTCAGCCGGTCTGGACGCGGCTATTGATTTATGTTCATTTTTATTTATATTAATAGTTTTGGAGATTGAATAATTCTGTCGAAACACTGTTCTGTTAGTACCCAATTATTTTGAGTAGGTAATGAAGTAGGACCCTAAGCAGTGTTAGCCCAGGGCCCCAGCTCTGTTTATAATTCTCAATTTCTCAATTATATATATTTTAAACAGAAATTTAAAACACAAAAGCTGGCGGGACACACAGACTTGCTTACAGAACAAAAATATAATAAGACATATACTCCATTGAAATGTTACATTTATTTGCATAGAGTGTATTTGTCAGAGGATGCCATTTTATTTTATAGATATAAAGAGCTCTCTTGAAATTGATTTCTCAAATTTTCATGGATTTACATTTATAACTTTTTTTTGGTTCCATAACTAAAACTTACTTGACAAAAATTGTAGATAATTTTATTTGCAACAAAAAATGTTAACTATATTAGAGATCTTCAGGTTGTCAGATAAACCATATAAACCATTTGAAAACCTTTTTCCAACACCCCCTGCGACAAGGGCTGCAAAAGCAAAAATAAAATTGTGACAAACACAAAATGTAACTGACTGTGAATAATGTAAGCAAAGACACTATTTTGATAAGCAAAGAATAAACCTGAACAAGTTAACCTAATATTACATGCAGTTTATCCCCACTGTCATAATTATAATTTTAAAAATTAGAAATATTTGTGATCATTAGCAAAGACACTGTTTTGATAAGCAAAGAATAAACCTGAACAAGGTAGTCCATACTATTGTTTGTAGTGCAGTTTCATGCCCACAGTTGTCATTTCCACAGAAGTATCATGTCAGGTCACTCATGAGCCTGGCAAAATGCTAACAAATTATTAACACTGGTGGCACACAACCAAGGCCTTCCTCTCAACATTACCTTGAATATGTCCTATGACCAGCAGACACCACTACACTTCCAATGAGATATCATTGGGTAATTCATGCAATATATTCAAGACAATAATTGATGAATAGACATAACCACAAACCAGTGAGACATGTACTCTTCATAGTATGTTAAACAAGGACATAAACACACTTGTTCAATTAACCTGTCAAAGCAGCAGAGACCCAATATTGGGTGGCCAGTAATTATAATTGTTTCATATGTACATGTTTTACAACAACAGACATTCACTGTGTGGGTGTTGGGGATAGATTACTTACCCTTCCTTTCCACTTTATTATTGCAAAGTTAAAAGGAAGGGTAACTAACTAAGTCAGATAAAATAAATTGAAAGCAACTTACCTGAAGCAGTCCTTGTGCCAGTCTTGGCTGAGGGCACACACGTACTCCTCGTCTCCAATGTCATTGAGGCAGCTTGCACAACTTAGGGTTTCTAACAGTGACAAGACAAACAAATATTCTTACAAATGGAACAAAACTAATATCTCACTCATTTTATTACTTATTCAAAATCTAAGCTCCAACAAGACATGATTGTTTCAGTTAAAGTATTACAAGTACTTCTTCCCCAGCTGCAACATTAAGGAAAATACTGTAATACAGCTCTGTATGACAGAAATTACATTTCAATTATATATTTTTATTATGATTTATAAACTACTCATTGAAACGCAGAGATGTGATTTATTTGAAATACTTCTATTTAAAATGCATATACAAAATGCAAAATACCTATTTTGTATTTTGCATTTAAATGCTTTTTAACAAAAACATTTTGTATTTTATTTGAAATACCTTTCGAGAAGTATTTTCCATTTAGCCAGCAATACCAGACAAACGAAATGAAATGAACAAATGACGCTTGTATGGCCGAATTTTCAAGCTAAAACACTAAATGTATTAAAATGAAACTTCGTAGTTCATATTTTTAGGCAGCTTTTTGCACAAATTAAGTAGAGTTTCTAATCTTTAATTTTTGAAGTTATGTGAAAAAATTACAAACAAATATTCTTATTCAAATGGATTTCAAAACTAATATCTACACTCATTTTATGTCAATCTTTTGTTCCAAATCTAAGCTCCAACAAGACATGATTATTTCAGTTAAAGTATTACATTTTAGTAATGTTTAGTGACTTCCCCAGCATAAATAAAAATATCATACAATTTGGTCAAAAGGCATTTTATTTTGCAAAAGCATTATGAAAATACTGTAATACAACTCAGTATTGATAATTACATTTCAATTATATATTTTTTATTATGATTTATAAACTACTCATTGAAACGATACAGATG
Source organism: Mycalesis mineus (assembly GCA_034621355.1). Taxonomy (NCBI): domain Eukaryota; kingdom Metazoa; phylum Arthropoda; class Insecta; order Lepidoptera; family Nymphalidae; genus Mycalesis; species Mycalesis mineus. Next base: position 19,325,076 of record CM067888.1, on the reverse strand, counting down.
ACGAGCTCTTGTTAGCGACACAGCGCGTGAGTTTTACATCGCGCGTATTAATCTCATAGGAATTTATGGATAATGTAAATATGCGGAAGTGGCACTTCTAATCTAACGAAGTTTTCAAATTCTAGTGTTTAGTCAGTAACAGGAATATACATCTGTCTTTGAAATTAGTATTCACAACATTAAATATAAATTTTGAAAAACTGAGCCCAATAACAAAAGATATTTATTAGGAAAACAAGTATCGCCCACTCATAATAATTCAATGATAAAACACACTCATAATTACGACCTGTGCATAAATCGCATCAAACAAAAACGAGGCTACACTAAGAATACTTACCTTTTACGACCGGGCCCTCCATTTACTAGCAAAAAAAAGCACTTTTATCACGAAAACATTTGAGAAATCATGGAATGTTTAAATGAGTCTACCATAGTTTTGTTAACTTAACTTTGAATTTTGACTTTTGACACTGACAATGACAATTTATTTTCTTCTTCTTTTGGTGTTTGACAGCCAACATGACATCACTTAAATGCGCAGATTAAAGAAAAAACTTACTTTCTATCCGAGCGACCTAGCTGCTACAATAATCTATGTATATCAAAAAGTAAAAAGTTTTTTATTAAATAAATAATGAGTAATATAATATTATCCTACGTGTTTTGTGATATCATAAGTCGTATTTTTAAGACATCACAAAACAAAAAGAACATTAGCTATTGCTAATGAACTGATACTAATAAATAAGAAAATCACTATATCACTAAAATTAGGGTGCATCCCAGTAGTACCCCATACCGTAGTTCTATAGAACTGTTGGGATATTTTCCGTGCTGTCAAATTATATCCCGACAGTTCTATATAGAACTGTAGTATAGTTTTTGCTTTTGATTTTACTTATAGCATATAAGTTATAAACTTTATATTATTTTAATTGATATGTCATTCTGTTTTTAACAAAAAAATGTACCTTGCGACAAAAGCTAAGTTGTTAAAACCAAGTAGTAGTCGTGTCTAAAAAAATATTCTCTTATTTTAGAAGTTATAAGGGGGACACCCTTTACCACTTTGGAAGTATCTTTCGCGCAAACTATTCAGTTTAGAAAAAAAATATATTAAAAGCCTCAATACCATTTTAAAGACGATTTGTGCAATTTAAGCAAAGCTTTAATCGATATAGTATGTTTATAGATATTCTCAAATTTAAGTGGACATTTATTATTGCAATCAAAAGACATTTCATATTATACTTATAAACACTATAGATATTTTATATGTAACATACAAACAAGATGTTGACACTAAGCACTAATATGGTGTATCAACAGTTCTATAGAACTAAAATTAGGGGGTACTACTGGGATGCACCCTCAAATTCTGTTTTCAGTTCTGTTGGAAATATTAAAAAGTATTTGTAATATTAAAAAAAACAACACGATTTTAATTTAATAAAATAATATTTTATTTGATAAAAAATTTACTTTACAATTATAATAAATAGAATTACATACTTTATGTACTGTACCTACTCCTAAGCACAACAAAACATTTCACATCATATGTTATTACATTGAATGATTTTAATTGCTGATTATTGAATTTGCTGGATTCTACCATTTTTGGTCAAGCTAACCATAACTTTTACTTTCACATCTAATCTCTTGAGCAGCTCTGAAACTTCAGGATCGTCGTCTTCATCAGAGTCCTCGGCTTCCGGGGGCGAGGGGGGAGTTGGAGTAGTGGTTGTAGGGGCAGTGGAAGTGGGGGTAGTGGTAGTAAGAGTAGTGGTAGAAGGGGTAGTGGGGGTTGGGGTGGTAGTGGTAGTGGTAGTAGTGGTAGGGGTAGTAGTGGTAGGGGTAGTAGTGGTAGTGGTGGTAGTCGTAGTAGTAGTTGTTGAAGTGGTAGTAGTATCCTCATCTTCATTTAGATTTTCAAAATCGAGACCAGTAACGTCCCTGAACCAAGCGTGGAAGGGTCCGGGGCGTGCAAAGCCTGGAAATCAAGGATAACTTATCAATATGCGAGGCTCCTCCAGTGGATTGTGGCAGGTTATAAACTAATCCCATTTACAGCTTCAACTGAATAATAAAAACCTCGCTAGAAAAAGGAACTAATTTCTGCTACTAGCGTATCATGCACTAAAAAGTAATATTGGTGCCCACTATTTTCCTTTTCTTTTGGTCATGTTATACTATGTTATGAACTTGATCAAAACATAGTTATAACTTTATGTTCTGGTGGAAAGGATACCCATTTCACGGTTTGCAGTAAAGCCACCGGTTGTTTACTGCTCATCCGTGCCTAACGTAACAATTGCTCTCTGCTGTGGACACGCAGCCAGCAGCGTTACTCTCAAGATATGTTCTAATGGAAACACGTTAGCAAAGATTTGTTGATATCAAGGCTCATGAATTGATATGTCGAGGACATCAACAATACAACAACTTTTAGAATTCTGAAGTAAATGACCATTGACATATTAATAGTTAGTACTATGGACTTCGGGTGTAATGCAAAATTCACGACAAAAGTGTCCCAAGATATCTTATATATACTAGAATAAATTTGTATTTTTTTAAACAAACTAAAACATTGTAATATATCTATACTAATATTATAAAGAGGAAAACTTTGTTTGTTTGTTTGTTTGTTTGGTTGTAATGAATAGGCTCAAAAACTACTGGACCGTTTTTAAAAATTCTTTCACCATTCGAAAGCTACATTATCCACGAGTAACATAGGCTAAATTTTATTTTGGAAAAAATTAGGGTTCCGTAAAATATTTGGGTTTTTCGGACACAAGGTGTACAAAATCAACCAGAAAAGTTACTTATTTTGCGTACGCTGCGTAAACTGTAAAAGATAGAACCATAAAATGTTCTAATTAATTGGAGATCTTATAAATATCTACAAAAAAGTCCGCGACACACTATACCTATCCATGTCGAGTGAGGCACAACAACCATTTTTTTATTTAAAAATCTTATCTTTTTTTTTGACTACATTTAAACGCATTTATTTTACTCATGCTATTAATCCTTATCAAAATAAATTATTTCATCACGAAGTACAGTTTATGTAGATAATATTTGGTATTTAAAAGATTAAAATTGGACTTTTGGTTTTGAAGTTATGGCGAAATTAAAATATTACTATTTCTGCGTTGCGAAGTGAGCGTCACCAAGGCGGGGGCGCGCGTGCGGGAGGGGAGTTAAGATCTATGTTATATATACGATGATGAATTAAGAATTCGATCTTTGTTTAAATATCTATTTAATACACGGAAGAGTTTGTTCGTTTGTTTAAACGGGCTAATCTCTATCTGCGTGTCGGATTGTAAAATTATTTTTGGTAATTCTGAAGGCTAGACTCAAGAGTGAAATATACTTTTTAATATCAATTTATACCCATCAGCTTGCCATAAATATATATTTTTAATGTTAATGTACTAAAATGTTTAACAAAAATGTAGACCTTTAGTACACGGGACGGGACGGAGAATATTGCTTCACGGGAAACTATAAAAAAATTAAATTGAGAGCGGGAGCGGGGAATGAGCACACTATATGTGCCTTTACACATTTTGTATGAAAGTCTGTCTTTAAAATTAGAAGGGTACCTAAAAGGTTTTCACGCGGACGAAGTCGCGGGCGACTGCTAGTGTCTTATATTAATGTTATACAGTCTAATTTGCAACGGTCTAATTGCTTGCAATAAGTAACCAACTTTGACTGACGGTTGCCATGGCAGCCTTTTTTTGACATGGCAGCTTCTCGTGAAAACAGGACAACATAAATGGTGTGGAGTAGGTATTTGAATATTTTTGGCATCTTTAACCTATATATTATATTCACAGCAAACTTTAAATGTAACAGTGACCTCTATATGCAGGGATAAATCTAGTACCAACCAATATATTTTTTTACTACAATTACGTTAGGTCACTGTTTTAAATAACTGTTCCTAATTTCATGTAGATAATTCTTTTAGGTATCAAAATAATCGAGTGTGAAGGACGGGCTGACGGACGGACTGAAGGGTTCCATTTTACCATTATGGTAAAACTTCTTTGATTAATATTCACGACATAAAAAAGAAAAGTTTATTAATTAAAATTATTTTCAATTCAAAAATGAAGGAATCAAAAAATTCAAATATTAAACAACAAAATAACTCTATGCAGTCGTTGTTCTAAAACATTATTGACGTGTATTCTCTCAGTAAGCTAATATGCGACTGAACACGATTAGAAATCTTTTTCGCGCTTTAGCTCTCTTTTGGTTCGGACACTTTTTAGCGCTAACCCGAAGTCCGTAGTATTAATATGTATTGACATATTAATACTGCGTATATGATCCAAACTTGCTGCCTGCACACCATATTTGACACATTCGCGTCAAGATCTTTTATTACACCATGCTCGCCTTCGAAAAGCAAGCCGTTCCTGATAGCCTAAAGGGACTCTGTGAGATGTAAGGTTGAGTTTGAGGCGTATTGGCAGTATAACATAACAGTAGTATGACAGAGTAGTTACCGGCTGGCAGGCCCGAGTGGCAGCCGAACGGCTCGCCGGCCACGAAGGAGCTCACCCCGATGAGCACGGGCACTCCTTGCTCGTCCAGGTGCACCAGCGGGCCGCCGCTGTCACCCTGATGACACAAGTATTAGTCATTACCACGATATAGCGGTAACACGCGACTGCAACTACAAATGTTAGCTTCACCTCTTGAACTTATTGTTCTTAAAAACGCTTACCGTTAACTAGCTGCGCCGAGGGTTCATCTTCGCAGATACAACATGCCTATGGGCTGCACTAGACTATAATCTCTGAATTAAAATAATATTCCGTCCGATATATTACAATTCACAGCCATACAGCGTATGAGTAATAAATATCCATAAAATGTTATCAAGTATTTTTTTATTTTCTAATTGTAGCGCAACTTTCTTTTTTATTACTTTTGTATGATCCTTCTCTTACGTGACATTACGAAACACAACAACAAAAAAGAATTGGCGCAATCGATGCAGCTGTTTACGCGTGATGCTGCATGCAAGGAAACACAATAAACGCTTCATCTTCCACTTCCCATGTAGGTACAAAACTATTTTCCAGGCCATAAGCTTTTTGGACAATGTATTCGCCCATTGTGTAGATAGATATACACCGATGGTCACTCGCTCCAACGAACACTGCAATGCTAAGACTAAAGGGCTGGCGTCACCTGGCAGGTGGACTGTGAGGTGACGTTGAAGTACCGCGCGCAGATGGTGGTGGACGTGATGATGCCGGAGCCGAACACGCCGGCGCACGTGGGGTTGGACACGGCGCGCAGGAACACCCAGCGCAGCTCCTCCGAACACTGCAATGCTAAGACTAAAGGGCTGGCGTCACCTGGCAGGTGGACTGTGAGGTGACGTTGAAGTACCGCGCGCAGATGGTGGTGGACGTGATGATGCCGGAGCCGAACACGCCGGCGCACGTGGGGTTGGACACGGCGCGCAGGAACACCCAGCGCAGCTCCTCCGAACACTGCAATGCTAAGACTAAAGGGCTGGCGTCACCTGGCAGGTGGACTGTGAGGTGACGTTGAAGTACCGCGCGCAGATGGTGGTGGACGTGATGATGCCGGAGCCGAACACGCCGGCGCACGTGGGGTTGGACACGGCGCGCAGGAACACCCAGCGCAGCTCCTCCGAACACTGCAATGCTAAGACTAAAGGGCTGGCGTCACCTGGCAGGTGGACTGTGAGGTGACGTTGAAGTACCGCGCGCAGATGGTGGTGGACGTGATGATGCCGGAGCCGAACACGCCGGCGCACGTGGGGTTGGACACGGCGCGCAGGAACACCCAGCGCAGCTCCTCCGAACACTGCAATGCTAAGACTAAAGGGCTGGCGTCACCTGGCAGGTGGACTGTGAGGTGACGTTGAAGTACCGCGCGCAGATGGTGGTGGACGTGATGATGCCGGAGCCGAACACGCCGGCGCACGTGGGGTTGGACACGGCGCGCAGGAACACCCAGCGCAGCTCCTCCGAACACTGCAATGCTAAGACTAAAGGGCTGGCGTCACCTGGCAGGTGGACTGTGAGGTGACGTTGAAGTACCGCGCGCAGATGGTGGTGGACGTGATGATGCCGGAGCCGAACACGCCGGCGCACGTGGGGTTGGACACGGCGCGCAGGAACACCCAGCGCAGCTCCTCCGAACACTGCAATGCTAAGACTAAAGGGCTGGCGTCACCTGGCAGGTGGACTGTGAGGTGACGTTGAAGTACCGCGCGCAGATGGTGGTGGACGTGATGATGCCGGAGCCGAACACGCCGGCGCACGTGGGGTTGGACACGGCGCGCAGGAACACCCAGCGCAGCTCCTCCGAACACTGCAATGCTAAGACTAAAGGGCTGGCGTCACCTGGCAGGTGGACTGTGAGGTGACGTTGAAGTACCGCGCGCAGATGGTGGTGGACGTGATGATGCCGGAGCCGAACACGCCGGCGCACGTGGGGTTGGACACGGCGCGCAGGAACACCCAGCGCAGCTCCTCCGAACACTGCAATGCTAAGACTAAAGGGCTGGCGTCACCTGGCAGGTGGACTGTGAGGTGACGTTGAAGTACCGCGCGCAGATGGTGGTGGACGTGATGATGCCGGAGCCGAACACGCCGGCGCACGTGGGGTTGGACACGGCGCGCAGGAACACCCAGCGCAGCTCCTCCGAACACTGCAATGCTAAGACTAAAGGGCTGGCGTCACCTGGCAGGTGGACTGTGAGGTGACGTTGAAGTACCGCGCGCAGATGGTGGTGGACGTGATGATGCCGGAGCCGAACACGCCGGCGCACGTGGGGTTGGACACGGCGCGCAGGAACACCCAGCGCAGCTCCTCCGAACACTGCAATGCTAAGACTAAAGGGCTGGCGTCACCTGGCAGGTGGACTGTGAGGTGACGTTGAAGTACCGCGCGCAGATGGTGGTGGACGTGATGATGCCGGAGCCGAACACGCCGGCGCACGTGGGGTTGGACACGGCGCGCAGGAACACCCAGCGCAGCTCCTCCGAACACTGCAATGCTAAGACTAAAGGGCTGGCGTCACCTGGCAGGTGGACTGTGAGGTGACGTTGAAGTACCGCGCGCAGATGGTGGTGGACGTGATGATGCCGGAGCCGAACACGCCGGCGCACGTGGGGTTGGACACGGCGCGCAGGAACACCCAGCGCAGCTCCTCCGAACACTGCAATGCTAAGACTAAAGGGCTGGCGTCACCTGGCAGGTGGACTGTGAGGTGACGTTGAAGTACCGCGCGCAGATGGTGGTGGACGTGATGATGCCGGAGCCGAACACGCCGGCGCACGTGGGGTTGGACACGGCGCGCAGGAACACCCAGCGCAGCTCCTCCGAACACTGCAATGCTAAGACTAAAGGGCTGGCGTCACCTGGCAGGTGGACTGTGAGGTGACGTTGAAGTACCGCGCGCAGATGGTGGTGGACGTGATGATGCCGGAGCCGAACACGCCGGCGCACGTGGGGTTGGACACGGCGCGCAGGAACACCCAGCGCAGCTCCTCCGAACACTGCAATGCTAAGACTAAAGGGCTGGCGTCACCTGGCAGGTGGACTGTGAGGTGACGTTGAAGTACCGCGCGCAGATGGTGGTGGACGTGATGATGCCGGAGCCGAACACGCCGGCGCACGTGGGGTTGGACACGGCGCGCAGGAACACCCAGCGCAGCTCCTCCGAACACTGCAATGCTAAGACTAAAGGGCTGGCGTCACCTGGCAGGTGGACTGTGAGGTGACGTTGAAGTACCGCGCGCAGATGGTGGTGGACGTGATGATGCCGGAGCCGAACACGCCGGCGCACGTGGGGTTGGACACGGCGCGCAGGAACACCCAGCGCAGCTCCTCCGAACACTGCAATGCTAAGACTAAAGGGCTGGCGTCACCTGGCAGGTGGACTGTGAGGTGACGTTGAAGTACCGCGCGCAGATGGTGGTGGACGTGATGATGCCGGAGCCGAACACGCCGGCGCACGTGGGGTTGGACACGGCGCGCAGGAACACCCAGCGCAGCTCCTCCGAACACTGCAATGCTAAGACTAAAGGGCTGGCGTCACCTGGCAGGTGGACTGTGAGGTGACGTTGAAGTACCGCGCGCAGATGGTGGTGGACGTGATGATGCCGGAGCCGAACACGCCGGCGCACGTGGGGTTGGACACGGCGCGCAGGAACACCCAGCGCAGCTCCTCCGAACACTGCAATGCTAAGACTAAAGGGCTGGCGTCACCTGGCAGGTGGACTGTGAGGTGACGTTGAAGTACCGCGCGCAGATGGTGGTGGACGTGATGATGCCGGAGCCGAACACGCCGGCGCACGTGGGGTTGGACACGGCGCGCAGGAACACCCAGCGCAGCTCCTCCGAACACTGCAATGCTAAGACTAAAGGGCTGGCGTCACCTGGCAGGTGGACTGTGAGGTGACGTTGAAGTACCGCGCGCAGATGGTGGTGGACGTGATGATGCCGGAGCCGAACACGCCGGCGCACGTGGGGTTGGACACGGCGCGCAGGAACACCCAGCGCAGCTCCTCCGAACACTGCAATGCTAAGACTAAAGGGCTGGCGTCACCTGGCAGGTGGACTGTGAGGTGACGTTGAAGTACCGCGCGCAGATGGTGGTGGACGTGATGATGCCGGAGCCGAACACGCCGGCGCACGTGGGGTTGGACACGGCGCGCAGGAACACCCAGCGCAGCTCCTCCGAACACTGCAATGCTAAGACTAAAGGGCTGGCGTCACCTGGCAGGTGGACTGTGAGGTGACGTTGAAGTACCGCGCGCAGATGGTGGTGGACGTGATGATGCCGGAGCCGAACACGCCGGCGCACGTGGGGTTGGACACGGCGCGCAGGAACACCCAGCGCAGCTCCTCCGTCGTGGGCCCTGGCACCCGCAGAGAACAAACGCTATGTCAGTGAGTTCGACGTATGAGTTTACTCCTGTGCAAACATGCAAATTCAGTCTTGCCTGAAACCCTGTAAAACGAATTGCAGCCAGGGCGCGGCTCCTGTAAGGGTCATGCTCTTGTTAAACCTGTCTTAGGGCATACTACTGTATCTATATCTATACTGCAAATAATGATAATGTGTTGTAGGGCACAGCATTGTGGTTTGCAAATTTACCGTTAGTCCAAGTGCGGCCGAAGCCACTCGCGTACACCACTTCGTTTTCGTAGTTTCGGAAGGCGTGTGCTGATGGTTGGATTCGGATTGGTTTTAGATTACCTAGAACAAAATGACTATAAGATAGGCATAAAATATTTTCAGTGTCCAGCAATGTGACATTTAGCAATCTTGTAATGACACAAAAGCATTAGGGCACTCATGGCGCGTGTCGCTATGCCCACGCATGACGGCCCCATCAAAACTTGTAGCTTAAATAAGAGTATTCCCTCGAGAGTTACACACGAGTACCAGATATTTATGGTCAGTTAATTCGTTCGTTTTAAATTACCTAATAATATTAAATAATTATTGCGGAAACATTAACGGGCGCTTACTGGAGTAGTCCAATTTGACGGGCAGCTCCAGCAGCGCGATGTCGTTGGGCTGCACCACGGTGGGGCGGCTGTTGTCGAAGCTGGGGTGGTTGTAGAAGCGCGTGCTCTCCACCACCATCTCCGGCCGCAGCAGCGACACCAGCCCCGCGCGGACCACAAACGAGACGCGGCTGCAAAATGTTTTATGTTTCGATGTACAGTTCTATGTCCCAGACCTGGGAACAAGGTCGGTGGTACGAAGCAAGGCTTGTGACTTCTGTATCTAGGTATGTAGGTACATTTGTACGTCACTGTTCAGAACATTGAGGCTTCAGTGAGATCCGTGCATTCCATTCACAACTGTTAGCGTAGGGGACTCTGTGACTGACTACCTACATTTGTCACGGTTATAAGAAGGTCCTTGGCGATTGTAGAAGCTCGGGAGGGTTGGAACGGCTCTCTGAAGCCGTCGCTTGTGAGGGTTTCTGTAAAGGCTGGCGACAGGAGCTCACTCACGCGGCGGTGCAGTGCGCCGAGGTGACGACCCAGCGGCGCGCCACCACGCTGCCGCCGCACGCCGACACCGAGCCCAGCGCGTTCACCATGCGCAGTGACACCTGGTGCGGGTGCTGGCCGGGCAGCGCCTCCCAGCCCGACACGATGCGGCTCTGACCACCTGCAGCACTCAAACTCACTCATCAGATATGAGTTCCGAAAATATTAATAAGCTGAATTTTTTTTTATCGACTACAAGTTGGCCCTTGACTGATATCACACCCGATGTTAAGTGATGATGCAGTCTAAGATGGAAGCGGGCTGATTTGTTAGGAGTGGGACGAAAATCCACACCCCTTTCGGTTTCTACACGATAACACGACATCGTACCGGAACGCTAAAATAAATGTCTTTGTCGGTAGGGTGGTAACTAGCCACGGCGAAAGCCTCCCAGCCAGACCAAGACAAATCTCAATCTGCCCCGTCGAGAATCGAACCCAGGACCTCCGTCTTATAAATCCACCGCGCATACTACTGCGCCACGGAGGTCGTCAAAAATGTAGATATTTTTAAATATGAAAAAGGTCATTGGTTTGATTTTTAACGATACTTAGATATAATTTTAAATATGTGCAACTCATCCGACATACCGCGGGTATCTAGGTTTTCAACAAAGTCCACGGGAAAGTATTCATTGTCGGCTTGCTGAAACAAAACACGGAGACGTTTGTCGTTATACCGAAACTATGATAAGTCGTGACCGGAAGGAGACAAGTCGCGAGACCCTCACTGTGACCACACAAAGGAAGAGTAACTCACCGCGTGGGCGGCCGCCGCCAGCAGCGCGGAGAGGAGGAGAGTCTTCAACATGGCTCAGCACACTGGCAGCGTCCAGCGCCGCTCGCTATAACGATACCTCCCGATAAGCTGCCGCTGGCCGTTATCCCGCTCCGATCTCGGAGATTACAGCACTGGCCGATAGTTGATAACATGCCGATTACCCAGTACTAGCCTAGCTCACACAGACCGCCTGCCTGAGAGCTACCTAGTTCCCGAAGCAGTAACGTTTATAATAGAGCATAATTGCCTGATATAAGCATCTTTTGCATTTTGATTTTATACATGCCTTTAGTCTTGACGAGAAAAATTAAGTACCTACTTCAAGTGAATTGTTTAGGTATTATAGCTAGACCACAAACATCTGCACTGATCTAGCTGTATGTGCATAGCTACTGGATAGTATGCAAATAGATAATTAGTTTCTTTCCTTTGCACAGTATGTCAAAGTGTTCTGTTTTCTGGTCGGGCTACACCTACCTACTACTACTCATCCGACTGAAAATGTTTTCAAAACTTTAGTCATTTTAGCTTATATGGTGAGTAATAAATAAGTGACAATAATTGTAATGTACTCATGTTAGTTGCGAACATCCAATCGATAGTTTAATATCGAGTATCAGCTAGGTCTAGGTAACTGGGAATCGCATTTACAATATTTAACTTCTCAAAGGTATTCAAGGTCGGCAATATGAAAAACCGGTAGTGATTAAATCCTAGATAAAATAATTACTAGAAAATATGGCAAATCGGATAGTACTTATTATTTATCGAAGTATTTATTAATTTATCGGAACACGATAACCATCTGTGATGTGTAAACAGTTGTTAACATACAGATGCCGAGCCGATTGGGGGAAACGGTAGAATTTTGCCCGTCGTAAGCCGCGATTACGATCTTAATTACATGCGCTGACTGTATTAGCAGCCATGTACGTTGTGCCGACGACCACGGTCGACGTCAATGACCACCTACGTTGTAATCGAACTCTTGTCCTGAGACAAGCGCAGTAGAAGTCGTTACTAATATTATAAGAGCAAAAGTTTGTATGTATGCATATGGATGGATGGTGGATAGTGTTAACTCTGTCACGCTCACATATCAGAATAACACAGGACACATTATACTCGCATAATCCCCGCGGGAACTGCGCGGGTGAGACTACGAACATTCTCTAGTTCTATATAACTTTCTTGGTAGGTACCTAAATCTTGTAAGTTTATTTTAGTGTTTCTCCTAATCTACACTTATAACAAAACTGTAAAAGATCCACTTCTGTGCATACATTGAAGATATTTTTTAAATTAAAATGTATTTTTTTTTATTCTTGCATATGCAGACAAAAATTCTTTCAAGAAATTGTCGTTAAAGTCAATGGCAAATCAGAATGTAAAAAATAACACACAATTATCGCACTTTGATATACATATATTGAATCACTGGTAAAGTGTTATTTGTACAATATTCAGCGGCCGACTCGCCCTGCTCGTGCCGCGTGGGGCGCGCGGGGCGCGTGGGGCGCGCGGGGCGCGTGGGGCGCGTGTGGCGCGTGGGGCGCGTGGGGCGCGTGGGGCGCGTGGGGCGCGTGGGGCGCGTGGGGCAGCGCGAGCCGGCGCTCGACACAGCACGTATGAGCTTCAACACAATATAACAATCGTAATCATAAGCTCGTTCAGTCGCACCCACTGCACTCTATACCAACTAGAAATCATTTACACTTGTTCGTTTTACATTACATCGCTTTTGAGATAACATTAAATGTGGAAGAAATAGAACCCCCACTACCTACAGGGAAGTGACTTTGGACTGCTGGTAATATAGTCATAATCATCTAAGTAGAATATCCTGAATCTCTCGTTAAATCTAATTCGATATTACTTGTAAAATGAGTTGGTGATATTTGTTACATTAGATGTAGGAATTATTTCTCCTCTATCTAGTTCGCCGTAAGAACGCAGTCGAACGCGGACAACCTGCCTCCTAACAATTCAACTGCTCACTGTGAACTTCACCTTGTAATTTGAAAAGACTTGATAGGTCAGGGGGCGAGGTTGAGCCGCCGCTCGCTGCCTTCTTGACGCGAACCAACTATATTATAAAATATTAAGTATTGTTGAAATACAAATGGAAGAAGTCTAATAATTGAGGGCCCATTGATCCCAGTACAGTAGCCAGTAGTAGCCAGCCAGCGCGCACTGTATCGATGAGTGCCTTGTGATCATGTATTATAACTATCCGCTGTATATCTAGGACATACTGCAGGCCGCAGGGGTATCAACTTCTAAACAATTCAAAATATGGAAGATTAGGACTTATTACGTATTCGACTTTTTATTTTATTTCTATAAAATTAATAATATTTTTCGTTATATATGAGCGTTGGAAGCCAAAGAAATTCGATACGGTATTATAAATTGCATTATTAATAGCTTATATTAATATTGGAGTTATAACAGATCTATGAGACAGCTAGACTCGCGCCGCGTCGTTCAGAACGAAGACTCGGCCTCCACAGATATTCAAGTGTAAAATATACAAATTAGTCAAACAAGCATCTCGCGTCAACTGAAACTAAACCTTAATATATTTTCTAGTAGGTAATTTCACAAAAACTACACACGTATAACACTTTATTTTTCCGTAGGCGGAAAAAATCCTCGTGGACACTCTTCTTAGGTAGTGCAGGACTCCTACCGGCTAAAAACCCTTCCCCACCTTCAAAACGTTGTGGGGGATTTAAGCCGGGAGGAGTCCGGAACTACCCAAGAAGGGTGTCCATGAAGTTTTCCCCCCCTACGTATAACATTCGAGGCATCACAACAAACAACATCCAACACTTCGCCTGAGCTCTGCAAGTTTACTCTGAACCGCATCTCATGCTGTAGCACTGGCAGCGCTATATTCGTCATACGAGTAGCACGTGCAGCACACGCGGGGCCGGCACGTAACAAACATACCACTGCGCTTCACTACTCCCAATAGTTCATTGTGTCCTATCTGTGAATTTGTGTCTATAGATTAAGCGAGATATAATGAATTACCATCATCTCTCTATAGTATTGCGTTTGAAAGAGAGCATGACGAATTTGATAGTCACGTGTAACAGAATCATCATCGTCATCATTATCAGCCTATTAACGTCCCACTACAGGGCCAGGCCTTCCTCCTTATAGGAGAGGGATATGGAGCGTACACCCACCACGCTGCTCCAGGCTTCAGTATTCTGAAAAAGAAAGGACCCGAAATAAGGGTAATTGAGATATGGTTGAGAGTTAACTTTGGCTAAACCTTGACTCTATCGGAACTATAACATTATATTACACAAGCTAACAATGATTCGTGCTCCACTGCGCAGCACTGTCAGCAGCACTCACCAGGAACCTGGGCGAGATGCGAGCGTCGTCGCCGGCGTCTGACTACAGCAGCGTATAGCTCTTGTTTGAGAGTTTGAAGTGTCAGTACCAGTCTAAACTGTTAAGACTGTTAAAGGTATAAATGATTTTGAAATATGGAGCAAGAGAACCATTTTTAATTTCAAAACTATTAATCCTTTCTCAGCCGCTTGCAAGATATTCACACAAACACCTAGATAATTCTGGAAATTACCATGTAATACGTTTTCCGAAAAATTCCAATATCTGAGGTTTTTGATTATAGCTATAGCATGAATAAGGTTCCTATAGGAAGCCCTCATTTCACATGGAACCATTAGGCATTAACTTTTCATTGTTGAAATAAAGGATGCAAGAAATGTTGCAGTTACAAAAGTAAGTATTTCATTAATAATTCGCATTCCAATGTATATAATGAACAATGTTTTAGTGTAATTACCAACTACGCGACTACGTCTGTAAGAGTCTACGGGAAAGCACCATCACAACTGTACAATATGCGCGGGTTCATACACCCCGACATATATCGCGAGGGCGCTGGGGTCTTACTGTTTTATTACAAATCAGAAAATAAAGCTAATTTAAACCTAGAAATGACCAGCCAGCTACTAGATACTTCGTGATGTTAGCCTATCCTACTGTCGTATATAGGGCCCTAGTAGCAACACAGGTTTCATGTTCAACATGCAACTGTAACGTTTTACCAAAATATTGTAAGATTAAATACTTTGTTTCATTTCGTGAATACACTCGCCCGCCCCCTCTCCGAGCCCGCACACGTCTGCAACTATTCAACTCTAGTACAATGTTCACAGTGCGGCGTTACGTTCACATATTTAAAACGAAAAGCCAAGTACCTAGTTATGATAAAATTATTTTATACAAACAAAACCTCTCCGGCACCGACTTCAAAAAGTGATTAAATATGTCAATCCGATCATTGCCGACTAGTGACTGCAATTAGATTAGTGCAATATATATTGGACTCAGAGGATCACCTAGAAGGTTCACAAGCATCAAGCAAGGCCGTCTGTCAGTGTGGCGAGCGCGCTCAGGAACTGTTCGATCTTGTTCCTCCATCTCGATTCTATCGTAGGACCACTAGGCATCGCAGAGTTCCACCCCGCCTTTGGACGCGTGCCGAGTGGTTCGGTTCCTCGTTCACTATACGCACTGCTAATGTGGATTGGCATGTGAGTGACAGTCCACCATAGGCTAAATCTCAGCTCACCATCAGGCGAGATTACAGTCAGGTGCTAGTTTATAATATAAGAAAAGTCGCCGCGACTTCGTCCGCGTGAAAACATCTTAGGTACCCTTTTAATTTTAAAGACAGACTTTCAGATAAAGTGTGCTCTTTCCCCGCTTCCCCTCTCAATTTAATTTTTTTATAGTTTCCCGTGAAGCAATATCCTCCGTCCCGTCCCGTGTACTAAAGATCTACATTAACATTAACAATATATATTTATGGCAAGCTGATGTGTGTAGCTTGTATTAAATAGTCTATTTCACTTTTGAGTCTAGCTTTCATAATAAACAAAATAATTTACAATCCGACACGCAGATCTAGAGATTAGCCCGTTTAAACAAACGAACAAACTTTATTTACAATCTTACAAACTTTACCTCTTTATAATATTAGTATAGATAATATTTAGCAGTGGCCAGAATGCCGAGTGGGTTGTAATCTAGTCGCTCCGTTGAAAGGAGTTGAAGTAATAATTAAACGGCGCATAGTTCCGTGTCTGTAATAATCGCAATTGTACATTGCAGGGGCAACATCTCCCGACCCCTCGTTCACTTGTCGGAGGTCGGGCCTGGGGTTTAATCACGTTTCAGTGGCAATAGAATTAATATAAATTGAAATTAATCCTTTTTGAAATCGGCGCAAACACCAAATATTAAAAACATTAAATCTTTTAAAGTGTACGTTTTAAATATAAATAAATAAATAATAAGATCGTTATTTCACACAAATGCTTAACAAATGCACAAGTCTTCAGTGGAACGTGCAATCCGCTCAATACAGCTAATGTTAATACAAATATTCGATACTAGATCAGCACAAACTAGTTCCTGCGCTCCCTTAACAAAGTATATAGTATGTGTAACACCGATAACTGTATCAATAATACGTGGTACAACTAGTGGAGATTGGTTTATATGAACATAGATTAACTAATAATAATGATGCGAGTTCTGTGGTAGGAGTATAGCCCATGTAGGCTCTGTAGCCTGGGAAGTGCTTCGATCATACATTACAGTGATGTATTCACTATACACTAAGGTCGCATCGCTAACACAGGTAAATCGTCCGAAAATAGAAGCAAAGCATTTGTAGACACGCTACAGCAAGCAGAATGTCGTGGTAGTTGTGCGTTAACAATAATCTGCACCAAACCCCCGCCCCGCCCGCACGCCGCACGCCGCACGCGCACGCGCACGCACGAACACTTTCAACAAACATGCAGTATGGGCACAGACACAAAGAGGCATTACCGCGTCTCCACATACTGTCACGGTTACATCTTGTAAGGCTGAGAACGGTCGCAGGACTGTCTACGGGACCCTGTCCTCTAACTGCCGAGACAGCGATACACGTCATGCTCAACACTCCAAGGGACAATCGGCGACCGGGCGGGCTGCTAAGCTCGTGGAGCGAGCCGGTGGGGCCCCGCACAACGGCCAGCTTACTGACTGAATGCGGAAAATCCAGGAAACAAGAAGAAGCAAAAACAGAATAGCAACTCCTTCACTTAGGAACTAGTCTTTGTACAAGTTATGCGCTATACAAGGTAACTCCTAAGCGTCGGCGGCTTTTTGTTTAAGGGGCGTTAGGAGATGTCACCAAGGAGGTCATCGCTTATCCGCTAGCGCACACTGCACATATGTGATGATGAGTGTCATACGAGGAACAATTGAAGATGTGAAGTAACCACTACACGTGGGAAGGACCGACACGGACCGACGCAGACCGACGCAGCGGCGCTCCCGTCGCTGTAGGCTATATGGTAAAAGTGAAAGAGAAGTTATGTGCACGGTGCACCGCTCTCAAACCTCTAGTTGTCTCTTTTATGCAACCATATACTATCAGTCAGTCTCTCGACTATGTCCAGCGTGCGCGCGGCGTGTGGGCGTGTGGGCGTGTGGGCGTGTGGGCGTGTGGGCGGCATCACCAGAAGCGCCCGCAGCACACGTCAGATTCAACCTCACTATACACTCTACAGTAAACTAACAATAACAGCCATTGATGATACAACTAGTTCCGCTCGCCCGCTCGTGCGTTGCGCGAGCGTCGTCCTCACACGCGACCAAGCGCTGTTGTGTTAAGAAACGTAATGTGTAATTATATATTGAAATGGACCACAAAGGGATTACTTATGCACGTATACGACGAGCGTGAGAGCGAAGTCATCCGATGCACTAGCGACGCATAGAGCGAGAGCACACTTCTAACACAACGTTTCTGTTAGAAGTATGTTTCCGCTGTAACTCGGAATCCCTTTAATTCTGTAACATTTTATACAAAGAATAGACCGAAAGTTAGGCGTACTTTGCAACGTTTGCCAAAGTTTGTCAAAATTGACATTAAAATTATTAAATGCAAGTAGTATTAAACTATAGACGAGAAATAAGCGTTGCAGCGCATTAGCACGAGAGGACACGCCGTGTTACAGGGAGGGGCACTAGGGGCGCCGCCGCACGCGCCGCCGTCGGCATCAACTGCGCTTGTCGGCGTCGCCCGCCGCCGGCTCGGCCGCGCGCCCCGCCCCGCGCGCGCCCGCGAACACCTTGACGGCGCCCGCCGACATGAGGTAGAACCAGTACAGCTGCGGCAGCAGCAGGATGCAGATGGACAGCTTGCAGCCCGCGGGCAGCGAGCGCACCGCCTCCCAGTACGGCAGCCCCACCGCGCGGCTGTACAGCAGGCACACGTACGGCAGCGACAGCACGCGGCACAGCAGGAAGGCCAGCAGCATGGCCAGCCCGTTGAGCACGTAGGCGCGCGAGCGCTTGAGGCGCAGGCGCGACAGCACGCCGCGCAGCGACACGAAGGGCGTCGACAGCTCCATGAGGTACACGAAGCCGAACACGCAGTCGCCCAGCCCGCCGCGCAGGTGCACGATCACCAGGAAGCCGAACCCGCCGATGAACAGGTGGTGCATGAGGATCACGGGCTCGTGGCGGCAGTACGCCAGGAACGAGGGCCGCCGCGCCGCCGCAGCGCCGTCGCCCGCCGACAGCGCGTCCGGCTTGCTGGGCCGCCGCAGCTTGCTCTTGAAGTACTCCAGGTCGGTGGTCATGTGCACGTGCACCTGCGGGAGACGACACACGATACAGGCCCCGCACCACCGCACGCCGGCGACGAGCCGCGCGCAGCCACTCACCATGTACATGGACCAGATGTCGTAGAAGAAGTAGGCGGCGCCGAACCACGCGTAGGCCTCCGACATGAAGTGCGACGAGCGCACGAGGTCGCGCGTGCACGACCACGCGCACACCACGGCGCCCGTCACGCACGAGAAGGCGGCCTGCACGGCCGACACCAGCCTGCAACAGGGCGCGCGTTACGAGCGGGCGAGCGGGCGGGCTGCGGGCCAGCGGGCGGTACGCACTTGTTGCTGATGTCCAGCACGTCGCCGCAGCTGAGGCGGTGGCGGCGCCGCCAGCGCGCGCCCGCGCCCGTCAGTAGCGCCGCCACGTTGAACAGCTCGAACAGCGACACGAAGTACACCAGCCCCAGCGCCGTCAGCAAGGCGCCGCGCCGCACCGAGATCCTGCAACACCATGTTCACTATACGGCGACTGGCTCTGTTCTACTCGATAGCTTTGGGCACGCTACCGTCTACTCGGCGATTTGGAATAATACAACGTTTTACAACCTATAGTAGTGAAGGGAGGAATGCTTTCACTTCAGGCTCACACAGCTCTTTGATGGGGCGCTAGAGACGTGCCGCGTGCCAGTATTTGTACCGTGTTTACATCGCTGACGGTCAATCGTTGGTGTAATGAAACGCTATGGGATGTAACATCCGATGTAAAGGCTCGCTCGTGTTATCGGCGCACTATACGCGACCTTGTGCGCGAGCTCCGTGCAGTGACACGCTATGGGATGTAACATCCGATGTAAAGGCTCGCTCGTGTTATCGGCGCACTATACGCGACCTTGTGCGCGAGCTCCGTGCAGTGACACGCTATGGGATGTAACATCCGATGTAAAGGCTCGCTCGTGTTATCGGCGCACTATACGCGACCTTGTGCGCGAGCTCCGTGCAGTGACACGCTATGGGATGTAACATCCGATGTAAAGGCTCGCTCCTGTTATCGGCGCACTATACGCGACCTTGTGCGCGAGCTCCGTGCAGTGACACGCTATGGGATGTAACATCCGATGTAAAGGCTCGCTCGTGTTATCGGTGCACTATACGCGACCTTGTGCGCGAGCTCCGTGCAGTGACACGCTATGGGATGTAACATCCGATGTAAAGGCTCGCTCGTGTTATCGGCGCACTATACGCGACCTTGTGCGCGAGCTCCGTGCAGTGACACGCTATGGGATGTAACATCCGATGTAAAGGCTCGCTCGTGTTATCGGCGCACTATACGCGACCTTGTGCGCGAGCTCCGTGCAGTGACACGCTATGGGATGTAACATCCGATGTAAAGGCTCGCTCGTGTTATCGGCGCACTACACGCGACCTTGTGCGCGAGCTCCGTGGCCGCCGCGCGTCGGAGCGATGTGCGCGTTATCTGTTAATTAATGCCGACTCCTCTCTATTAAACGATGATTTATAGTCAGCCTGGCCTAGCACGCGTGTTGTCTTCAAGCTCATTCAACTCAATTGATTTACTTACTACAAATTGTAACAAAAATATTGAATTTTCATCTCGAAATATAATCAAGGTCAGGAGGCAGGAATTAGCTGAAAGATATACGCGTACAGATAAGCGAGATATTCATTATCAACATCTCGATCACTTTCAAACAGTTGAAGATCCATGTACGGCATACATAGGTACCACCCTCAGGCCGCCCACTCACAAGCAATGCGGCTTCCTGTCCCACGATGAGGGACGTCTGGCACTGAATCGGCCCGTTACTAGGCTGATAATGACGACGTCGACGTGTTTTATTGCGCAATCATCAAAATATTATTTTTTAACGGCCATCATCATATTAATTTGAAGCGGCCACAGCCTAGGTGCTGCTGCCCAGTGTCCGCTCCCCGGCGGGCGCGCGACGTGCCAACGATCGGCACTTCCGTCCGCGGCAGGGACTGTATCGACTAATTCAGCTGCGCAGGCTGAACGAATACGTTACAATTACTAATTGTTAATAGTTGTCACAGCTGACTCTGCCACTAGTAAGATCTACAGAGATCCACAAAGCCTAATCAAAGATTAGGATTAGCTTTCCTATCCGAATTCGAACATTACAGGACAGGAACATAAGGTTATCCTAACGCACGTATCTGTACGTATACTACATACAGCCCATACAGTTACTGTACTAGCTAAAACATGTTAAAACATTTAATAGATTTGACGTCATCATGACGAGCTGTGGTGTCTGTAGACTCGTCTCAAATGTGAGATTATATCTACGAGTACGTATAACAACTTAAGTTACGTTATCAAGTAGTTTTCCACAATCTTTATATACTTTAAACTCATATTGGTTGTAACAATATATTTATTGCAGTAGGCTACTGTAACGTCAATCAGACGTCGTATGTTTTTGTCTCGACTTTCCACTTTAAAACATATCATGATGTTGCAGCAAATAGAAATTTGATCCTAGATTATATCATACTGAAGTAGGTACACTTCGTTACCGTTAACGGTATCGCCTTTGGTAATAATTAACGATAATAGTATATGCGGAGCGGGCAGTGGCGGTGTTGTCGAGGAGGAAAAGTGTGCTCGTTGCAATGATACCACCACGCGATGACCTTCCCGCCGCCGCCGCGTGACGTCACTGCGCTCAACACTATCTGACACCAAGCGCCACTACGCTGTCGGTATTTCTCTACGATAATAGGTATAATTACTAATTTATTTTTGCTGCTTTTAAATTACATGAGGTCACAGCATCTTCAGTAAATGTTAACTTGACAATATTAATTTAGTTTAAAATTATTATAAAGCCTCACATTAAGATTATAATTAATGAGTGGCTTATACATATTTTAGCATTTATCTATACTAATATTAGAAAGAGGTAAGAGGTAGCGTTCGTGAGTTTGTGACGTAGTAAAGGGTAATTTCTGGTTTTACTCAACTAATTTTCAAAATTATTTCACCAATAGAAAGCTACAATATTATGGAGTGAATAAAAATTTCCAAAATTAATTACGAATGTTTACTTAAAATTGAATTATGTAATACAAGTTGCAAAAAAAAAACTGCTTTAATCGCGTGCGCCGCGAAAATTATTGAAGATAGAACAAATACAATATTAAAGATACAAATCTACTAGAATTGCTATCATCATCATAACTTTTAGTTATCCCAAACTTTTGACCTGAAAAAATATTTGTAAGAGGCAATTGGATTGACTTTCAACTTCACACAAGTTAAATCATTTTATGTAACAATACAGTTAATATTGTAAAAATGAACCATTTTAAAAGAGCAACTGTTGAGTTTTTTGCCGGCTCGACATTTCAAAAGTGCTCATAATTAGCCTAATTGAAATAAACAATTTAGAATTCTCATATTATTCCTGTGGAGTTTGGCAAACCATATGGAGGTAGTGTGCAAGGTGCCAACATACCTGTCCTCCGGGTCCAGCACGACGACCAGGTTGATGGCGGCCGCGAGTGAGCACACGTTGAATGCCGTCAACACGCACAGCATCACTCGGTGGTGTCGCATCTGCAAACATCGTAAACCGAGCACACTTGACACACTTATAGATAGAGTGCTAAGTATGCTGCAAAAACAATTCTTTATACCATTATGTGCCATCTCAGTGATTATGTGAAGCATTCTATATCTGTGATAGATCTCATCCCTCTTGATTTGATTACTTATGCAGTTATCCTGTATCCGTAACCTGGGACCTTCCTGATTTTGGTTCAGTGAGTAGTGCTCTAAATCCATGTATACTTATAATAAAACTGTAACAGATCTGACCGAATTGTTCTCGGCTGCGACTACTACTGAGTCAATAAAACTTGGCACAATTGTAGTTCATATTTTGAAGTATGACATAGGATACTTTTGTCATGGGAAATAAAAGTAATAAGGGGTTGAAGGTTTGTTTGGAAAGTCCTTCAATTTTGATGTTTCAAAATTTCATCCCTGTAGGGTTGAATAGTTCTTCTTTTTCTTCTTCTAGAATTTTTAATTTAAATATTCAAATCAAAATATCTTTATAAAATTACTGAGTATACACTGACAAGCTATTTTTTGTCTATCTGTCTGTCTATACTATCTATTTGTTCCGGCCAATCTCTGAAACAGCTGGACTGATTTAGATGAGACTAAATACCTTCCAAAAATATTTAAAAACAAATCCAAAACATAAGTCAAGCAATTTTTCAATTAATATTAATAACTCACATTATTTATGAATGATTTATATATTTTCATTTAAAATCACTTGTTCAAGGTTTATTTATCTTTCATGCCATTATTTTAATTCCAGCATAGACAGATAGCAAAGTACTATTATTTAATGAAACCGATATGTATACCGTACATTTTATTTTAATTAAAATGATATAAAATTCAACAATTATTTATAAAAACCATGATCTCATATTGACAACATTATAATGTTTACCTTTGAAAACGTAAGCTCCATATTTATAAATCTCTTCACAGTAGAACTTTAAAGCATTCTTAATGCAAACAAAATATTACTGGAAGACTTTTATAAAGGAAATTAATAAAAATATCTGGATTTCACAAACACCACTCGAGCCGAAAAATCAAATATCCTTTGACATTGTCAAAGTCATAGCAAATTGTCACCTAAAAAGTTGCTATATTGTCTATTAATATAAAGCACAGAACAATTTAAGCTCTATAACGGAGTTACAAAGACTCTGCCAGACATAATTTCGTTCAAGTGTTCAAATGTTTGAAGTTATGTCTGGCATGGGACGTTGGATCTTTATTCAAATCAGTGTACACAAAAATGCGCTTTGCCATCATATTTATAGTTAGTCAACGAACTATGGAAAAAAGTGTTTGCAAAGCAGTCTGGGTCGCTTCAATAACTAACTGGTGTCTGTCATCTAAATATAAACAATATACATCAGTAGTAAGACTATTATATAGCCAATGCCTAAATAATAAAACAAAAGTCATAAAAAATATTCTTTATTCAGAAATGACAACCATAGACTATTAGTTTATTTTTTTTATAAAATGCAAATTAGTTCCAATCTTTGTAATCTATCATAAACTACCCGCTTTTTTAATT
Organism: Mycalesis mineus; assembly: GCA_034621355.1. NCBI lineage: Eukaryota > Metazoa > Arthropoda > Insecta > Lepidoptera > Nymphalidae > Mycalesis > Mycalesis mineus. The sequence continues at coordinate 19,301,378 of CM067888.1, read as the reverse complement.
AAACGAATTCTTAGTTCTTATCCAGAAAATGATTTTAATAGATTTTACATTTGTACTAATGTGATATTTCACAAGATTTCGGACTTTTTATGTAACGAGTAAATGAATTACTAGAAATATTCTGAAGTGCACTAAATCGAAGCATAAAATTTTAAATAAACTATAAGATGGAAGTAGATGGACATACGGTAAGAAAATTATTAATCATACAAATTTATAATTACCTATAAACATACACATTTTACAATTTCATGAAAATAAACTCTCTAAAAAGCATTTATAATACATAAATAAGTGGACTGGATATTATTTTCTAATAATTTCGCAAAAACTGCTAAAAAATTACAACCGTGATATTTTAAACGTGTCAACGTAAGAGGTTAAATAATAGTTAAATAAGTGAATTATTATAAACAACAGGAGATCAAGAGACACAACAGCTTTACTATTCCAACCAAGCCAGCACCAATTTCTAAAAGAATAGGAAGAGAACGCAGCTACAGTTATCATAGTGATGGCAGAGTAGAAGCCCCGAAAGTAAGTTCTATTTGAACTTCTAGATTATTTAAAATATACAATATTTTAATACAAGCTGAAATAAAATAATCATGGCTTTTAAATGTTTGATTTCTTTATCGTTCGTATGTAACTACCTTTACCATCTTAACTTTTTACTTTACTTGAGCTTTTTATAAGAACTTAGATTAATAATTAAGTTAGGAAATATTGATGCAATATTTTAAAAAGAAATCGTGGTAATCAGATTTTTTATTCACTCTTTATTATTACAATTGCCATAATTTAAAATGAACGCCTCCTATTTATATATGAATTTGACGTTTCATAAATGCGTTCAAAAATAATAAATTAGTTTTATATTTTAAACTCTCATTTTATTAGTTATACAACAATAAAATTCTAAATAACATGATTTTAATCATTAAATAATTCAAACATAACTCTTTATTACATCAGAGAAAGTTTCGCATTAAGTTGTATGATTTATAATCAGTAAATGCAGTGGCTGTAAGCATTACCAAATATGGAGTTCGCTCGTTTTCCCAACCGTCCTCCCTTCGAACCTTAGCAGCTCTCAATTTTATTTTATATAAATCACACAAGTGATTTTCAAATGAATTCATTGAAATATTTAGTGTAAATAATATAATTGCTTTTTATATATAAACGTGAGTTGAAATTCTATCGTCGTTATTACTAATGTCAATATAGGTCAGACAACTATTGGCGTATAGGTTATGTTTTAGATGGAACTTTTCGCATAAATCGCAGTGTTTGTTCGTAAAAGTGCGTATTTCGGTTTCCAGATGTCGTTTAGAGTGGTCCGTAGTTCAAAGTTCCGCCACGTTTACGGGCAGGCCCTGAAAAGGGAGCAGTGCTACGATAACGTCCGAGTGTCCAAGAGTTCATGGGACTCGACGTTCTGTGCAGTGAACCCCAAGTTTCTGGCCATCATCGTCGAGTCGGCCGGCGGCGGCGCCTTCATAGTCCTTCCCCACAACAAGGTGAGTGGCCCCAGCAGAACGAGTGCAACAAGTTGATGACAAATGTCTTGCAGCACTTGTTAGCGCTTCGGCACAGAACTGTATACTACCTTACAAGCTTTCACCTGTGTCAAACTTGTATGGTACTTAAATTGTTTTTGGCTCTAATTTTGTGACTACTCATCACCATGATCAATTTATAAGGTATATATTGTTACAAAAGTGTAATAAACGTATTGATTTCATTGAATAAACAAAATTTAAATATGATTTTGTTTATTTATAATATTAAATGTGTAATAATGTGAAAAAAACATTTACTTTGCTAATGATGTGTGTAAAATTTGGTACAGTACTAATAGGTGATGTTACTATTAATTTCAATTTTAACTTGCGGCAGGGGGAGAGGGGGAGGGAAGGGTCCTCACCCATCCCCCCCATGTGGAAATTAATACTTTTTTTTTAATTTTTGAAAAATTACATATTTTTCTTAGAAATTTATGGAAAAAATTACATATTGTTTTAACATTTTCTATACTAGCTGTGGAGTAAGTGAGTGTGCCCATCGACCCCCCCCCCCCATTTCTTCCTGCCCTCTAATTTCATTTAATAGTGATGTAAAATATATACATTTTTTTTTGATTGGCGGGCACATCAGCGGGACAGAAGATACACAACTATGTGCCATAATAATAATTTGACATAACATTTTAATACCCCGTCCCGCTTCGCGGGGCTTCTATTTATGGGTGGTTTACAAAAAAATAACCATGAACCTTCTAACCTAACCTGTCTGAGTTGGGGTGTTCATATTATTTTTATCTATTTCAGTTAATAATAAATACTAATAGTGATGTAAAAATGTATGTAACATTTTTTGTTTGATTGGTGAGCACATCAAATTAATTTGTCAAAATGACAGTCATAAAATTATAAATTAAATGATAAGTTTTTGTTACATTTTTATTTATTATTTTATAATATTAGTGAGTTATTAAAGTGATTAAAAGTGGTTTAAACTAACTTTAGAAAACAAAATCTTGCAAAACGTAAGCAAGTAACCCTTAAAACAGTTGGGCTATGAACTTAGATTACATAAATAGTACTATGAAAATTAATTGATGGTGTTCTAGAGGAAGCGTCCTCTATAAGGAGAAACTGTGAGTATGTGGTTTCTTACATTGTTGTAAAAATTTGATGATAAAACATAGCCTATGTGTTGTACAAGCTGCATTATACTAAAGTGAGAGTGTAGCAAACGTTAATCCCTCCATACTTACAATTTGTATTTGTTTGTACAAATTGTTGTTGTTTGTAAGTTACAAACAACAACAACGCAATGACCCTTCTTGTTCATTATTATCTTTCTGCTGTGCTGCCTATGCTGTTTGTGCTACTTACTTGGTGTTTGTGCTACAACACTATGGCAAGATCTTTCTGAGGTTAACCTCATCTTACTAAATTACTCTGATCTGTGAGGGTCAGTTGAAAGACTGTAAGAACGAGACAGGACAGAACTTACCTAAGTTTAGCCACTGTTTTTGTATTTCTAGATTAATTATATTACCCATTTCCTAAAGACTGCCTCGTTGGTGTAGTGGTGAGCCTATCTGGCTTCCATCACGAGGTCCTGGGTCACGGAACCATTCTGAGTTTTTCATTCTTCTATGAAATTCTCAGTAAATTCCAAGGGAAGTTGGTTATATTACACCCCATGCCTCTGAGTGCATGATAAGCCGTCGGTCCCGGGCACTGTCATCAACATAACATCTGATAGTGATCATTAATAAATTAAACATTATAAACCTAAGCTCACCAATCCACATTAGAGTAGCGTGGTGGGTGTACACTCCCTATCCCCTCTCCTATAAGAAGGGAGGCCTAGCCCTGTAGTGGACCTTTAATAGGCTGATAATGATGATGATTTCCTAAAGTAAGCAAGGATTGAAGTGGCAGCCGGATGCCGCATTCACATACATTTCTGTCTCAGTTGATCCTTGAGCAATAGTCAGACTGTTCAAATCACTGAAACTAAGAGTTACTGTACATTTATAGTAACTCTTAGTATAAATATTACAGGCATATATGTAGTTTTATTTGATTTCCCCAGGCAGTTCCCCATGCAGCTCCCCGCTCCTTTACTATGTATATCCAAATTGAAATTATATGATATTTCAAAGGAAAATAGCCTTCATATATTTCTTTAATTACCCTCACATAGAGTTGAAACTCATTTTGAAAAGTATTCCATATGCAACTACTCATGGGTGCCTAAAGTACCCGTGATAAGAAAATCAGAACTTATAAAGTTATAAGTAAAGCTGGGAGGGGTTGTCAGCATGTTGCTGACGCCTGCGCGCGGCGACGCGGCGGGCATGGGACAATGGTCGGCCGGTCAACAATGGCGATACACATCGGCTATCGGTTCGCATTCGCGGAATGCGCGCCGTGCTGTGCCGAGGCGCCGGTGCCGAGCAATGTGTCATTGCTGTGAAGTCTCAAATACAATACAATGGAAACGTATTATACTACAACATACTGTTAGTAGTACTACAGGGCCTGGCCTCCTTCCTTATGAACCTTAGACCCACCACGCTGCTCCAATATGGCTTGCAGGGCACAGGGTGATATCACACGTTGATGGCAGTGTGAAGCCATTGAGTATGTGGTTACCAGTGTCAGTTATTGTAATTTACATGAATTTTTATTTTCTTTATTTCATTTTCAAGTTGTGTATCTCGAAAAAATACCCCTTACAAGTAGATTTGTCCGCCTCGATCCTGCTAAAACATAACGAGTGTTGCGCGTGTTTGCGAGGTGAGGACAGTTCGGTGTCCGGTGCGCGATGTGTGTACATGTGTGATGTGTATCATGTACCATTGTTATCGTCATAACGCACAAAACTCATTAGATTACCAAGTGAAATGATCGCTCCCGGGTGCACTTTCTAAATTTCTAAAAACTGATGAATGTAAACCTGGAACATGCTTTTAGTTCCGGAGTAAAGTTGGCTTAACTTTAAAATAACATATTTTAACAACAAAGTTTGTTGCAACTGTTAATAGTTTGCAAATATATTCGCATGCTATAATTGAAACATTTTTTTGCAACAGACTTTTACGTCTCAAGAGGATAATTATCGCCTGTACAACCATCGTATGTGGTTGAGCCACGCGTTGGGAACTACATAGTTCGCCTCCTTGTAGTATTCGTTCTACGGTATAGAGATATCAACAGTTATGTATCCTTCCTTCTATATTTCGTGGCGAGTTAAAGTTCTGTGTTTGCACAAAGCTCTTTTACGTGTCACACTACTAATTACCAGTTGCCCACATTGACATGTATCGTTTTTACGTTGAAAGCTAATCGTGTAAAATTATGCAAAAGTGAGGTAATGAAAGCTCAGGACAGTGTTGTTTGAAAGTTCCTGGAGAACGCCCAGCACATCGCGCCGACGGATGGGAAGTATTGAAATGTTCGCAAAGGAATGCGCCATATTCAGCGGCGGGGGCTATTGTTGCTTTGGATACATAATATTTACCAAATAGTTTATCCAGTTATTTATACGGGCGGTTGGGCAAGCGCGCTGCGCGCCCGACGCGGAGGGCCGCCCACGCGAGCGCTGGTCGCAGTGGCGTGTGCAACGTGACCAGTGGGATACTCCCGTGTGTCCCGAAAGTCTACACCGAGGCGCCCCAGAACCCCTCGTCTTTAATTTGTAACTTTAACTAACTATGGCGATGATTTATCCAACGATTGTTCGTTCTTTGCGAAAGTTAACAATCCTGCTTTAATAATTACTGTTGAATAAAATCTATATAGACACTTGGAACTCCTATCGAAGCTCATTGTACCTCAGAATACTGAAAAACCACTATCCAATTACGATCGCGCGATATCACATTCCGATAGCATGGATTTTAAAATTAAACTTCCACGTGTTGCAACGATAAAATGTGAACAGCGTGGAGGCAAGTGGAGTCAGCACAGGGGTCACAGTCTATGTAAACAGCGTGGAGGCAAGTGGAGTCCGCACAGGGGTCACAGTCTATGTGAACAGCGTGGAGGCAAGTGGAGTCAGCACAGGGGTCACAGTCCAGGAGATGCGTGTCATCGCAACATATTCGCATCACGCGCTAAATATAGCGCGCTATTTAAGGCCGCAGTTTATCAGCGCCGCCCCGAATTATCCGCGAATGACCAACCGCGGACAGTTCCCACGCGCATCCACTGCGACAGCTGGGAATGACAATCAGATGATTTGCAGCGCTTATATCATCGTCAGCTGTCAGCGTGTCGACCTATTATAAATTAACCATTTCAGGGCAAAAGTGTCACCCCCCCCTATAAGTTTGCTTGGTTACTTGCTTGACTGACGGTGGTAACGTTTGACGCTATAACGAGCACTAACTCGACTTAGAACATGACACCAGGACCTAATCGTTCGCAGGTTCAACCGAACAAGGATCAATGTGCATTCTGAGTAAGCGCATGCTATTGTAGGTAACAGTTGTTGTAAATGCTTTCGATTTTGATCTCTTATTCTCGTTCTACGGTGGTCCGTAAACTTCTGGAAGTGGTCGCAAGGGCGTCGCTCGCAGACACCCTACCCGTGCCACGGTTACTCCTGGTATCGTAGTGAGGTGAGTCACCGCGCGCCCGCCACTCTCGCCCGCAGGTGACACACGGGTGTTGGCGCGGCGCCATCGCGTCCCAACGCTAACGGAGTCGTAAATACAGCTGGACGCCGTACAGCCAAATGCATGCACACACGGATTTCGCAACTATTCTCTTCCGACCATGTGATACTACTCTACATTTTATAATACGACTTACGACTTCGGTTACGATTACACTTGATGTTAAGTGATGACGTGAGCTAGTCAAGATTAGTCGTATAGTATCTATGCGCAATGCGCCTGGCTGAAACAGTCGGCGATGAGTTTCTACCGTGAGGTACAGGACACGCGACCCAATCCTATCATCAGACAAAACGTGGCCTGTGATAAGGCACAGCAGGACACAAGTGAATGGTGTAGTTGTAGTAGCCCGCAGGTGGTGACCGGTCAGGTCGCGCGTGAGTGTGCGCTCGTGCAATGAGATCAAACACAGCTCATGATGCTAACTGCCGGTAGACGCTGCTCCTGGGGTTTCACGTAAAACAACTTGTTGCCGTCCTTTGAAGGCGTTCCGTCCTCCTTTGCATGCGACTATTTTTATATAAAAATGTCTAAGCATATAATAAGGTCACGCAAGAAACGTGATCGGCAATCATTACAGTTGATCTGGCGGACAAGCCACCGCCAGCCGACACCGGCGCGGCGTGTCGGGTGGCGGGGCGGCGCTATTGATTACTAATTCATTATTGTTCAAGGGCACGCGTGTGTTTACCGCACGCCATGCGACTACTGCATAACGACGAACTACAAGTTACATGTAGGTTTGACGAGCGCATTCTGATCTACTGGTGTAAGTTTTATCATGCAGTATTCGAGTGATGACTGATGACCAAACGACAAACATATTAATTCTTACAAACTTTAGCGGTAGTAGTTTTATAAACTTTTTGTTTATATACAAATCGACAGCTGAACAAGTATAGACGGTTCATGATTTAAGTCGTCTACAATATTGTAACGTAACATATATTGTATGCGTCGCAGAAACACGTTGTCGTGCTCCTGCGATTCCCTCGGCACCTGTCAAGCTCTGCCACATGGAGTCAAGCTCTGTCGCGCGAGCTGTGAGGAAGCTCGCCGTATGTGATTGCTGCAATGCTGCCGATTGCCACTTTCACTGGAATATTTTGAGCGCATCGCCGCGAACTACCGCGCGAACTGGATTTAGTTTCTTTGTGAATTTTGACGCTCGTCTTTCGGCTGAGGACTCTGATGAATGTGGTTGTACTCCTCGAAGCTTTCTTTCTATTCAACCCAGCTAGTTTACTCCTTATTTTTAAATATAAACGAAAGGAAGTTACTTGTAGTTTTTCTCTTTACGAACAACTTTTGACCTTTCTTCCTTGATAAGTTACGATATATATACGTTATTTAGCAACCTATATAGATCGACAGGTTAAAGAAAACTTGTCATAAGACAATGGTATGACTATCTCGAGTACTGCCTTCCGTATCCGCGCTTTCCGCTGCAACGCAGCAATTACTCTGGCCGGCGCATATCTGACGAGATGCGATGAAAACGCGTTTGTTACTGTTTGTATTGTTATTGTTTGTTGTAATTAATTAGTCACCTTTACTCTCGAGGATTATTTTTGTTGTGATAATTATTTTTCGATTTAATATGAACGCTGCCAACGACGCCAATAGCAGTAACTAACTACGCTTAGCAAGAAGTGGGAAGTGGTCGAATGCCTTTTGAAACAGTATGCAATAAAACGACGAATGAATTACTATGAGTTACGAAGTGTCATGTAGAAGCGCGTGTACACAACACAACAAGCTATAAAACTCTACATTTACGAGAGCGACTCTTCGTGCCACGAGCTGTCGTAAAATGTACGAACATAAAGCTTTGTTCAGCTTTCATTTATACGGCGCTACTAATAGAAGTTCTTGATTCTTGAAAGGTCACTGCCAATAAATTTGTATGCTGGGTTCCCATGAGCCTATGACTGCATCGCATATGCACTCTTATGTCTAGGCCAAAGAAACGTTAATATAACAAATTAAAACTTCATAACAGTCTACATACAGTGAGGAATGAAGGGAAGAAGCGACATACACCTTAATATAGATCGTTCAATCCACAAAGGCTCGTCGTTTTTTTGTTTTTCAAACGCTTACAGTGCAAGTGTGCAATAAAACCTGCAAGAATATGAGTTCTATTACACATTGCTACTTGTCACGTAGTAATAGAACTCACATTCTTGCAGTTTTTATTGCACAGTTGCACTGTAAGCGTTTGAAAAACAAAAAACGACGAACCTTCGTGCATTGAACAAACTATATTAACTTAAATCTGGCTCGAAAAGCAATATTCGATCTGAGGCCCTGATTTCAACGCTTGTTGGCAGAACTAGCCGAAAGCGCGCAGTCATTAATGTGGATGAAACTCGATGAACTCATGTATCACACTGGTTTATACATAAAGAAATGTTTTCAGTTCTTCGTAATAAAGATTTTGGTTTGTTTGTGTTCAGGTCGGGCGTATTCCGGCCGACCACCCGCTGGTGGGCGGGCACAAGGGGCCGGTGCTCGACATCGCGTGGTGCCCGCACAACGATAACGTCATCGCCAGCGGCTCGGAGGACTGTGTCGTCAAGGTAACCAATAGAGGAAATCGAGAAGATACTTTGCAACGAACCATAATTATGACACTGTGTCGTACTATGCGCAGGTATGGCAAATCCCGGACGGCGGGCTCTCGCGCACGCTGACGGAGCCCGTGGTGGACCTGGTGTACCACCAGCGGCGCGTGGGGCTCGTGCTGTGGCACCCTACCGCGCAGAACGTGCTGCTCACGGCCGGCTCCGACAACCAGGTGAGTGTTCACGCAACTCACAAATTCCTGTCTGACACAGATATGTTAAACTGAGATGAATTCCTCTTAGACACAAATTCCTCTCTGACACAGATATGTTAAACTCATAGATGAATTCCTCTTAGACACAAATTCCTCTCTGACACAGATATGTTAAACTCATAGATGAATTCCTCTTAGACACAAATTCCTCTCTGACACAGATATGTTAAACTCATAGATGAATTGCTCTTAGACACAAATTCCTCTCTGACACAGATATGTTAAACTCATAGATGAATTCATCTTAGACACAAATTCCTCTCTGACACAGATATGTTAAACTCATAGATGAATTCCTCTTAGACACAAATTCCTCTCTGACACAGATATGTTAAACTCATAGATGAATTCCTCTTAGACACAAATTCCTCTCTGACACAGATATGTTAAACTCATAGATGAATTCATCTTAGACACAAATTCCTCTCTGACACAGATATGTTAAACTCATAGATTAAAGACTACTATATAGAGCCCATAGCGTGTCCACTCGTGAGACAGCAAATCAGCCTTATTGACATGACATGTCAACATTTAAAGTACATCATAAAACGTTATGTTTTAAAATATCGTAAAATACGAAATATTACTTTATATAATATAGTTTAGTAAACGCATAATACATGAAATTTGCTAAAAAATAACATATCTAAGCTTTAAATCATCAATCAATGAAGTTTATGCCTACTTACGTATGAAACGTAATTCCTTCGACTTTCTATTCGCTGCGACTGTTGCAGCCGAAAATATTACAACCCACCGTAGCACGATAACGTTTAAATTAATATAGTAACCGCAAAGTTATATTATTTATCAGCAAATTTAATAAAAAGCTAATAATTGCTCAGATATGTCCCTTGTCTGTCACAAATTCTACTCTTGACAAATAATAAAAACGAACACGCTGAAAGGGAAAAAATAATCTTGTATCACTTTCTAATAAAGGCCGAATGAAATAAGTCTGTCACGCTCTTGAACCTACAGCCGCGTTATGACTCCATCTAGTAGTCTTTAATCTATGGTTAAACTCATAGATGAATCCCTCTTAGACACAAATCATACGCAAGAAGACAGTTACTTTATTTTAAACTTGTTACTTAAAGTTATAGTTTGAAATAAGAAATACGTAAATAAAATAATTTGTATGCTGCTTACAGATAGCTATATGGAACGTGGGCACAGGCGAGGTGCTCATCAGCCTGGACTGCCACCCCGACCTCATCTACTCGGCCTGCTGGAACTGGACTGGCTCTAAACTGCTCACCACTTGCAGAGACAAGAAGATCAGGTATGTGATCTGTTATCTGACTGTTAACTCATGTTGAGTTGATATGGTGTTTGATAGTAAAGCTGTTCCGTGTCGGTTGGTTGGCGCAGGATCATCGACCCGCGTAAGGGCGAAGTGGAGTCGGAGGCGATCGCGCACGAAGGCAGCAAGGCGTCGCGCGCCATCTTCCTCAAGCACGGCCTCGTCTTCACCACCGGCTTCAGCCGCATGTCGGAGCGGCAGTACACGCTGCGCACCCCCGACGAGCTGAACGAGCCCATCGTGACGGTGGAGATCGACACCAGCAACGGAGTCATGTTCCCGCTCTACGACCCCGACACCAACCTCATCTACCTCTGCGGCAAGGGCGACTCCGTCATTCGGTACTTCGAGGTGAGAAGCATTCACAGTGCCTCTCGGTTACCGCCGAAACTAATGATTTTAATATGGACAAAAATATTTTTTGTTGGCTTCTGTGAGGGTAGGCAGTGCTTTTTTGCATGTATGAAGGGGACGCCACTGTAATTTCAGGCCATGTATTGTTTGATGTACAAACAACAACTTACTAGGGACAGGTGGGAATCGAGAGGACAAAGTAACGACCTAAAAATAAGAAGCTAAATGTAGGTACCTCACGGACTGCTAGTTATGAACACTATCGTTGCAGGTGACTCCGGAGCCTCCCTTCGTGCACTACATCAACACGTTCCAGACGCCCGACCCGCAGAGAGGTATGCTGCCTGTGTTGGACTCGTAGTGCGCGTATATCTTTGTGTGTATCTGTGTGACATTATTCACAACATGAACCGTGGCGTGTGGTCGGCAGGTATCGGCATGATGCCGAAGCGCGGCTGCGACGTGGCCACGTGCGAGATCGCCAAGTTCTACCGCCTCAACAACTCGGGCCTCTGCCAGGTAACTCTCCACCTGCCCCGTCTGCAGCACAACACATCCGCATCCAGTGAGTGACGGCTATGTCCCGCAGGTGGTGTCCATGACTGTGCCGCGCAAGTCGGAGCTGTTCCAGGAGGACCTGTACCCCGACACGCTGAGCGACGAGGCCTCGCTCACGGCCGACGAGTGGCTGGCGGGCGAGGACGCGGAGCCCTGCACCATGTCGCTGAAGGTTTGCCTTGCGTTCACTGCGACCGGTTCCCTACTACGCAATGTGACGTCAACGCCAATTCAATATGGCGGAATACGAAACAAATCTATCTAAAGTAAAACTAATTATGTAAACTCAAGTTTACCTGTAGCTTAGGCTATACGAGATGTTTGCAGATATATTATCTCCTTGTTTGGGAGGATGCTGTAACACACGAACAACTAACATCGAATGAAAATATAGTTTGATAAAAATAAACGAATATATGGTAAGTAACAAGTACAGCTCAGTACGTTATTGTTATCATACCAGCCGACATACCTGACGTCTATAGCAGAGCACCACTACATTTCCAAAAAAAAAAACCATAACAGCAGTTGAAGAATTAAGTCAAATAAACTGTAACTACACGGTGTCCCATAAATAATAGTGGAGCAAATTTAAATGGGAGATACGTCACCTCAATACTAATTTGACTAGTTTAAAAAATAAACTATATGGTGACTAAGTTATTGCGTTTTCGGATTGTTCAATTATCTCTGACCTATGTTACTGGGGCTCATGACTGAGTTATTGCGTTTTCAGATTGTTCAATTATCTCTGACCTATGTTACTGGGGCTCATGACTACGTTATTGCGTTTTCGGATTGTTCAATTATCTCTGACCTATGTTACTGGGGCTCATGACTGAGTTATTGCGTTTTCGGATTGTTCAATTATCTCTGACCTATGTTACTGGGGCTCATGACTACGTTATTGCGTTTTCGGATTGTTCAATTATCTCTGACCTATGTTACTGGGGCTCATGACTGAGTTATTGCGTTTTCGGATTGTTCAATTATCTCTGACCTATGTTACTGGGGCTCATGACTTAGTTATTGCGTTTTCGGATTGTTCAATTATCTCTGACCTATGTTACTGGGGCTCATGACTACGTTATTGCGTTTTCGGATTGTTCAATTATCTCTGACCTATGTTACTGGGGCTCATGACTGAGTTATTGCGTTTTCGGATTGTTCAATTATCTCTGACCTATGTTACTGGGGCTCATGACTACGTTATTGCGTTTTCGGATTGTTCAATTATCTCTGACCTATGTTACTGGGGCTCATGACTACGTTATTGCGTTTTCGGATTGTTCAATTATCTCTGACCTATGTTACTGGGGCTCATGACTAAGTTATTGCGTTTTCGGATTGTTCAATTATCTCTGACCTATGTTACTGGGGCTCATGTAGTTAAGATCTGCTTTTTGTTAAATATTACGGATTAGATTAACGTTGTATTTTAATACCACTTTTGTAAATAATGTGTTAATTGTATTGTAAATATAATGTATTGAGATTTGAGCGCATGCACTGAGACTGTTAACAGAGGCAGGTGAGTCGCGAGCTGTCGTGTGTTGTTGAACTCTTGCTCATACATTAAATACTCTCTCCTTACAATTGCTTCGAGGATTCGTTTTAACTTAAAAATATATTAACCATGCTCTTAATCGCAAGTATACGTTACTAAGCGAAACTAAACTAAGCGGAAAAGCTTATTGAATGTGTAGGAAAACGTGTCGAACAATTTAAGTGAAGATTCAAAGAGATTCATCCCTCATGTTGTATGTTTGGAATAAATATTTGAAAAAAATGAAATGTTACACCGGCACAGTCTTGCTGTCCACTGTCTTGATTTGCTGTTGGCTGCTGATCAAATTTCTTAAGTCTAGAAACCTTCAACAAATAGAGAATGCATTCAACAGCAAAGACTTGGACTATTTCGACCAGTTATAGTCCCATTCATTCTGTCAGTAAATTGCTGAGCAGTGTTGGTGACACCAAAATAAATAAATACAATTATACCATGCAACCTCTGGCAGCTCTGCCAGAGAATAGACTGCTAACAAGCACTCGTGGTGCCCTCGTGCCAGCTCTTGTTTCTGTGCGCTCAAGTGGCATGCGAACAGCCGAGCGCGCGCGGCGCACGCGTTGCGCACGCGTTGTGCGCTCGGCTGCGGTGAGTGCGTGCGTGTGTTGCGGCGAATGTTCCTCTTGGCTTCACTCTAACAATGCCATCCCTTTGCTACTATTACTCTGATTTGTTTGGTGTTTACTAACTTAACCTTAATAACTATGCTGCAGTTTATGTAGTTTCCATGTTTTTATTAAATGAAATAATGTCCTCATTTATGAAAGTATGATATAGATTAAATCAAAAGTCCACAAAAGTTTTAACTGTGTGTTCTATATTTGGAACATATTTGTGTTGATATTAGTTTTTGTTGTTCGAGTCCCCCGGTAGATGTAAAGCCAAAGGAACACCGCCAGACAGATGCTATAGGCTAGGGATCCCTAACCAAACTGCAGGAGCGTGCGCTCGTTGTGCAGGGCGGCTACGTGTCGGGGCGCGCCACGCAGCTCACCGTCACCAAGCGCAACGCGCTCGCCACGCCGCGCGACCGCGAGCGCGACAAGGAGCCGCGCGACAAGGACGAGCGCTCGCCCACGCCCGCCGCGCGCGACTCGCAGGCGCCCACGCCGGCCGCCGCCACGCCGCCGCCCGCCTTCACCGCCATGGTGGTGAGTACCCGCCGCGCGACAAGGAGCCGCGCGACAAGGAGCCGCGCGACAAGGACGAGCGCTCGCCCACGCCCGCCGCGCGCGACTCGCAGGCGCCCACGCCGGCCGCCGCCACGCCGCCGCCCGCCTTCACCGCCATGGTGGTGAGCTGCCCACCCCGCCGCGCGACAAGGAGCCGCGCGACACGCCGCCGCCCGCCTTCACCGCCATGGAGCCGCGCGACAAGGACGAGCGCTCGCCCACGCCCGCCGCGCGCGACTCGCAGGCGCCCACGCCGGCCGCCGCCACGCCGCCGCCCGCCTTCACCGCCATGGTGGTGAGTACCCGCCGCGCGACAAGGCCGCGCGACAAGGCGCGACAAGGACGAGCGCTCGCCCACGCCCGCCGCGCGCGACTCGCAGGCGCCCACGCCGGCCGCCGCCACGCCGCCGCCCGCCTTCACCGCCATGGTGGTGAGTACCCGCCGCGCGACAAGGAGCCGCGCGACAAGGACGAGCGCTCGCCCACGCCCGCCGCGCGCGACTCGCAGGCGCCCACGCCGGCCACCGCCACGCCGCCGCCCGCCTTCACCGCCATGGTGGTGAGTACCCGCCGCGCGACAAGGAGCCGCGCGACAAGGACGAGCGCTCGCCCACGCCCGCCGCGCGCGACTCGCAGGCGCCCACGCCGGCCGCCGCCACGCCGCCGCCCGCCTTCACCGCCATGGTGGTGAGTACCCGCCGCGCGACAAGGAGCCGCGCGACAAGGCGCGACAGAGCGCTCGCCCACGCCCGCCGCGCGCGACTCGCAGGCGCCCACGCCGGCCGCCGCCACGCCGCCGCCCGCCTTCACCGCCATGGTGGTGAGTACCCGCCGCGCGACAAGGAGCCGCGCGACAAGGACGAGCGCTCGCCCACGCCCGCCGCGCGCGACTCGCAGGCGCCCACGCCGGCCGCCGCCACGCCGCCGCCCGCCTTCACCGCCATGGTGGTGAGTACACGCCCGCGCAAGGAGCCGCACGACAAGGAGCCGCGCGACAGGACGAGCGCTCGCCTACGCCCGCCGCGCGCGACGCAGGCGCCCCGCCACGCCGCCGCCCGCCTTCACCGCCATGGTGGTGAGTACCCGCCGCGCGACAAGGACGAGCGCTCGCCCACGCCCGCCGCACGCACCCACGCCACCGCCACGCGCGCCTTACCGCCATGGCGCCCACCACCGTCCTACTCGGCATGTACAATAAAATTGATCTCAATGTTGTCGCTTTACAGGAGAAGCAACTGTCGGACCTGGTAGAGGAGATCCGAAAGCTAAAGTCCGTCATCGTGAAGCAAGAGAACCGCATCCGCGCGCTCGAGGCCACGGTGAAGGCGGGGCTCGCACCCGCGCCCGCGCCCGCTCCCGCGCCGTCGCCCGCGCCCGCCGCCTCGCCCTCGCCCGTGGCGTCGTCGCCGCCCGCCGACCACAACCACGACGACGACATGGCGCCCGACGAGGTGTAAGCCGCCCGCGCGCGCGCGCCCGCACGGCGGAGCGCTCGCACGTCGACCGCGACAACACATTGTAACGTTTACATTAACAAAATCGAAGGGGCGAATTGTTGGAAAACCATAGTTTTGTTGTTGCCCAGTTTCTCTATAACACTTATTTTACTAGTTGCGAGATCACGTTATATCTTTTACTATCTGTCCAACATGTCCTTGTTAGACACAGTTGTAATGTTTACGAGCGGTGTCGTAGAGAGCACTGGGCATCATATACAAGTAGTCGGTTCGTATGTCTGTACACGCTGCTTTATGATGTGGCCGATATAAAAATGTTCTTTACCAATATTGTCCAAAATGACGGCTATATTAATATTAATAACTCATTCATAGTTGCGAGTCGATGGAAAAAATCTTAAACGTTTTGCACAAATCATACGAACAGAACACTAGTGTCGTTCACCCGGCCCCGCACACGGCAGCGTGCTGCAACAGACGGACATTTTGTGCGAAATTAAAAAGTTAAAATTTAATTTATGTTTAATACATATTTTTGTAAATATAAATATATCGTAGCGAGTGATAACAGTGCCTTATACGCGACGCAGGAACAAGTCTCAAACTGCGATTTAGTATTGATTGGTGACGCGCGCCGACGTGCGGACAGACGACACACACACCGACGCTGCAGTGCCGGTGCAATGAGTTGGATTCTGTTTTAAAGAGAAATCATTTTTGAAATGTTTTCAAGTAGTTCAGATGCGATGTGTTTGCTGTCCGTACGTTGTGTTTGTAAGTTTTGCATTTAGTCCGATGCGCGTGCGCACTTGCCGTGCTGTGCTCTGTGCGATTGTAACGGGGTAAGTGCGCGCTCAATTTTTTATCTTATTATACATTATGAGTTATGAATAATTGTGCTTATAGCTTTTAATAATGATAATAATTAGTAAAGCAATATTATAATTTAAAATAATTATTTATTCGACTATGTAATTGTATGTTATCACTGTTTTTTTCTAAATTGACTCGTCTGCAAATATGAAACAAGATGGCGTCTGTATATTTTTTTACTGTTATTGTGTTGCTTTATTTTGATTTGGAATATTTCTGCTGCAGTGCTCGGGTCACAAAAGTCTGCTTGTTTCGTATTTGCGTGTAGATGTTATTTGTGTAGGCAATGAGAGAAGTCGTCATACTGTCGCTATTTATTACGAAGTAACAGTCATTTTAATTGTAATTCATTGTTAATATTGTCCACATATTATAGTGTACAGCTGACCGCACATCCGCACGTCCGCACGCGCCGGGCGCCATACGAATGTTCACTAGACATGGCATATAGTGTCGAGTAACATTCATAGATGCCTTAGAAGTGAATGCAAGGCCTAAAGACTTGTAGTCATTTCTTCCATTAGTCTACAGGCAACATGATTATTATATTAACATTGTTAATTTGTCAAACATCAAACAAATAGTCTTTTCTTTAGTAGTATTAATAAAGCTAAACATTTCCCCGACAGATTACCAATATGAATGCAATTAGTTAATAATATTATTTTTATTCTTATATTTATATATTTTTGGCACATCTTCTTGGGTCTTCTTGGATCTTCTTGGGATAGATATGAAGTAAAATATTAAAAACATAATTGCGATGCGTGCGGCGTGCGGCGCGTGCGCATGTGTGCTCAGCTCTAGTTGTAAGAGTCCAGTAACTGGTGCTTTTCGATGACGTATTGTAATTCCGCTTTGATTAACTATTGATATATTAACAGTTAACAGTTAAGAGTGGACGAGCGCGTGTTGTATTACCTTCCTTCCTAGTGTTGCTGCGTACTAACTGTGTCGCACTCACACTTGTAATTGCATGAACAACACACGCAGCTGTTGTACAAACTGATGTGCTATTAACAAAGTGTAGATATATCATGTGGAGACGAGCACTCGTAGTATCTCCCTAGGCTCGTATGTTACAAGGAGCCATGCGTGTGTAAAGTCAGTGATATTGTTCAATAAAATGCCTTGTCCTATGATTTTTATAATTTATTGTAATTCATGCAATTACAAATTTAATATTATAAATACAAGATTTCTTTTTGACTTTAATTGATTATAGTGTAGAAACGTCATAATTACGAGCGAGTGCGGCAAATTGTCAACTAGATTATTAATTGAAATTTGTTTTTAATATTTGTTGAGAATGTGTTGAACACATCGTACACACAGTCACGTCTCACCGTTAGTATTCCCCGCAAACCACACCGCTACGGAGCGACCCTCTACTGTCACTTGAGACAATCTCTACTTCTCTCTATCTAATGCCATACTATAGATACAGACGAATTGAAACGCGTTGTCGAGTGTTATTATACTCGTACACACACACACACTCTCTCTCTCTCTCTCTCTCTCTCTTGGAGGTAACATTGCCCATCGTCGACATTTATTAGTGGGAGCGAGACTCACTTAATAATAATAATAAAGCTTTATTTAATTCCACATAAAAAAGTAATACAAAATGATTAAGTTTTACATTGTTTCTTTTTTCTTTTTATATGGACCCCTTAAGAGCAGAAGCCTTCTCCAAGGATTTCCACCTGTTTTTGGCCACAGCTGGCCACTCCTTTCACTTAGTGCATTGCGAATACATACATAGATAAGAGAGAGATAGACAGTCATTTGTCTATTCCGTTTTCTCGACAACATATGGTTTTGACTATAGTCAGTAGAGGTCAGCGACCGTAGCTCGGTGGTTTTGACAGCTAGTCACGTCACATGACATTAACATTTGACAACACCCCGCGCATCCGCGTCGCGTCCCGCGGTCCACGACACCGGATCACACACAGTTCCCTATTCGATGGCATTTCTTTTAAAATGGAAAAACAATAACTTAATGAATACAGGACTCGTTTGTTCAATTCTTGGTCCAAATAACCTTTTAAAATATTATTTAAAGACTGTTTGTCAAATGCAGTATTAATTGTAATAAGGTTTTATGCAATCGTGATCAAACAATGAGTCAAACATTAGTTAGAGTGGGCAGCCGAAGACCGCGTCGACGCGTCGCGTGCTGGGGCGCGTGCGCACGGCGAGTATTATGTTATAGCTTATATATAAATAGTATTATTCGTACGATCGTTATCTTATATCTTCTTGTTATGTTAAGATGGCGTAATTTTAGATGTTCATATTTGAAGAGCGCGACAGGGCGGCCGCCGCGGACCGCCTGGAACTATTTTGTGTAAATTATATTTGTTTTGTATTTTGTATGTGGATCTTCGGTTTTGTATTATTTTTTGTTTTGATGAGTTTTTGTCTAACCTTGTACTTGTACATGTCGAGCGCAGGATTGTCGCCGGCGACGCCATGTAGCGACACTTGCAGAGCTTCGCGAATAATGTTCAAACGATCTGCTGAACAAGAACACATGGTGCTGCCGGTCGGCGCGGCGTGGTGCACGCGGTGTGGTGCACGCGGCGTGTACATATAACGAGCTCAGCTAGTACCGCTGTGCCCAAAGTTGAAAATAGTAAAATAATAGCGCACAATGCACCGACACACGAGAGATTATCATTCTAAATCAATTTTATTGTGTATTACTCATTTTGAATTCTATACTTAATTACTATTATTAATTCCTTAGTTATTATTATTATTATTTTAGTTTGTCGATATCAAAATATTGAATTATATTGTGAATAAATTCATAATACTGTGTGTTGTTGTAAGCGTGGCTGAAATGTACCAATTTATTGTATACACAGTGGACGGTGCTACGACGTAACCAAGTGCTAAATATTGATGACCTGCATATCTATATTATACTTATCGTATTAGTCAATTGAATAGAATTTGTATGAATTTGACAATAAATAAGAACAATGCAATAATTGGAGTTGATCGAAGGGCGCAATATACCTACGTAGTGTTAAGGAAATGTTACAGGAAGCGACGCTCGGGTCAATGTTGCAGTTATGAAAGTTGAACAGAAATAAATGTCTATTTTACTATTTTCATTGCTAGTATTATTTTTTGGTATGGTATGTAACTGGTTCAGTATTACACTGAATTGATAAAGTCTAATTTTAGAGAGACGAATATCTTAGCATTCCTTGAATTCACCGTGCGGGTGCCGGGTCCATTTTCAGAATAATCCAATGGTTTAAACGCGTGGCTACAAGAGATGAAATAACTCCGTAACATTTTTTTAATTTAAACAGGCTTTAAACAGAGCCCAAATTAGCACAGACTTGTGACACGGGTGTAGGTTTATGAGGGTACCCTTATGTGACGCGCGGATAATTCAACACTCACCTCCTCTGTTCAAGTTATATATCATACCATAAAGTTGTTTATTGCGTTTATGAAGAATTTATGTTACTATTTCGGCGCGGAAAACTAAATATGTTTTTTGGTTGCAAAGCGAAAGCGAATGAGAACGTTCATCAAGTCTCCCTGCCCGCCAAATTCGGAAAGATTTTAACCCCTACTAGAGCAGCTTTGGACACTCGTTCCAATATGGAGCTTACTGCACTTCTAGTAAGGCCAAGGTCTTTTAGCAGGTTGTAGAGAGACTTCGCTGGTATACCCCTCGCACCCACTTCTACCGCGTATAAACTAACCACATAGCCATTTTTGGTTAGTTCATTAGTAAGGTAATTAATTTCTTTGGAATTTGTACTTGAGCCTGCTTTAACGAAATTAGTTTGTCTTTTATTCGTCGTCAACCCTTTTTGAGCTCTAGCTACTGAAAGGCTTATTGCTTCACGTATGATTTCTAGTACTCTGTCGTGGCGGCGTGAGTAGAGACCCCTGTCCAGGAGCACCTTGCATCCTACCAATAAGTGCCTTGCAGTGCCCACTGCCTCACCACAGGTATAGCAAGATTTTTCCGAGGCTTTTTACTTAATCTTACTAAGTTACTATGATCTGGGAGAGTCAGTTGAAAGGCATTAAGATAAAATTTCAATAAGGCAGGAGACCAATCGTACAGCAAGGCGCGCCACTTCAGAGCTAGAGGGATGCAGAACTCGCCTATAGAACTGTTGACACACGTATTGAGATTAGTGTAACATTAGTTCTATATAGAACTAATGGGACAAAAATGTTGATATCAACATCTAGTTTGTACGTTACATATAATACCTAGTTTTTATAAGTATAATATGAGATCTCTTTTGATTGCAATAATAAATGTCTACTTAAATAAGAGAGTATCTACATAAACTGAAATGCATTATGGTGAAGTATCTAAACATACGATATCGAATACAGCTTTGCTTAAATTGCACAAAACGTCAGCAACAATTTATTTCTTTAATTGCTGAAGATTACTTTAGGAATTACGACAGATTTAAACATTTCAAAAAAGCTTTTGGCGACATGCTAAATATAATAAATATGATATTGAGATTTCTAATATAATTTTTTTCTAAGATGAATAGTTTGCGCGAAAGATACTTCCAAAGTGGTAAAATGTCCCCCCCCCCTGTAACTTCTAAAATAAGAGAATATTTTTGAGACACGACAACTACTTGGTTTTTAAACTTACCTTTTGTCGCAATGGACGTTTTTTTGTTAAAAACAAAATGAACTATCAATTAAAATAATATAAAGTTTATAACTTATATGCTATAAGTAAAGTCAAGAGCAAAACTATGCTACAGTTCTATATAGAACTATTGGGATATAATTTGACAGAAAGAAAGAAAGAAAGAAAAAGCGTTTATTCATCTTTAGTGCTACAAACAATACAAACATCTTGCACGAAGCAATGTCTGTCTGTAGCACCAAATAAGAATGGGTGTACAGCTCAGCATATGCCGTGCATTGCAGTCGAGTACAATACCCGGCGCTGATTTTCAGCTGTGAAGTAGAACTACGGAAAGTATGAAGTAGAACTACGGTATGGGGTACTACTTGGATGCACCCAATTATATTTTACAAGTAGATACACCTTTCTATATATATATTTGAATTTGTGCGTTTACACATCACATGACGGTATTTTGTAAATATAATAACGTAACACAACGAGACAGTGCAAGCGACGTGCAACCAGTTCCCGCATGGAAGAGCCACCCACAGAGGGCCATTGCAGGGCGTGCTGTGACCCCGCCCCGTCTGTTCGCAAGCTCTACTGTCATGCGCCGATAGAGTGCTTCCTGTGTGTAACGGTTGGATAAAGGTAAATTGGATTCAATATGAGTATAGTTATTGGGAAAGTCAGAAATTTAAACCGCCTGAGCTTTAATTGAAAACGTTGCTTTATGTATTTGAGATAAAACAAAACAATGTACCCGTGAAATATTTTTTTATTTTTGATGTTTTTGCTAGTTTACTCATAACATATCACTGGCTGGTGTCTGGGTAAACTGTTAGTCTGTTTGGTTTTTGTGTCAATAAGGAAACAGCGTAGGTATATAAATATTTATTTATCAACATCAAACGCCTCGTCGAACTGGTCGTGCGATATCTTGCGCTTCTTGAGCTTCTTGAGCAGCGCCACGTCGGCCGCCAGCTCGGCCAGCTCCTCCTGCGTCACCGCTCTTCTCTTCTTGCCTTTGCCCGCCTCCATGTTCTTCTGCTTCAACTCTTTCCGCTTCTTCCTTCTGCCTTGTTTGTCTAGTTTGTTCTGTTTGGCTTGCTCCCACGGTTGTGTTTTGGTCTAAAACGTAATAAATGAAATAAATAGTTTATTATGCGCTGGATCGCGGCCTTACAATGTGAGATGCAGCCGACCGCAGGCTTGTAATATTGTTACAAAAGACCTTATTGCTTAATTGATAAAGTTTGCAATAGCTTACAGCACAATGCGCTTTTATCGAAAATCTTATTTTGAATTCTCAAAGATCGCTCGTTCCCTACTAATCTGGAATATTCGGCCGAGCGGTTTAACTTGGGAAGCGAGTGAAGACATGAAGCAACGGTACTCCTGCGGGTCAGTACCTGCGGGACCGCCCTGTGTCAGACCCCTGCTTGTAGTACTATATTTACTTACCATTTTCTTTTTCTTCTTGGCGGGCCACACCCCAGTCTTCTTGTACTCTTCCAACTTGTGCAGCCGGCTGGCCTCCTTCTGCTTGTCTCTGTAGGGGATAGCGTTGAAGTCGATCTGCTCCTCGGGGCCCGCGAACTGCCGGCGGTGCTCGTCGCGCAGCTCGGGCATGAGCGGCAGCTTGAGCAGGCCGTAGCTGGTGGCGATGTGGCCCAGCGGCAGCTCGCGCAGCTGCAGCAGCAGGCTGCACTCGTGCTTGGAGTAGGCGCGCACGTGCGACACGAAGGCGCGCTGCCCCTTGTCCAGGATCGCTTTGTCCTTCTTCTGCTGCTCGTGCAGTATGGACAGCACCTGTAGTACATATGAATCTCGGAAACGGCTCCAACAATTTTCATGAAATTTAGTATGCCCAGGGCTACGAGGGCGATTAATCGATCTAGCTATCCTCATTTCCCAAAATAATACCAAGCAGTTCAGTCAACCAGGTATTTTGAACTGAAGTGAAAAGCTGGAGGAACACTTTTGGCTGGAAACATGCATCACCTTGTTCCTCAGTTTGTCAGTGATGGTGAGTTTGTCTGTGGAGCTGGTCCAGTCCTGTAGCTCCACCTTCTGGTTAGCGCGGATGAAGGAGACGTAGGCCTCCTCCGACGGCAGCAGGGGCAGCAGCGAGCAGCCCGCCGCGCCGCCCCGCGCCGAGCGCCCCGCGCGGTGCACCAGCGCGGCGGGGCTGCTGGGGGGCTCCCACTGCAGCACCCACTCCACCGCAGGGATGTCCAGGCCTCTGTGTCGCGATACGTCATACAGCTAATCAGTGATAGTGATTTTTCCATCTCTTTTAAAAACTACACTCACTAATACTATATATTAATTACTATTGTGCTAACATTAGACTATGACAACAAATATTGTTTAAGTAGGTGATGCCCGTTCCATGCTTTGAGTCACAAACCCAGAGTTATGCACGCATTTGGAATATTAGTGTGGGTTGTAGCATCAGATAGTTTTGTTATGGTTTGATTATATTAATGGAAATAAGTTCAGAGTAAGAAGATGACAATAATAACCTCGCCAGCAGATCAGTGCACAGCAAGATAGCATTCTCAGTGCTTCTGAACCTGTCCAGTATCTTGTTTCTCTTCTGCTTCATCTTGCCATGAACGGCGAATATGTTGATATCGGGCAGCAGAGCGGGCAGCACGTGCGCCCAGTAGTCCACGCACGCGCACGTCGGCAGGAAGAACAACCCTTTCCATATCTTACGATTCCTTATGAAGTTTAATAGAAACAAGAATTTATCTTGCGGTTCCACTATGACGTAGTAGTTTTCTAATGCTACAGGAGTACTGATTGAAGCTTTTTCTTTGACACTGATCAACACTGGGTTCCTCAGACCGGCTCGGACCAGGTCCTGCAGCTGCTTGGTCTGTGTGGCGGAGAACAGGCCGGTGCGGCGCTGCCGCGGCAGGTACTGCAGGATTGTGTTGAGAGTGGCAGTGAAGCCCAGATCCAGGAGACGGTCCGCTTCATCAAGGACTAGGAACTCCTGTAGACAGTAACAAATGTGAGCTAAGAACAATTGAATATATCTTAATTCATTTGAAACCCTAGTAACTTTATTGTTTATAACTCTATAGAAGCCAGACTTATGTCTGAAACATTCAGAGTTTGATCCTCCTCTTGAACTAATGTCTCTGTAGGACTAGTATTCTAAAACAAAGCAAGTACACAAAAACAAAATATCTTCCAAGGAGAAAGCAAGCAAGAAATAACTAAACTATAGTATTGTAACCTCTATGTGATACTTTTTTTGCACAGAATATATTTTATAGTTCTATTACCAGATCTTTAACTCTTCCTGGTAGGTTGAGATGCTTCCTCTCAGCCAACAGGTCTTGAAATCGTCCCGGGGTGCAGACTGCTATCTGAGCTCCTTTCTGCATGCTCTCCGCATCTGCCTCTATACTTCGGCCACCCACTAACAGTGCCAGGCTGAACTCAGTCAGGGCAGGCTCTTGGAGGAATTGCTCGATGACCTATGATCAAGTACTTAGCTAGAGAGCAGGCTAGTGTTTTATTCTACTGTACTTCCCTGTGCAACCTGATGCATGTATGTTAAGCTTTCTTAGATATGAAATTGAATTGCCTACCATATACCACCTGCTGCAATATTACAAGGCTGCAGACATAATTACATGTTAGTATTTAACCCCAGATAAGCTGATATGAAGAGTCCTCCTACAGCAAGCTCTCTGCATACGAGATAACATAAATATTAATTACCTTAAACGTTTGTAACGCTAATTCCCTTGTAGGCGATATAACAACAGCATAAACAAAATCCTTCCTGAGAGGCGCTTCTTTCGCTCTTTTCATTAACAACTCCAGCATGGGGACCACGAAGGCTAAGGTTTTACCTGACCCGGTCACAGCCTCTGCCACCACGTCCTTACACGACAGAATTAGTGGAATCACAGCGGCTTGTATAGGAGTCATAGATGTAAATCCCTGCTTATTGATGCAAGTTAATACTGGCTCCGAAAGCGCAGGTGTCACTTTAGTCCAATCTTTAACAACCATTTTAGTGTAACTTAGTTTCTACTTTGTAAAACTAAATTCGAAGATATTTCAGTCATAAACTGAAAACTTTAATGTTCAAAACAATACAAATGCCCATAGCCCACATGTTTTTGACATTTTGAGCACATTCTGACATTACAATTTTTTTTATTTTTTGACATATGAAGTAACACCGATGAACAGGTATATTCTTAATGGTGTGCATACACTACACTTGAAACTTTATTCATTGGATCAAATATTCGTCGCCAACTCAATGTCACTGACTCATTGTAGTCTGTGACCAGCGTGTTTTGTTTGAATGTTTTCAGAACGTATCATAATCAATATGGCGCATGTTGATATGATAAATTGACAGCTGTGTATTGTCTTCGTACAAATTAGTTTAAACGTACGTTGCGTTGTAATGTATCTTTCGCGTATCCAATTCGGTAGAAACGAAGTCTAAAATGACTAGGCCCTTCGGCAATAGTGATAAACGGTTTTCTATCGACGACGCCTTCGAAGAGGAGACCGACGAGGCTATCAAAGTGTACGGCGCAACGGGCGATCGCTCCTCTCTACAAAATAAATTTAAGAATGGAAGTGACTACCTCTCCAGGTAAGGTTACATTCACGGCTCGCTTCTTAAAGTATTGTATTATGTAGGATTTCGCTGTACAAGGAACAAAGACCGACATGCTGCTCATGACCTTAGTGAGTCACGCATCTCAGTGGGGCAAAGGCGCTTGAACTGTTGTTAGCGAGACGTGATTAGCGCCCCTGAGACCTGGTTCGCGGCTAACAAAGCTATAATTGCGCTAAACAATTGCTGGGCATGTAGATTATCAACCAGTAACATGCAATTTGCTTAACTGTAACTGTTGTCTGCATTGAACACACATACTGATAATTTATTACAAAACTTGTTTTTAATCTCGAATTTCGTTTTTAAAACGTAATATAATTATGTTCAACGCTAGTAGCTCTGTATAATCATTGAGTAAATTAATATGATAATACTTACAGTTGATTATAATATTTTTCATAATTTTGAAACTCAATGTATATTATTATTTACACTACTACATTAACAATATGTGATTTCAATATTTATTAGATTTTTAGTTTGATCATAATCTGTTCATTATTATGTCAGTACAGTAAATAAAAGCCATCCATCTCACGAACATTACAACCTTTAATTAATATCATTTAAAATAAATTGCAATTATTGAATAACTAATGTAAATATATTTATTAGAATTGATTAAGGTAGACTTTATTTGTTGTACTAGGATTAGAAATTAGGTACACTTGAAGTAAAGTGTGAAGGCAAATAAGATTAAATTATGTAAATAAACTTGTTTCAATACATATGACTTGGCCTTCAACAGATATTTCCTTGATGCTCATTGACAAATAGAAATGAAGTTATTCAAACCTTCCAATAGACATGTGACGCACTGGGGAAGCCTTACTAGCATGCATTGTGTACACTCGCTGCTCAGATTAAAAAATGCAATATAAGCTTGTAGTTTAAATCCATCAAGAACCAAATGAACTATAATAAATTATAGTTGTTTTTAACATACGGTTGTTAGTGGTGACCTCATTCATATTTATGATTGAATCATATTGAAATCAATTAGCCACAAATTATATATAGTATCATTGTGGCTTTGACATTAATACTAAACGTAAATCTGTACTAATAGCACATATAGAAGAATAGTTTGTTTGTTGAAGTATGCTAATCTCTTAAATCTCTTTATATTGTTACGGATGACCCCTCAGAGGAATTACGGAGTAAAAGAGTTTATAGGTGAAAACCTCATTTGGGTTAAAAGTAAATGCAAGTTGAAAAAGGAATAAGTTATAAGAATAGAACAATTCAAATTTATATTGTATGCTGAACAAAGACTAGATTCAGTGAGTTCAAAGCGAGCTGTCGTTGAGTCAAGACGGTTGAAGGAATGGAGGGAGATGTTCCCTAAGAGTGTGCGTGTAAGGACGATGGATCTGTAGTGGTCCCCCAGTGTGGTTGGGGTGTGTGGCCGTGAGGTGCCGAGGCAGATAATCGTCGCCGCCGTGATGGGTTCCTTCAGGATCAGAAGCGTGAAACGACGGCGTCGCAGCGTGCTGCTTCAAATCTTGTACACCAAACTATTTCTTGGTTAATAAAATCTAGTTCTCCCTGTTGTGTGGTTGTTCTTCCAATCCCCGACCCCCAGCTCGTAACAATATTCATGAACCAGTGTCATAGGTACCATCAATTTGGTAAAAGGAATATGTGATTATCTAATTTTTTTTTAAAAACTCCCCTCTTGTGTTTATTTTTCATTTATTCATTACTGGCTTTGCATCTTGTGTAATGTATGTTCTTCAATTCAAGGGTAGTGAGGAGAGCCAGCCTTACAGTATAAGGTGTACTGAGTGGTCAGCAGGGCAGCTCAAGTCAATCAATTGCAATTTAGGGGATGAGCTTTGGAAACTGAAATGAAATACCTAGTATAGACTTAGTTAAGATACACAGTCTAGATTTCAATAGATGCAGTCATAGCTAATGCCAACCTGGGGATAAAAATAAATGTAATGTCAAGATCAGAATATTTTAGTGAGACAAAATAGAATTCCAATAGGATTTTTACAGATTTTACACCAGAGATTTTTACATACATCAATTTTATAATACATGTTATCACAAAATTCTAGGACCAAGGCTCACAGGCTCTCTAAATAACATCATAAACTGTCCCAGTCATACCGTATTACAAGTTCTGTTTTATTGTTCACAGCACAGACAATTGAAAGTTATAAGCATTCTGCAAATATCATTTCCTTTCTCAAACAAGATAAGACATTAGTAATAAAGTTTATCAAAGTACCCTCTTAAGAGTAAACAGTGTAAACACTGGCACTTACATCTATTATACATATTATATTGCAAACCTATATGATTATAACTTGTTTACTGTCATAGGTGTCCCATAAAAAGTGATCACTTCAAAAATTATAAAATTAAAGGCACAAAAGGCGAAAGGCAACTAGGTATAAAGGCTTTGACGGCCTCCGTGGCGCAGTGGTATGCGAGGTGAATTTATAAGACGGAGGTCCTAGGTTCGATTCCCGGCGGGGCAGATTGAGATTTTTCTTAATTTGTCTTGGTCTGGCTGGTGGGAGGCTTTCGTCATGGCTAGTTACCACCCTACCGACAAAAGCGTACCGCCAAGCGATTTAGCGTTTCAGTACGATGTCAGTAGAAACTGAAAGGGGTGTGGATTTCATTTGAATCCTAACATGTTAGCCTGCTTCCATCTTAAATTGCATCATCACTTAACATCAGGTGTGATAGCAATCAAGGGCCAACTTGTAGTAGATGTAAAAAAAAAAGGTCAGGGTGAGATGCAGAGGGTAGCAAATTGTAGTGCTGTGAAGTATTGGATTTCTTCCTCCAAGAAATTGTTAGTAGCAGTCCAGAGGTTGGATATTGGTGGGGTTAAAGCATGGTACTCTGAAATTTGAGATATACAAAAAAGAAGGAAGGCCTAGTCTCCTTGTCTTGTATAGTGAATCCGTACCTAAAGAATCTATCGGTTCATTGGCCCTAAACCTCCTCCATAACCACTAGCTAGCAATTCAATTAGCGATCAACTGCACTGAAATATTGTCATGTGTGAAATTTTTGTCCTTTACAGCAAAACCTACAAATGTACAGAAGATACCACATCGCGAGATTCTGACTCTCTCATCCACGAGTATGTAGAGGCCTCACAATCTCTGTACTGCTGGAACCATCCCAAAGTGCGGGAGAACTGGAAGACTGTCTGTGCAGCCGTCATACTCCTCCTGGTGGGAGTGGGCCTCATCGGCATGGGCGTGTTCGCTGTGGCCGAACCGGAGAACGGGCTGCAGGGCGCAGTGTTCTTTGTGGCGGGCATGATCTGCTTTGTGCCCGGAGCATATCACGTGGTGTACATCTGGCTGGCTGCACGTGGACAACGAGGTTATGACTTCTATCACTTACCTTTATTCACTTGATTTGCATCTCAGTCATTTATCTAATTGTATTGATAAGTAAATGTACTGTAAATTTGAGAATAAAACGAGAGACGACTGTACAGTGATCATGACAAACATTGCAATTGTTTTCATCAGCAGATACTTGGACATTTAAATTATCTGTAGTGTAGGCGCTATCGTGGCGATAGATAGAGATACTTTACTTTTTTAGATACTTATAGTGAGAAGAGTTGCATTGATTGCATCGAGGTGTGAGTGTGATGGGTGCAATGAGGCACGAGTGTCAGCTGACTTGCTCTCTACATTGCCTTGATTATCTACAACAATATTACCTATTCTACGACATGTAACAAAAGTGAACATATACATACATGTAATACATAGAAGGTTATTACAAACCAATATACTAATTGTTATTGGTAGAAGCTTGGAATTTATGTTTTCTGTATAAATATATGGACATCATTGTTATTATCTGTGAGTTGAACTATAACATCCAGATCAAGCTATAGATCCATTTGGACTGGTTTGCAGAGGTTTTGGAACCTCACTAACAATATCATTTATTTGATTTCATTGTCACTTGTAAATAAACATACAAAAATAATAGATCACTATCTTTTGAAATAATATCAAATCTAAACAGTAATCTGTAATTATCTTCAATTTCTGTTTGGGAATGTGAAAAAACATTTCATTAACAGTAATCAATTTGCATAATTTTAAAATTATAAGGAAAATATAGTTCATGAAATATTAAAAGTGCCTATTTATATTAATTTAAAATAAAAATTTCAATAAAAAAATATTTAGCTATTAAATTCACTATAATATTTCCTACAATTATTATTTTTGTTATAATAATTTTTCAAAATCAAATTTGTGTAAAATAAGAGGACCTGCTTGTTGATCTCTAATACATCTTTTTATTAAATTAAAGTGTTATTTATAAATCTATCACCACTTGTTACTCACGGTTTACATAGTTTAGATTATAACATGTGAAAATCAAAATCATGTTAATACTGTACATTATCCAAGATAACATCAGAGACAGAGAAGAAAGAATGACGGCAGAGAGAAAGTGAACTTGATTTCTGCCATATAAAATGACAATCTTATCTGTATAAGTAAATAAATACTAAAAATGATGAGAGAATGTAACAAGTGTTGATAGAACATTATATCATAATTATTTTATTATAGAAATGAACTGTTGTCGTTTTTGTCTCAACAAATTGAATATTTGTGATTGAGTAAGTACTTTAGTGTAAGTAAAACGTTACTCTGACATGTTAGGCTAGTCATACACCATGTGTTCATTTCCTGTTCTGATTCTGTTCTAAACATGTCATGTATGCAGAACTACAAACAATAACTTCAGTCCAGTGGCGACGGCGACACAGTCCATGCAACTGGACCCAAATGTTGACAAAATAAAAAGCCGTCATTTATTGTGGCATGTACCTGTTGAAATAAATGTCATATTTGCTTAGTGCCATCCTTATCACCGTGGTCTTTGTAGGAAACAGCTAGCAGCTTTCTACAAGTCTATATTTAATAAAGCATTTGTGTAGAGCTGCATTAGCATACATTTCATGAATTACTGTTTAAAATTAATAAAATAAAACACGTGTCACACTTATTGATATATCTAATTGCTAGTTTAATTATTTTGTGTTGTGATACAGACTGAATGGAAAAGTTTGGTAGACAGTGGCCAGCAACATGCAAGTTATTGTCACATGTATTAATATACAATAGGTTGTTTGTTGTTCCACTGTCTGTTGTCTAGATTTTACATTCAAGTCAGTGCTGTGTGCTTATGTTTCATATTTTAATAAGGCAGCTTAGAAATATACAATTTTTAATAATATGTGTAAATTATTTATCAATTTTAAGATCATATATTTTATTTTAGGTCTCATAGTTTTATTTACAAATAAAATCATTTGTGTCACAGATATTTATCAATTGAAGATTGTTTCTTTTGCAAAAAGTTAATATCAGACCTGATAATTTAATTTTTATTTTATTTTTTGTACTGATTATGGTAATATAAAGCTGATCGAATTTTTGTAAATGTTAAATAAACATTTTTGGAGATGACTTTGAAGTGTTGTAAATATGAATTTAATAAATAAATAGTTTAATCTTATCTTTTGTTTTTTTTTATAGTTATAGTAGTAGTAGACCTTGCTTAGACCTTGCCTTATGGAACTTTGCCTTTTTTTTGTTTTATTAGTGTATACTAAACTTTATATTTCTAATTAGTGTCAAAATGTATTTATCATAAAGTTGAGCACAAAAGCTTTTACTATTAGACTTGACAGTCCTGGCTCAACATTCATCATCATCAGCCTAGTATCAGCCCACAGGCCAGGACATGGAGCTGAGACACACCACTGTGCTCCAATGTGGGATGGTGAGCTTAGGAAATGAACATTGCTTTCCATTCATTAAGAAGCAAAGGGTTAAATTATCTTCCATTAAAGGCAGAAGAAATACACAAACTTAAAAACTAAATATCATACAAAAAAAGTTTTATTTTAAAAAAAATTCTATATTACATGTTTTCTAGCTATTCTTTTCAGTTTAAAGTGCTGCAAAAATCTAAGTTCACCATTCCAGTTCCTCAGAACTTCCATCTGCTGGGCGTCCATCAGATCAGGCATCTCCAGGCCGCAGCTCGCGAACTCTTCGCACTCTCTCTTCTTTGTTATATTGATTACATCTTCTCTACTTGCGTGTTGTCTACTTTTCCTCTTACCGATGGAGTTTTTTAAAGCAATTTGTGCCAACTCTTCGTCGAAACGCGCCAAATATGTTTCGATCAGTTTTAGAGTCTGCTCTTTATTTAATGTGGCGCAACCTTCTGGAATTCTCTCTTTAAACCACAGGATTTTTTCTCCGATCAAGTTTTGTTTGATGTGAGTTCCAATTTTATTATTGTTTTTTTTTTCGTTTTTAAGCATTTTCTTAGCTAAAGAAATAGTTTTTCTACTATTAGGATGTTTTAGCTTTTCTATTGTACTTATTTTAGGCATTTTTATTCAACAATAATGATTCCAAGTTTTAAATAAAAAAAACTAAACACGAAATGACTTTCTTCAAAAATTATCAATGTCAATTATCATGTGTTTGTCATTTTACGTTATTGACATTTGACAGACACATATCCCAGGACAGAACTCTAAAGCATTCATTGCATATTCATTGGAATCTTAGGATATATATTCTTTGATTAAATGTATCGAATTGTAATGGTTTTTGTGGCCAATTTGACTTGACCATAGAGTGGGATGTATATAGGGTATTGATTTAAATTGACATTGCAAATTGAAAATTTGAATAAAACATACTAATGGCTGTACGGTGTTATACCTTTGCCTTTTCCCAACCGGAAAGAATGAAGCAAAAAAAAATTAAATTGACATTGACTTAAAATTTGACAACCTGCGTCCTGCGGTTTGTTTTTATGGTTGTCTAATATTTACAATTTAAACTTTCCCGTTTTGTTACAAAATAGTATAATATGTAATGTAGCTTTACAAAATCTAATAATTGTGTAGCTTTTAAATTTACTTACTAACTGTGCAGTATAACTATTGAAATACTTACGTGTCTATAAATATTTCATTTTTTGGTTACGATCGTTGCGAGTATTAAATTGTAACTATGATTCGCCGACCAAAGCCAGGAGATGATGAAGAGGATATTTTGTGCATGCAGCGTGAGTTCCTTCAAAACAAAAACTTCCAGCCTTCCGCGCAAGTAGTTAACTTACGGAAAACAGAACATCAGACCACAAAGAGAACCATTCCAACCACTTTAGATGCTCGCAAACCTTCCAAATATGCTCAGTCCAAAGGTCTTACAGAAAAACGATCTCGCATTGATAACGCGGGACAGGTGCTAGGCGCTATTGTAGAAAAAAATATCCCTGAAGCACAAGAGCCTTCTGAAACTGACAATGAAAACCTTGTAGAAATGAATGAGCCTGCCGATATAGACGATGACAAAGTATACTATCCAAAAGTAATGCCTTTTATCCTCGGAGACATCATAGAAAAGAATAGTAATGACAATTTTAATTTGAATTTTAAACCCATGCCTTCAAAAGGCTTTCCAGTTGTTACCAAAAGAGATCCCAATATTAAACCCGGCACTAGAAGTATTTATGCTCAACATATTGAGAAAGCATGTAAATTCAAAGATAATGTTATGGATGTTGATAAGGCTTCAAGCTCTTTACAATCTTTGAAACAGAACCCCAGAGAACTGCAGATGCCTTCGCGAAGTTACATTGTATCAAGCAAGGATGCTGGTGATATACACAGGGAAAATGTTAAAACATTATCAAAAATATCTGAACAAGATATTCTACAAGAGCAACAAAAATTACTGTCAAGTTTGGATCCTAAATTAGTTGAATTTATTAGAACCAAAAGAACAAAAATCAATTCACAACAAGTGCAAAATATCAAGCAAGAAATAAATGATTGTGAGATGAGTGTAGCTGGACAAGGAAGCCAAAATGAATTTGATAATTCCACAAGTAACGATTCACTTTGGGAGAATGATGTCCTGTCCTACTCCAAAATCCACAAATGGCTACATTTTGAGAATTTAGAAAAAGACAAGCTAGAATGGATGAAAGGAATTGAGGAAAGTAAGGTGAAGTCAGATGAACCTTTTGAAGCTAGATTCGATTTCAACGGCTACCTGCTCCCTTACACAATGGAGTACACGGAGAAAACTAAAACCTTATATCATCATGGGGATGAAGCACACAGGCCCGGGTACTCCATCGCAGAGCTAATAGAACTGACTAGATCTACAATAACACAGCAAAGAGTAATGGCTCTTAACACTATAGCGGGAGTTCTAGAGTACTCTAGTGCTGGTATTTACAAAGACATTATAGAAATACCATTGAGTAAAATATTCTTTGTTATAAGAATAGCTATGGACGAAAATAAAGTTATTATACTAGAGCCTGCTCTGAGAGCTATGAGGAATTTGCTTTATAACAGAATAGATGAAGCGTGTTTAGATGCCCTGCTAGGGTTCCAAGAAGGTAGCTATCAACCTTGCCTTGAAAATGACAAATCAGAAATTGAAGAAATGGACTCTAAAGAAACAGAGTTGAATGATTTTCATTTAGCTGAAATAGATCTCATATCAGCTACTCTGAGGACTGACATTGTGCAAAGGCTTTTCTATATTTTAGATAGTGTGAAACCGAGCTATAATTCAGTTCAGTATTCATTGCATATTTTAATAAGATTGTCTAGAAACTCAATTGAGACTGCAAATATGATAGTAGAGACAGAACATTTAATGAAATGTGTTATTTGTAATTTTATTCCAACTACAAGTATAAACTTGGCTTTTGATCCTAAATCAGTTTATAACGGAAAGCCTGTACTGGCAGCTCTAAAGTTGATGAGAATCCTTTCTCTGCAGTCCAGGGAAATCGGTGAAATACTGATATCAACATATGACTTGTTAAAGCCTATATCAGCTTTTATAAGTTCAGGAGTTGACAGTACATATGGTTTGAGATTACAAATAGAAGCTTTCTGTATATTATCTAACCTGCTAAACTATGGGCTGGGCGCTGACAATGCCTTGGCAATGAGCCCCCTCATAGTCACATCACTTTATAAACATGTCCAAGGTACAGATGTATTTATGGAGACGTCAGTGTTGTCGGCCACTCATGCTGCGGTGCTCTTACAGTTCATTAATAAGCTTCTAAAATGTAACAAGCTTAACTTAAATAGCTTGAAGCATCAAATTTACCCACTTATGAGAGAAGGAATACAAAAATGGCTGACACAAATAGCTTGTATTGAAAATTATACTTGTGGTCATTTGCAACTTTTATGTTCTGGACTGGACTGCTGTGTTACTATTTTAGATAATGAAAAGGTTTCACTTAAGTTTTTGAATGATGCGTTGAAAACATTTTCGTCTTCGAAAGGATTTAAAATTATTTTGAATAACATAGTGCCAAGCTCAAACCTATTGTCAGACATTGAAGATAGAGATATTATGAATAATAAAAATTTGACAAGTGTTGGCACAGCTGTCGTTAATCCAAAACACAAAGTGCTGCCAGCTCTGAGTGTTGTTTCACCCATACCTCTTCTGTTATCTTTGTTAAAGTTGCTAAATGTCATTGATGACAAAGAAATAGCAACCATTTTTATTGATAAACTTTTGAGCTATTTACAAAGATTATCAAAAGAACATTTAACCCTCACTAACAATTGGTTTACTAGGGTGGAAGTGGAACTTATATTTAGCATTATTAAACTATCAGTTGAGTGTGATGCCACTGAGTCAATGAAGGATATTATTTATGTGACAGCAAATAAACTTTGTTACATTTTGAGAAGAAACAAACAATATGAATTGAATTATTTATTTCATAACATAATATTTAACAAGCAATGGTTCACAACTGATAGAATGTTTAAACTAATGTCATTGACAGAAGCTGATGGTTTGGCCGCCCTGACAAGCGTGGAAGAGATAGAATTGTGTTACAGTAAAGTTATTAATATACAGCAAGTAGAACCAAACTATAACATTGTATTGAAAAAATGGCAGGAGCCTATTTTGCCAAGAGATTGGATATATTTGCCAATACTTTCTTTGTACAGCACAAGTCAAGAAGTTCATTTAAGCCTGTCAGTCTCCAGTGGCTTTGCTAATAAAATAGCAAAGCAGCAAGAGACTGAAAAAGAGCTAATTGTAAGATGCAGCTTAGAATGGATTCTGTTCAACGAGGTCCTGTTCCCAGATCTTATCAATGATATAGAAGTAACCGACAGGTTTTGCAGAATATTGTGTGTCTTTCTGTGTGATAGTTCACTATTTTTGGATAAAAATATTAATTTGTTACTAAGGAGGTGTGTGCACATTCTCTATAAAAATTCTCAGAAGTTCAATTTTGATAAGCAAATAACCGGTCTCAGTAATTTTCAAGACTTCTACACCCAGATTTTGGAACAGTTTCAGTCTGTGAGCTATGGGGACCACACATTTGCATCCTGTGTGTTAGTGCCCTTAGCTCAAAAGCACAATGTGAAATGGCGGAAGCTGCTCTGGTCGGAGTATGCAGGCTGTTTGAGAGCTCTAGATTGCCCTGCAGATTACTTGTGTTATAGTTTAGATGACTATTACTATCCAATAGAAACTGATGAGTCTCTTTTGAAATCATATTCCAGAGCTTTGACTAGTAATTTAATAAGGCCTGGTACAATTGTTTACAAAATAGCCCAACACCACATAGACAGTTACAAAAAACATAAAAATGCTACGGAAGATACAATCACATCTGTTGAATAATAAATTGAGTGGTATTGAACTGTTATATTATTATGTATTTGTAATAAAAATAATATTTCTTTTCTCATTCCAATTCTGTTCCTTCATACCTAACTAGAAGACACATTTTTTCTGTTGAGACGAATATCTTAGCATTCCATGGATTCACCGTGCGGGTGCCGGGTCCATCGCGTGGCTGAGAGAAAAACTCCGAACAGAGCCCGAGACTTGTGACTCGGGTGTAGGTTTAAGGGTACCCTTAGTGACGGCCGTCAACACTCACCTCCTCTGTTCAAGTTATTCTCCCTGCCCAACCATATTCGGAAGGACCCTACTAGTGCAGCTTTGGACACTCGTTCCAATATGGAGCTTACTGCGCTTCTAGTAAGGCCAAGGTCTTTTAGCAGGTTGTAGAGAGACTTCGCTGGTATACCCCTCGCACCCACTTCTACCGCGTATAAACTAACCACATAGCCATTTTTGGTTAGTTCATTAGTAAGGTCATAGTATTTATTCACTTTGAATACATGGTCTTTAGGGATGTTTGTTTCCCACGGCACTGTAAGCTCGACAAGTACTATACGTTTAATTTGTTTGGAAAAAAGAAATATGTCCGGTCTAGATGTCGTAATAGCTAAGTCTTCCGGGATTTTATAGTGCTTATCATACGTGTCCATTAATATAGTCCAATCAGGAGCAGAGCCCAGAATTGAATAAGGCTTGCTGGTGGAATTTGTACTTGAGCCTGCTTTAACGAAGTTAGTTTGTCTTTTATTCGTCGTCAACCCTTTTTGAGCCCTAGCTACTGAAAGGCTTATAGCTTCACGTATGATTTCTAGTACTCTGTCGTGGCGGCGTGAGTAGAGACCCCTGTCCAGGAGCACCTTGCATCCTTATAAAATATTCTTTATAAATGACCGTATTATTATAGTTTATAAAAATAATATTATTTAAGTGTGTAGGTATTAGAAATGTCAAAATGGTACGCGTTTTAATAATATAATACGTGCTAATGAAATATAATCAATACCTAATTTAAAAAGGCCATACGCGGCAAGAGGTTGTGGCCAGGCAACAAGCTTGAATTTTGAAATAACGGTTAACTGGCAAAAAATGCAATGTACCCAAAAACCCTCATGAATTTTATGTGACGTCATAGAAAATTCAAATAGACCTCGAATTCAATTCAAGTACCTTATAGAGCAAATGTCAGAAAACTGCTCTAAACTGTAAAAATATAAATAAGGAGGAATTTTATTGAACTCCTGTACTGATTACGAAATCATCTATACTAATATTATCAAGAGGTAAAGTTTGTAAATAAAGATCTGTCGGGCTCGGGGCTAATCTTCGGAATTACTGATCCGATTAAAAAAAATTATTTCATCAGTAGAATACTACGTTATCGGTGAGTGTCATAGGCTATATTTTATATTTGTGTTGTATATATTAACCATGTTATCACAGTTTTTGTCGCGTGAGTCGGACCTCGAAAATCTGTTAAATCGGCTTTATGCGCGTGCGCTGCCTTAACTATTGGGAATAATTGAAAGCAATGTATGGGAACTTTATGTATCTTAAAAAGTTCTACAAAAAATTCCGCGCCAGCATATATCTATCTTTTATATTTTGGCAGATATATAACTTTTTGTGATTTAAAAAATCATTTATTTCATATGCTTACGTTTACGTCATTATTTATACAACTAAACTTAAATCCTTATCAAAATACATTATTTAATAATCACAAGGACCTTATAGAGATAAGATTTGCCTTTTACAGTATGTTAATTAGTTACATAGCTTAGGAGATAATACAAAATTTCTAAAAAGCACGACACACGATACGTACGTACGAGTACCTACTGAATAGGCGTCAGCATTTTGATAAGCAGGCTGTTACATGTTAGAAACGATAATACGGTAATGGAGTTGAGAATTCGATCTTTGTTCAATTTATTTGCCATAGAAGACCATATCTGTACTATGAATATAAAGCGGAGTTTGTTCGATTGTTTAAACAGGCTAATCTTTCGATCTGTTTGTTTTGAAAGCTAGACTCAAGAGCCTTATAGTCTATTTAATATCAA
Source organism: Mycalesis mineus (assembly GCA_034621355.1). Lineage (NCBI taxonomy): Eukaryota > Metazoa > Arthropoda > Insecta > Lepidoptera > Nymphalidae > Mycalesis > Mycalesis mineus. The sequence continues at coordinate 19,262,922 of CM067888.1, read as the reverse complement.
GCTATAAATATCAGCTTGCCATAAATGTTTACAAAAATGTAGATCTTTAGTACACGGAACGGGACGGAGGATATTGCTTCACAGGAAACTATAAAAAAAATTAAATTGAGAGGGGGAGCGGGGAATGAACACACTTTATATGAAAGTCTGTCTTTAAAATTGGAAGGGTATTTAAGAGGACGAAGTCGCAAGCGCCTGCTAGTATAATACAAAATAGTCTAAAATGAGAGGAAGATAACTTAAATTAATCTCGGAGGAATTGACTATTTTTGTGTCCATGTTTTGGCGCGAAAATTCTGACAGACAGTTTGAACTTTGAAAGTGACGTTTAAAAGTTCAAATAACTCGAAAGATTTTTATTGTTTGTCAATTTTTTAGTTTTCGAGCAGGTGTTGTTCAGTTTCTATTTAGATTAAAATATGGTATTCGTAATAAAAATACTCTTGTTTTAAAACCAAGCTCTCTTAAAATGTTTATAGAGGACATTAGAAATGACTTTTACAATGTTCTACTGGGAAACGTACGTAGCTCTGATAGATGAATTAACCGTCTGCTGTAACACTGTTCGAGTAATGTTCAACGTTTTCAGCGAGTGCTGCTGCTAGTCCACTACGACGTAGACGCGATATGCGCGTGCAGGATACTGCAGGAGCTGTTCCGATGCGACAACGTGTCGTACACGCTGGTGGCGGTGGGCGGGGTGTCGGAGCTGAAGAGCGCGTACGACGAGAACAACGAGGAGGTGAAGTACGTGGTGTTGGTGAACTGCGGCGGGACCGTGGACCTGGTGGACATCCTGCAGCCCGACGAGCACGTCGTGTTCTTCGTGCTGGACTCGCACAAGCCCACCGACATCTGTAATGTGTATAGCGACGGTCAGGTAAGCCTGCTCACAGTACTGTGATCAAATGTCTATTAACTGTTGTAAAATATTTTTTGATGACAAAATATAATTATATTACACTAAGTATATACTTATAATGGGCTGCCTGCACTAGAGCAGAGTGGGAATGCACCTACCACGTTACCTCCATACTTATACTCAAGGAAGGAGGCCTGCTTATTTAGTGGGCTGATAATGGCAATGCTCTCATAATCTTCTTGCCCTTGACCCACTCAAGTGGGGTTGGCACAACATGTCATTTTCTTCCATTCAATTATATCATTACATACATATCTCCTTTCACACAGTCTAGCCATCTCTTTGTCTTTTGGAATTAAAACACACTTCTTGTAATATTCCCTTCATCCGTCTGCATCATGTGCCCATGCCGTGGTAGCCTCTTACTCCACAAGTGTTCAGTGCTACTTTCCGTCTTCCTTTTGCATACTCATTCCTTTTGCTATTCATTCTTGTTACACCACATTTTGTAAACAGCAATATGTATCAACTACTCAACTATAGCGCTTAACATGTTTTATTTGAGAGATGAAGGAGAGCGGGGGCTGTGTTGCAGGTGAGACTGCTGTACAAGGATGACGAGGAGAATATCCCCAACTTTGATGACATCTTCAGAGATGATGAGGATGAGGAAGTAAGTAGAAAACTAATTTCAGATTAGTACTACTAGTACGATATTATAAACATGGTGGTTTAAACAGTTAGTTATGTTGTGAACAGAATGAGGAGGAGTTGGAAGCTCGGCACGGGCTGGAGGCGCTGGTGGAGCGCCGGCGCGCGCGCAAGGCGTGGGAGGAGCGCCGGCACACGCTCATGTTCAACTACACGCAGTTCTCCTACTACGGCAAACCTGTGAGTCACCCGTAACTATCTCAACGCGTGCTCTGGACATCAGCACATAACACATCAGCGTGTGCTCCGCAGAGCGCGAGCGTGGCGCTGGAGCTGGCCGTGCGCTCGTCGCGCTGCACGGTGGCGACGCTGTGGAGCGCGTGCGTGGCGGCGGCGGCGCACGCGGCGCTGCACTGCCGCTCGCCCGCGCGCTGCCTGCTGGACGCGGAGCCGCTGCACCGGTACGTGGCCGCCGCGCACCGGACCACGGGCGACGACGACCACCACCAGGTATTCCATCACAGCGACATGTGCTGCTTCAATGTAATCTAGATGCCACAGTAGCACAAGTATCCTATCCTCCGCAGTAGGAATTCAAATCCTGCTAAGTTTCATTTGAATCCATTCAATAGTTTCGGCGTAATGCGTGAAACTCAAGAGTGAAATATACTATTTAATATCAATTTATGCCCATCAGCTTGCCATAAATATATATTGTTGATGTTAATGTACTGAAATGTCGTACAATGTTTAACAAAAATGTAGGTATTTTTTTTCACACGGGACGGAGGATATTGCTTGACGGGAAACGATAAAAAATTAAATTGAGTCACAAGGCTGTTGTGTGTGCAGTCGGCGCGCGTGGTGGTGGAGAAGGACGTGTGGCTGCCACTGTACCGCTGGTGGTCAGTGGAGGGCGCCATCAGCCACGCGGCGACACTGGCGCCCCAGCTGCGCCTGCACTCGCGCTCGGGGGCGGCGCGCCTGCGACAGCTGCTGGCCGATATGGGGTGAGCGCACTTAGTTGTCGTGCAGGTGGTCGGCGGAGGCGCCGTCAGCCACGCGGCAACACTGGCGCCCCAGCTGCGCCTGCACTCGCGCTCCGGGGCGGCGCGCCTGCGACAGCTGCTGGCCGATATGGGGTGAGCGCACTTAGTTGTCGTGCAGGTGGTCGGCGGAGGCGCCGTCAGCCACGCGGCAACACTGGCGCCCCAGCTGCGCCTGCACTCGCGCTCCAGGGCGGCACGCCTGCGACAGCTGCTGGCCGATATGGGGTGAGCGCACTTAGTTGTCGTGCAGGTGGTCGGCGGAGGCGCCGTCAGCCACGCGGCAACACTGGCGCCCCAGCTGCGCCTGCACTCGCGCTCGGGGGCGGCGCGCCTGCGACAGCTGCTGGCCGATATGGGGTGAGCGCACTTAGTTGTCGTGCAGGTGGTCGGCGGAGGCGCCGTCAGCCACGCGGCAACACTGGCGCCCCAGCTGCGCCTGCACTCGCGCTCCGGGGCGGCGCGCCTGCGACAGCTGCTGGCCGATATGGGGTGAGCGCACTTAGTTGTCGTGCAGGTGGTCGGCGGAGGCGCCGTCAGCCACGCGGCAACACTGGCGCCCCAGCTGCGCCTGCACTCGCGCTCGGGGGCGGCGCGCCTGCGACAGCTGCTGGCCGATATGGGGTGAGCGCACTTAGTTGTCGTGCAGGTGGTCGGCGGAGGCGCCGTCAGCCACGCGCCAACACTGGCGCCCCAGCTGCGCCTGCACTCGCGCTCATACCAATCAATATTGTGGTTCCAGCTTCCCCCTGCAGCAAGCGCGCCAGGCCTACCGCTCCATGGACGTGGAGCTGCGGCGCTCGCTGCTGCCGGCGCTGGAGGCCGCGGCGCCCAAGCACAAGCTGCCCGTGCCCACGCGCGCCGCCTTCCTGCTGCAGCGGCCCCACGCGCCCCCGCTGGCGGCCCTGGACGTGGTGTACGCCATCATGGGCCTCATAGAGAATGTAAGTGTTGAATGTTAGTCACCGCGTGCACCTCCTCACACGAGGGCTCTCAGGTTGTGCTCGGAGTATCGTCACGTGATTCATTCATTCAGTCACAGACCTACGGTCACAGCCGCAGTCAGGAGTTGCATTGGTCTATCAGCTCTTCGAGCTATCTCTTTGGGACTTGAATTCTTTTGTTTTGGGATCTCTTTTCTTTTATTTGCAATATGTGCACTGTGGACAGGAGAGCCTGCCGCGCGCGGAGGGCTTCCAGCACGCGCTGGCGGCGCTGGCGGTGGGCGGCGACAACGAGAGCCTGGCGCGCGGAGTGGCGGCGGCGCGGCGCGCGCTGGAGGCCGTGGCCCGCGCCGCGCACTGCACGCTGGCGGCGCGTGCCGTCATGCTGGCGGGGCCCTTCAACTACTTCATCGTGCAAGAGGTGAGCGGGCGGCGCTGCCGGTGGGCGGCGACAACGAAAGCCTGGCGCGCGGAGTGGCGGCGGCGCGGCGCGCGCTGGAGGCCGTGGCCCGCGCCGCGCACTGCACGCTGGCGGCGCGCGCCGTCATGCTGGCGGGGCCCTTCAACTACTTCATCGTGCAAGAGGTGAGCGGGCGGCGCTGCCGGTGGGCGACGACGAGAGCCTGGCGCGCGGAGTGGCGGCGGCGCGGCGCGCGCTGGAGGCCGTGGCCCGCGCCGCGCACTGCACGCTGGCGGCGCGCGCCGTCATGCTGGCGGGGCCCTTCAACTACTTCATCGTGCAAGAGGTGAGCGGGCGGCGCTGCCGGTGGGCGACGACGAGAGCCTGGCGCGCGGAGTGGCGGCGGCGCGGCGCGCGCTGGAGGCCGTGGCCCGCGCCGCGCACTGCACGCTGGCGGCGCGCGCCGTCATGCTGGCGGGGCCCTTCAACTACTTCATCGTGCAAGAGGTGAGCGGGCGGCGCTGCCGGTGGGCGACGACGAGAGCCTGGCGCGCGGAGTGGCGGCGGCGCGGCGCGCGCTGGAGGCCGTGGCCCGCGCCGCGCACTGCACGCTGGCGGCGCGCGCCGTCATGCTGGCGGGGCCCTTCAACTACTTCATCGTGCAAGAGGTGAGCGGGCGGCGCTGCCGGTGGGCGACGACGAGAGCCTGGCGCGCGGAGTGGCGGCGGCGCGGCGCGCGCTGGAGGCCGTGGCCCGCGCCGCGCACTGCACGCTGGCGGCGCGCGCCGTCATGCTGGCGGGGCCCTTCAACTACTTCATCGTGCAAGAGGTGAGCGGGCGGCGCTGCCGGTGGGCGACGACGAGAGCCTGGCGCGCGGAGTGGCGGCGGCGCGGCGCGCGCTGGAGGCCGTGGCCCGCGCCGCGCACTGCACGCTGGCGGCGCGCGCCGTCATGCTGGCGGGGCCCTTCAACTACTTCATCGTGCAAGAGGTGAGCGGGCGGCGCTGCCGGTGGGCGACGACGAGAGCCTGGCGCGCGGAGTGGCGGCGGCGCGGCGCGCGCTGGAGGCCGTGGCCCGCGCCGCGCACTGCACGCTGGCGGCGCGCGCCGTCATGCTGGCGGGGCCCTTCAACTACTTCATCGTGCAAGAGGTGAGCGGGCGGCGCTGCCGGTGGGCGACGACGAGAGCCTGGCGCGCGGAGTGGCGGCGGCGCGGCGCGCGCTGGAGGCCGTGGCCCGCGCCGCGCACTGCACGCTGGCGGCGCGCGCCGTCATGCTGGCGGGGCCCTTCAACTACTTCATCGTGCAAGAGGTGAGCGGGCGGCGCTGCCGGTGGGCGACGACGAGAGCCTGGCGCGCGGAGTGGCGGCGGCGCGGCGCGCGCTGGAGGCCGTGGCCCGCGCCGCGCACTGCACGCTGGCGGCGCGCGCCGTCATGCTGGCGGGGCCCTTCAACTACTTCATCGTGCAAGAGGTGAGCGGGCGGCGCTGCCGGTGGGCGACGACGAGAGCCTGGCGCGCGGAGTGGCGGCGGCGCGGCGCGCGCTGGAGGCCGTGGCCCGCGCCGCGCACTGCACGCTGGCGGCGCGCGCCGTCATGCTGGCGGGGCCCTTCAACTACTTCATCGTGCAAGAGGTGAGCGGGCGGCGAAGTCGTCACTAGGGCGCTGCCAGCGGCGCCAGGCGCAAGGCGATGACCAAACAGGACCACAAACAAGTTACACATGATGTAGTGAGTTGCGAGTACGTCAGCACTGCGTACATAATGCAGGAGCCGGCCGGTGCTGTTCCTCCATGCATTTCACAATGTCATATAAATACAAAGTATGTGGCAGGGCACTCCCGAGGCGGCGGCGCTGCGGGGCCCGCTGTGGCTGGGCGAGGCGGCTCGGTGGGTGGGCGCCGCGCACGCGCACGCGCCGCGCCCCCTGCTGGCCAGCGCGCCCACCTCCGGCGGCGACTGCCTGCTGCTCGGCCTGCCGCCGCGGTTCGACCAGGAACCCAGAAAGTGAGTCTCCACATCAACCCCAACTGTATATTTGAATGCATTGCCTCTCTCTGGTACTTGTCTACTCCAGTATACCTGACAGTTGTCCACAACACGTTGGCGCCGGGCCCGCGGCTTGTTCAGCGTTGTGCTTTGAAGCCCGGGGCTAGAAATGATTAGATGTAAAGTTAACCTAAAATATTATCTTTCAGCCTTTTCGGTGCCGCCTTCGAGCAAGCAGCGACAAAGAGCGGCGCGTCAGTGTCCCTGGAGTGCGTGGACTCGTCCATCATCAGCCTGCGCGCCTCGCAGCGCGCGCAGTTCCTCGACGCGCTCACGGCGCTGCTGGCGTGACACGTGCGAGACGGGACCGTCTGGACCAGAGCGAGCGCAGTCTTCATCGCAAAGAGCGGCGCGTCAGTGTCCCTGGAGTGCGTGGACTCGTCCATCATCAGCCTGCGCGCCTCGCAGCGCGCGCAGTTCCTCGACGCGCTCACGGCGCTGCTGGCGTGACACGTGCGAGACGGGACCGTCTGGACCAGAGCGAGCGCAGTCTTCATCGCAAAGAGCGGCGCGTCAGTGTCCCTGGAGTGCGTGGACTCGTCCATCATCAGCCTGCGCTTCGCAGAGCAGAAGCAATTAATGGTAATAACTGTTGCTTATTGCAGTGCCTTTCTCCAATAATAAGAGTTCTGACTCCTGTTGTCATATGTTATAGTTTAAACATAATAATTTAGGAACTGACAAATTTCTGAGCGTGCTGCGACATGTTGCCTGCAGTTTCCATCTGCGATGTGAACTGGCACTGTTGTTGTATTGAACTTACCGTTTGTTGAATTGAATGTTGTAAATATTTTCAATTGAAGTTTTATATTACAATTTTGATTTGTGCCTAATTAGTTACATGATGTTGTGTTGTCCATATTAGTAATATATTTTGTTTAGTTTACTATTTAATTAATTGTAATATAGGTTTATAAATGAAATTAACATTTTGTAAGCATTAAATATTTATTGATATCATGAGAAGAATGTAAAATAAATTGTGTACCTTATGAATTTCTCGTTTTTGATGTCTGTCATGTCTGCATCTGGCAGTCTCAATCTTAATTATTGGCAAAAATAGGGTAAGATTACTGAAGTGAATCCCTTATGTAATATTACTGTGCAATATAACTTTATCACAGCAGAGTATGTGCAAGCAACCTCGCAACACATTACTGATTCCTTCATTCCTCTCATTCATACTATAACGTAAACATGCATTTAACTAATGAACCCTCCAATATTACATAAAAGAGATGTATCACAGGGCAATTTGAAACTTAATCAGCACAGATTCAAGCTATTTATAAGCAAAAACTGTTGTCTTACATATCAAATTTGACTTCTCAGATCTCTCTCCAAAAATATTATACAAATATTAGTAGAGTATTAAAACAGAGATTCTGTTGATCAGGTCAACATCTAATGAGCAATTGACTTTAATTTTTGCAGCAAGCTGCTTACAAAGTATTCCTTATAAAACGACTGATCAAGTCCAGAGCCCATTTAGGTTGATCGTGAGGCACCATGTGGCCTGCATTCCTAACTAATACTTCTGTAAGATTCCCAGCCTCTTTCACGTACCCTGCTATTTCATTGTCTACCCTCCAGATACGTCTTGGAGCTGTCTTGTACTCATTTGCAGATGAAAAGTTCAACTTGCGCAGGAAATTCTCAGTCAACGGGTATGCCACTATTATATCTAATTGGCCGTTGTAGAATAGAAGGCGATAGTGGGATAACAGTTCCGATACATATGACGCCACAGACTTCAAGATGTCATACTTTAAATGTTCTTGCACCTCCTTCCCTAAATGAAATGGAAGACCTCCGACATGTACACTTTCCCTGATGCTGTCATTTTTTAATAGATCAATATAAATACTCATGTCAGTGTCAGACTTGTCGGTGGGATCTAAGAAGTTGTAATAGTTCCTGAATCCTGTAAAGTTTTTGAAATATGAATAATTGGTCAGCTCCCCATCCATTAGTTGGTCCATGAGAATATCAGCTTGGACCCAATTCTCTTTACGAATTTCTTCTGCAACCGCCGACTGCATCTTGTTAAACAACTTGTTTTGGTTAAAATCTATCAATCCATGCTGATACAAATAGTTTCCATAGTCCAGTTGATTGATTGGATCGCAGTAAGCGTTGCCCAGGGCTAAGCCTTTAAGGTTCATTTTAAACTTGTCTTTGCTGAGATGAATCTTCATAGCTAAAGAGGGAATATATTTCCCGGCGTAAGATTCCCCCGTGATATAGAAGTCGTTGTTTCTGAGAGATGGAAACATTACAAAAAATTGTTGTAAGCACAGGTACAAGCCGTCGGCTACACATTGCTCGTCTGTGCAATAGCCCTTATCATTTTTTGTGAAACTGAATCCAGTTCCTACTGGGTTATCTATAAATATCAAGTGATGTTCGAGTGCCCAGTGGCGCTTTCTAAGAGCAAATCCATCTTTGTTAGCTACTAAGGGTCCGTTTTCGGTAAACAATCCAAATAAGGAACTTCCTCCTGGACCCCCTTGTAGCCACAGAATGATCGGAGCAGCTTTGTTTTTGTTAAAAGCTGGGAAGTACCAGAAGTATAAATTAGAAAAGTAATCGCTGTTGACGGTGAAGAATCCCGCGTGACTGGTGAAGCCTATTCTCTCAGTCAAAGACACGCGAGAGACGTTTCGAGCGAGTTCATACTCTCCCATGAGCAAGTACGGCGTGAGCATTAGGGGCTCACCGGCCTCTCCGTGAGGCCTTGCTTCGAGTTTTACACGCGGGTACACATTAGGGTAAAATGTCGAGAAACAACACGTGAACAAGTTACAAATTAAAAACAAGTTAAAATATAAGAGGTGACATCGGTTACTCATTGTAAATTTTTATAACAACTTAAAAAATTAAAAAAAAATTCTATGGAATATCATATTTCGCAAAAATCAAAATATTTTTTTTAAATTTAAAGTTATTTGCACAATGACACCTGACCACAGAACACCAAAACGATATCTCCTACGGAGCACCTGACAGATCTGACAATAACACCATGACTGACAGAGACTTAAGGTTAGGTTTTAGGTTATACTTATTGTTGTTTGGTCTATTTATTACTTGGTATAGGTCAATAAAGAGAATTATATATATTTTAACACACATCGTTTAGTAAATGATATTTGGAATAAAGCTTTTAATTTAAAATTAATTGTACTTCAATTTTATGGTATTGGAAGAGATATTAGCTCTGTATACCTAATCTATGTTATCTTTGGGCTTATTTTTTTACCGGTGACTTTTATTTTTGTTTACTTTTTGTTCTCGGAAAGTTATAAGTTACTCAACTGCTCGGTACCTACTTGTTTCTAGGTAATTTAGTTATTTTAAGGTTTAACGTAGGTCAACTGACAACAGGTTATCAGCAGTAGATAGTTCACTTGAAATAAGTTAACATTAACGTATAATTATTCTACAATCCATTGTAAATTCGCCACGATGTGGCTTGATCGCGTTTGTGTTTTGTTATTTCTGCAAATACTGTACGTACAGTGCATGTTTCATCGTTACCCTAAGCTAAACCTCGATGTGACCGATGATGGTGACCCCGGTAAGCCGTTGTTCCTCACGCCGTACATCGAGAGCGGCAACGCGGCGGAGGGCCGGCTGCGGGCGCGCGTGCCCTTCGCAGAGAGCTTGCGCATTAAGAGCTACGCGGGCTACATCACTGTCGACAAAACTTACGATTCCAATCTATTCTTTTGGTACTTCCCCGCTATGATATCAAAAAAGAAAGACGCGCCTGTGATTCTGTGGCTGCAAGGCGGCCCGGGAGCTTCTTCTCTCTATGGGCTCTTCACGGAAAACGGACCTCTTAGGGTGCGCAAGCATAAATTTGAAAGGAGGAAGTACAACTGGGCTTTGAGTCATCACATTATATACATAGATAATCCTGTCGGAACCGGTTTCAGTTTCACGAAAGACCCCAAAGGGTATTGCGTCAATCAGACCCAAGTCGGAGAACAACTCTACTCTGCTCTCCTACAGTTCTTCCAATTGTTTCCTGAACTACAAAGTAACAAGTTCTTTATCACGGGAGAGTCGTATGCTGGAAAATATGTGCCTGCATTGGCTTATACTATCTATAAGAATAATCCAACTGCAAAACTGAAAATAAACCTGAAAGCTTTGGCCATAGGGAATGGGCTCAGTGATCCAGAACATCAGCTGGTGTACAGCAAGTACTTGTACCAGATTGGGTTGATTGATTGGAACCAAGCTCTAACATTTGCCGATGCTGAGAGTAAAGCCATTCAGTTGATCAAACAACAGAAATGGGACAAAGCATTCGAAGCCTTTGACACATTATTGAATGGTGATTTGATCAATGGAAAAAGTGTGTTTTACAATATGACCGGCTTTGAATTTTATTTTAACTATTTGCATACTAAAGATTACAAACAGTTTGAAGACTTTGGACCAATGATTCAGACCAGCGCTGTCAGGAAGGCCATTCATGTTGGAAACTTAACTTTTAATGTTGGAAAAGACGTTGAGAACCATTTGAAACAAGACATTATGAAGTCTGTAGCTCCTTGGATATCTGAACTTTTGGATCATTATTATGTTTTGATCTATAACGGCCAGCTGGACATTATTGTAGCATATCCTCTAACACTTAACTATCTGAGAAATCTTAACTTTACTGGCTCCACTGATTATTTAACATCTAAAAGATACCAGTGGTATGTAGACGGTGAGCTGGCCGGGTATGTCAAGCAAGGAGGGAAGTTGGTGGAGATCATGGTGAGGAATGCTGGCCACATGGTCCCTGGGGACCAACCCAAGTGGGCTCTCGATATGATCACAAGATTGACTCATGAAAAGACCTTCACCCACAAAAAGAGACATCGCGTCTAAATTAAGGGGCTGGTCAAGTTTCCTACAAGTTTACTAGTTTAAGAATCTCTACTTCATACTTTAGAAATAAGGTGAACAGGCGAACAAGGCTGAGGCTTGTTTTAATGAGGTCAATGATATTTTGCTCACTTGTAACCAGTTGTATGTTGTTGTTATTGCAACTGTAAAAATAATAATGTATGTTATTGAAATAAATACTTAAAAGAATATATTGTTTTATTTTTAAAAAGACATTATATTTGATACTCCATTCACTTGTAATATATCCTCATAATTAAACTGTAACAGGCTCAATTCTGTACATTGAAGATATTTTTAAAATTTTCATTTTAGTAAGGACTCCGCCTACTGACTCCTTACTCCAATGAAAATTTTAAATAGATACCTATATCTATTTATATTTTATTTGTCTGTAATTTTATCATGAATGAATTCAAATGAAACTTTGTTCGATTTTAGTTCATATTGTAAGGTATTACATAGGATACTTAATTTTCCATCCCCTGACAACCCAAGACCAAATACCTTGGGGGAACTTTTACCGTATGAGCTTCTCAGCTCGTATAAGGAAGACCAGAAACAGCCGCATATGTTTTAGGTCGATCCTACAGTTTAAGCGAAGTGTTTGTTCACTGTCCCAAGCGGTCTTCAGAGCTTACAAATAATTCAAAATAAGTTCATGCGCCTCACGGGCTTTTCGTGGTTTGTTCGCAATAATGACCTCCACAGAGATCTGGATGTACCCACCTTAGTACATGAACTGTCTTTCAAATAGCTACTTTTCGAAAGCCGCCACTCATCCAAACTAATTGAAGCTTGCTCATATACCCCCCGAACTTAAATTCAGACGCCTAACGAAACCCGGACGTGGCACTCAGGTTTCGGGTCCTGGCGACCTTTCTGCCGAAGGACGCCCGAGTCTAACACGAGACGCCCTAACAGAGTCGTTACACCCTTTTCATATCTTTCGCCTTCGGGCACTCCCGGCAATGCTTCAGCGTTCGGCCACTTCCCCCGGTGAAGTCGCTGTGGCTTCGTGTGGAGCCTACTGCAATTACTCGAACGGGAAGGATACTTTTTGTCGAAAGTTTGTATGGAAACTTTTTTCATATTTCAAGATATCTTTTATAAAGATAAAATAGTTGGAAAAACTGCTAAATAAATATAAAATATATGCAACCAGAATTTTTTAAATTCTACCCCTAAAGGGTTATAAAGGGGGTTAAAAGTTTATACTGAATGTTCTTAACTCAAATCAAAATATCTTTATTTAAATTGGTATAAAAACTACCTACTGGATAAAGTGATGCCCATTGACAAGCAATTTTTAAAATTTTCATCTGTTTGTTTTGGCTCATCTCTGAAATGACTGTACCGATTAAGAAGAGACTTTCAGACACTCAATATTACTAATGTTATCAGTAACTATGGCTATATTTTAGTAATTTTAAATCAATGCAAAGTCACTGACATCTACTATTATTTAATATACTATAATAAAAATTCTAAAGTTTTAGAAATTTAGTTAAATTCACTGTTTAGATGTAGCTGTTTTAAGGCAATTAACTGTTGTAAATAAAGGTGATATGGTTTGTATAAATACATGAAACTAGAAGTGTACACAATATCAAAGGTTTTATTCAAGACTTAAATCTATAATTACTTAATTTACTCTGCTCTAACATCAGCATCACGTCACAAGTTGTGGTCTCATGTCACCGACAGCTGGCCAACTCATATCAAATACAGTACTTTGAGCTTGTTCAGCAAAACTTTAATGTGAAATAACAATGTTAAGTATAGTTTAAATAAAAATGATTTATTAGTGAGGGCTGTCAGTTGAACTTAATATAGACCTTAACACAATCTACAGTCAAGTGTAGAAGATTCTTATAAAGACAGGTGAGTTTTATCCATTACTATTACACAAACAAGTTAAAGTATAATATGAATTTATCGGCGTTCTATATAACTTGATAATTCTATTTCATCAGGTAGCTCAGTTATATTGACATCGAAGCGGTCCTGGACCTCATTCAAAATTTTGGCATCGTTCTCATCAGACACCATGGTTATTGCTAAGCCTTTGGTACCGAATCTGCCCGCTCGGGCCACTCTGTGCAGGTAGGTGTCGGAATCTTCAGGCATGTCATAGTTGAAGACAATATTCACTCTTTCAATGTCCATTCCTCTACCAAACAAGTTAGTAGCTACAAGTATCCTCTTCTGGAAGTCCTTGAACTGTTGGTAGCGAGTCAGCCTCTCGTCCTGAGTCATGTTTCTGTGAATGCCGATGGCCGGAAAGTTCTGATCTGTGAGCAGTTGCGCGAGAGCTACACATCTTTGTACAGATTTGACGAATATCACTACTTGGTTAAATTCTAAGACATCCAACAGTTCAAACAGCTTCTTGTTCTTCTCGTTCTCCTTGAGTTTCACATAATGTTGCTGCAAACCGTGCAGGGTGAGCTTGGCCTCGTCGTCCACGTACACCTCCATCGGGTCCTGCATGAACTTCTTGCACACGGGGCGGATCTCCTTGCTGAGAGTGGCCGAGAACATCATGACCTGCTTGCCGTGCGGCGTGTTGCGGAAGATCTCCTGCACGTCGCGCCGCATGTCCAGCGACTCCAGCATCTTGTCGCACTCGTCCAGGATGAAATGTTTCAAGTGCTTCAGGTTCAACTTCTTGTTGTTGACGAGCGCCAGGATGCGGCCCGGGGTGCCCACGACGATGTGCGGGCACGCCGTCTTGAGGACCTCCTCGTCCTTCTGTATAGGCATTCCGCCGAAGAACACGGACACCCGGACGCCGGCCATGTACTTGGAGAAGCGCTCGTACTCTTTGCTGATCTGGAACGCCAGCTCCCTGGTGTGGCACATCACCAGCACGTAGACGTGGTTCTCCGACGGCTCTAGCTGCTGTAAGGTGGCCAACACGAACACGGCAGTCTTGCCCATACCGGACTTCGCTTGACACAGAATATCCATACCGAGTACGGCCTGCGGAATGCACTCGTGTTGCACTTCTGACGGATGCTCGAAGCCGCAGTCGACTATAGCACGCAAAATTTCAGGTTTCAGAAGGAAATCCCTGAAGCCGGAACTGTGAATAGATACATAGGATCCCTTAACCTCTTTTTTTGGCACCGCTTCGGTCGCCCCGTCGGCGGTCTGTGTATCTGCTTGCTCTTCATCTTCGTAGTCGAGAAGATCGTCGTTGTCGGCCATTATTTGCAAGTTTTATGTAGCTTAAAATATTTATTAAACCGTAATATCGACAACAGCACGTGAAAACTTACAATAAAAATTATTTCACAATAATGGCGTCGGCTATTCGGTTTGTGTTAACCACAGACAATAAACTAGAAAAACAACAATATTTTTCAATGTTTGCGCTTGGGACCCCCGTCGTAGTCCTTAGTCTATGGTATAGAGTACATTATTCTTAAGTATTCTGTTAAGTCTGTACCTGTAGTATAAATCTAATTACAAAATAAGGTGGTTAGCCAAGGCCTGTGTGCACCAAGATTTGGGTTATCATAACTAACAGTTAACATAAGCTAACCGTCGGTTACTATACTTTACTGTTACTGTTCACTGTTCACGACAACCCGTACGCCGGCTATGGACGTAAGCTCGGTTAAGATGGTCATCTTAACCGAGCAGAATACTTTTTCACAAGTTGTGGTTTGAAATTTCACCAGATTTAGGTCTGTGTGCACCAAGATTTCGGTTATCATAACCAACGGTTAACATAAGCTAATTATAGATTTACTGTTCACAACAACCCGAACGTCGGTTAAGGACGTAATCTTTATTTTAGTTTTTAAAACCAGTGTTGCCACCTAGCAGAATACTTTTTCACTAGTTGTGGTTTGAAATTTCACCAGATTAAAATTTATAGTAAAGTTATGTTAACCGTTGGTTATGATAACCGAAATCTTGGTGCACACAGACCTTAGGGATATTTTTAACTAAAATATTCACCAGAAATCACTAAATAATTTTAAAACTAATTATGTACATGGTAAATAATGTTAAAACTATTTACGTACCGTACGTATATATTGCTATCACAGAGTTTGTACGCTCGTACATAAATAAAACAGTAAATTACTTTTACTATGTATTATATTGATTATTATTAACGATTGATATATTTAAATTATTATAACGATTCTTCCGAATAAGGTGTCAGTTGCGTATATATGTAGAATGTAGATTTGACAATTCGTCGGTGTCGCCCTCAAGCGGTTGGCGTTGGTTGCGTGGCGCGCCGCTCCGTTTCAGGTGAACGCCGCGCGCGAACATGCACCCGGCCCTGAGATGCTGCGTTAGGGCTTCTCAGGAACATCGTGGCGCAACACGCAGATTCTGTTGAGTGCGCGGCGTACGGTCCCCTTTGAGGTTGCGACGTCAGCAACTCGAGCTACTCCATCAGCGCCCGGGTATATTTGTTTGATGCGTCCCAAGCGCCAGTAGAGGGGTGGCAAGTTATCTTCTTTGAGGACAACTAAGTCGTCCACCAGAATCTCTGCAGATTTTCCTCGCCATTTCGATCTGGTCTGCAACTCGGATATGTATTCTAAACTCCAGCGTCTCCAAAACTGTTGGCGCATCAGTTCAATGCGTTGGAATCTGTCAAGACGATTAGGATTAGTGTCTTCGAGATATGGAGATGGCAGCGACGTCAAAGGTCTACCAATTAAAAAGTGGCCAGGTGTGAGAGGATAGAAATCATGGGGAGAAGAGCTTAAAGGATAAAGGGGGCGGCTATTTAGGATTGCTTCTATTTGTGCAAATAATGAGGATAATTCTTCGTAGGTTAAATGATTGTTTCCTAATATCCTAGCTAAATGAAATTTTGCCGATTTCACGCCGGCTTCCATCAGACCATTGAAGTGAGGAGCGTATGGTGGAGAAAAGCAAAAATCGATGCCTTCGTTGGCGGCAAATTCTTGGAATGCCTTGTTGTTTAACTTGAAAAATTCCTTAATTTCCTTCGCAGCACACGAAAAATTAGTACCATTATCGCTATGGATGCGCCTAGGGCGCCCTCTGCGGGCGATGAATCTTTTGAGTGTAAGAATGAAGGCATTTTTTGATAGTTCCGAAACTGCTTCTAAATGAACGCATTTAGATTTGAAACAAATGAAGATGCACAAATAGCATTTTGTAATTTTACAACCACGACCCTTGCGATCCGTGATCAAATATGGCCCTGCGAAATCAGTCCCGACCACAAAATAGGGATAGTCTGGAGTGAGTCTTTCAGCTGGTAAGTTACCCATGATGTTTTGACTCGATCTTCCTTGGAAACGCCTACAAACTACGCAATTTAAAACGATACGTCGCGCTAGGTTTCTACCACTAATAGGCCAGAAGCGAGCTCTGATAGACGCTAGTAGAGCCTGCGGACCTGCATGTAACAGTTTGAGATGTTCCTGCTCGAATAAAAGTTTAGTTAAATGATGTTTAGAGTTTAACAGCATTGGGTGTTTCATATCAAAGGTGCACTCTGAGGCTTGTATGCGCCCGCCGACTCTAATGATTCCTTCATGAATGAAAGGATTAAGTGCTGCAATGTTAGATTTAGGATTTAAAGATCGTTTCTTTATTAGCACGTCATATTTTTTTGGAAACGATTCTAACTGGGAACTATAGATTAATTTCTTAAGTGCGTCGTCAAGCTCAGACGCAGATAATGTTTTAGGATTTTTACAATTATGCAAAAATCTATTTACATAACCGAATACATGTTGTAGTGTTCTTAATTTAGAAAATCTTTCAAAATTGGAGATTTCAACTTCAGCGGTTTCAGCAACGTGCGCTTTAACCTCTGGCAAATCGTTCGTCTCGATATTGGGCTAAGACTGGAATAGGGGCCTATCGGACTCCGATAATGATAAGAAGGCGGGTCCATGCCACCACAGATAACAATTGGCAACCTCTTTTGGATCAAGTCCACGGGATACCAAGTCTGCTGGATTGTGATTTGTGGGAATGTGATGCCATGAAGCAGTCTCAGTTAGCTCACGAATAGTGGCAACTCTGTTAGCTGCAAAAGTTTTAAGATTTTTAGAGCCCATCCGTAACCAAGCTAGCACAATGCTTGAGTCGGTCCAATACACAACTCGTGATATTTTACAACTTAAGGCTTGCATTACGGTCGAGCTCATTTCAGCAGCAAG
This sequence comes from Mycalesis mineus, assembly GCA_034621355.1. Lineage (NCBI taxonomy): Eukaryota > Metazoa > Arthropoda > Insecta > Lepidoptera > Nymphalidae > Mycalesis > Mycalesis mineus. The sequence continues at coordinate 19,245,887 of CM067888.1, read as the reverse complement.
CAAAGCGCCCGAAAGCTCAAGACGAGGAATAGTTGTAGGTGAAGATGCAGGAGCAACGCGTGATTTAGCGCAAAGCAGGTTTACATGTACCTGTCCAATCCGATCCGTAGACCGAAGATAGATGCAGGCACCATAGGCGCGTTGTGATGCATCACAAAAACAATGCATTTCAATGTTGACTGGGTTTGAAATTAAAGTCAGCCTAGGAATAGCCAAAGAAGAAATAGCTTGAAGACCATCTGCAAAAGTCTTCCATGATTTGACCACTTCTTTGGGGGCTGGATCATCCCAGTCAAGTTTTAGTGACCACAAGGTCTGAATGAGAATTTTGGGAACGATAGTGCACAAAGATAGGAGGCCTAGAGGGTCGAAGAGTTTGAAAGTGGAAGAGAGAATAGTACGCTTTGTTACTGAGACGGGAATATCAAAATTTATTGGAAATTTTAAAATGTCCTTATTAGGGTCCCAGCTTAGACCAAGGGTGTTAGTGGTTTCACTTAGTACTAGATTACCGCTAGATTGAATAGTCTCTGATGACAGTATAGAAGATAGGTTAGAGCGGTACTTGCGTAGGTTAAATCCTGCTTTAGCAAGGTTATCAGCAACCGACCGCTGGATCCGTCGAAGATGGGTCTCGTCGTCGTGACCTGTCAATAGATCGTCAACATAAAAATCGGTTTGTATGACATTTTTTGTGACAGGATCATCGCACTCTTCCCCGACTTGCCAGAGACAACGCGTTGCGAGAAAGCTTGCACTAGCGAAACCGTAAGTTACCGTGTTAAGCCTGAGGGTTTGTAAAGGTTTGTCTTCCGCATCACGCCACAGTATAAGTTGCAAATTTCGATCGGACTCGTGAATAAGAACTTGCCTGTACATCTTTTCAATATCCGCCGATAATACATAACGGTGTTGACGAAATCTAACCAGGATATTGAAAAGAGGCTCTTGAATCGTGGGTCCTATCATTTGTATATCGTTTATAGACGTGTTGTACGATCCTGTACGCGCCGACGCGTCGAATACTACGCGCAGTCGCGTGGATTCACTATCGCGGAGGACGGGGTGATGCGAAATAAAATAACCTCCCTCAGGTCGGTCAACTTCTGAAATTGAAAGATGCCCTAGGTTAGCATACTCGTTTATAAAATCTACATAAGCGATTTTAAGCTCAGGGTGCTTACGAAATCTGCGTTCTAGATTTAAAAATCTCCTTTGAGCCATGTAATACGAGTCACCCAGACGCTCAGGGTTGTCGGTGAGCGGAAGCTTAACACAAAAACGCCCTTCATCAGTTCGAGTTGTGTGTTTTAAAAAATGTTGTTCACAATCTCTCTCTGTATCAGTAAGTAGGGGCCTTTGCGGTAAGCTTTCTAGTTCCCAAAACTTTTTTAAATCTTTATGAAAATCGGCTAAGTAGTTATTGGGTTCCTCATTGTTGTCTATATTAGCAAAATTACAATTAATTGAATTTTTGTTTGTGTCACGAGTGTAGTGCATGGGACCTGTGATGAGCCAGCCTAATTTGGATTGACGTAGTATAGGATTACCTTTACCTAAAGAGTGCTGTTTAGACAGGATTATATCCCAAAAGATGTCAGCACCGATAAGTAATCCTATGTCGGCAGGCTCATAAAAGCTGGGGTCTGCAAGTTCAAATGACTTTAGATTTAAATGTGTAGTGTCTATAAAAGACTTGGGTATTCTGCCTGAAATTTTAGGTATAACTAGGCATGACAAAATAACATTAAATGAGCTCAGCTTAGACTGAATGCGAATATCGCAACGTTCAGCGCCAAGCTTGAATGGTACATTACCTATACCTATGACGTTTTGAGTGTCAGAATGCAGTGAAGTTAAGTTCAACTGTTCCTTTAAATTTTGTGTTATAAAAGTGCATTGACTTCCACTATCCAGTAGGGCCTTGGTAGTTATAGTTTTGTTTGTTTTAGGATTAATTACGTCGACTAACGCTGTACACAATAAAGTCTCTGACGAGGTTGTAGCAGACATCGTGACCGGCTCAGCACTGGTCTGATCGATGTCAAGTTTGTTAGACGTGCAGAGCATCGTGTTATGCCGCTCTCTGCAGATCCTGCAGAAGCCAGGAAGCCTGCAATTACGCTGATTGTGTCCACGTAAACAATTTGTGCATAGCTTTAATTTGGCTACCAATGCTACCCTTTCATCAACCGATTTGGATGTGAATTTAGGACATTTATAAATCTGGTGATTATCATTACACACGGCACACTTATGACTAGATGAAGCATTAGGTACGTTTCCCTTCTCAGCAACAAACGATCTCGTAGATTGAGAAGTGTGAGGTTGTTTGGTGTTGTTATGTGAATAGTTCGGAACTGATTTATTCTTGCTTGGATCTTGCTTGCTGCGAAAGACCGACTCTAGTACATCCGCACGACCCTTCAAAAAATTTAAAAACATTTCTAATGTAGGCATTTCCGAGTTACTAACATTATTTTGAATGAATTCCTCCCACTTAAATCGCGTGTTACTGTCTAACTTTGTTGAAACCAAATATATGATCAACGAATCCCAATGCTCGGTTGGTTGTTTTAAAGTATTAAGAGCGCGTAAGTTTTTAGAGACGTGATCTACAAGGAATCTCAAAGATTTGTCCGACTCACGCACCTGTTCAATATTAAACAGCATTTTAATGTGGTTGTTTATTAATTGTCGCACATTATTATAGCGTTCACATAATAGGTTCCACGCATCAGGGTAATTACTATCAGTCACCTCAATATTACTGATCACTCTAGCCGCTTCGCCCTCCAAATAGGAATTAAGGTAATGAAATTTATGTATATTTTTAATTTTTGGATTGTTATGGATCAACGAACTAAAAGTATCCCTAAACTCGAGCCATTTCGAGTACATGCCCTCGAAATTATTGATTTTAATAACAGGCAAACGGAATCCAATTAGTTCGTGATCGTCTTCCTCGACCATTGCGGAGCTATGGCTGAGGTTGAACGATGCTGATGATTTCTTTGATGTAGTGTGATCTGCGATAATCCCCTGAGCCAAAGCGATTGAAGCGTGGAATGTTTGTTCTATGGCTTCTCTTGTATCTAATTCATAGCTTAAATTCTTTTCGTCAATGCATTCTATTTGATTTTGCACGCCATCGAATTCTATAAATAATGCTTCAATCTTTGCTAATCTCTGTGTCAGTATGTTGACCTCGGTTGGTGTAAGTTTTTGACCTTTCAAATCGTCTAATTGATTAGTAAACTTGGTTACGCGGCCTTTAATTGAAGCGCGTTTCAGATTTAAAGCTTTGTAAGACTCCATCGCGCGAGGTCAACACACAATTAAACAATTAGCTGTTTAAAACAACAGAAAATTGAATACAATACGCTCCTCCTTCGGTGCTCCGCTGCAAGGTCAGCCGGGAACGCTGTGGCGCGGGGGTTGACAGGCGGTTGGCCGCTGTCTCTGCTCTGCGAGCAGCCCACGCGCAGACACGGGATAGATGACAAACTCGCAGCCCTAGCGCGCGACGCAGCTCCCGCTGTAATAGAATGTTGCACGGCTTTGTATATCGATATATAATAATAGGTATTTAGACGAAGGCTATAGGGAACGTAATGCAGTTGCAAAAATTAAATTTTTTGTGAATTTAGCTATAATTTTGTGATTACAATGAAAATAATCTATTAAATAGTATGTATGTACGAGTAATAGGCACGAATAATGCGTGAGCGCGAGCGAAATTAAATATGCTAAATGTATATTATGTTATATTAATTAATGTTTAATTATATTCATGAAAAAGTAGGTAGGTATTTAAGTTGCTACGTCATAGGTAGTTTATTGAATGTAACTAATAATTTAGGAATTAGAGATGTATATTTGATATTTAGACACCTTAAATGTCGTTTGCTATAACTCTTAAACTGCAAATTAGGCGCATTAAATGCAAAAATAGGGCAACCATCAAGTAGGTATAGCAAGTAGGTAAATAGATCGAAAGAATTAGTTTTAGGTACTCATATTTCGTTTACAAAACCTTTAAGCTGCAAATTAGGCGCAATATATGCTAAATAGTATGCAACTTGCAAGTATAAATTACGAATAAAAGAATTAGCTGGATAATAGGTGGGTAGGTAGGTAGATGAATAATTGTGAAATTTTTGTTGAGAAATGATGGAAATATGGATGGATGGATGGAATTATTGCGGTTAAAACAGTGTGATTAAGGAAGAATAAAAGGAACTGGCTCACTTTTTTGCTGGCAAAACCTTTCTTCTCCTTTCTCCTTTGTCTGGCTGTAGAATATTCTCGTCGAATCCGAGATCGCAGTCCTGTCACGGTCGCCACTTTTATGTACGCTCGTACATAAATAAAACAGTAAATTACTTTTACTATGTATTATATTGATTATTATTAACGATTGATATATTTAAATTATTATAACGATTCTTCCGAATAAGGTGTCAGTTGCGTATATATGTTGAATGTAGATTTGACAATTCGTCGGTGTCGCCCTCAAGCGGTTGGCGTTGGTTGCGTGGCGCGCCGCTCCGTTTCAGGTGAACGCCGCGCGCGAACAGAGTTAGTTCCATTTTTATCCGCAACTAACCAAAAGGCAAAAATGGAAGCCTTATAAATTCGTCCGTCTGTCTATCTGAAACCTGTCTGTTCACTTTTTTCGAAACTATAAGAACTATACTTTTGAAACAACACAACACAACACAAACAAACAAGTGAGTGGATGTATTCTGTGAACCGCATTAAGGTTTTTATATAAAAAAAAAATTGTGTGAGGCATCTATCTATCTATCTAGGTCTTTAAATTGATGATATTGAGGTTTTTAATATCATTTTTTGTGTATACTAAATACTTTGTGCGAGAGCCAAAGTGGTAAAATGTGTCCCACGTGGCCCCATATATCTTCTGAAATAAAAGAAAGATAAAACTAAAAAAATATATATGGTGTACATTACTATAGAAACTTCCAACGAAAATTGGTTTGAACGAGATCTAGTAAGTAATTTTTATTTTTAATAATTATAATGTTATTACCCTTTTCCTCAAGAATGCGTAGAGATATCAAGTTGAATCTCACATTAAATACTTACTCATATCAAAAACTTTTACCTATAGGTTAAGGCCTATACGAATATTTATAGCGTATCAGCCCCTTGCTCAGAGCAGTAGTGCTTTAGTTTAGCAGATATAATATTTGAAGCTTTTTATTTCTTTTAAACTAGGGTTGAATAGAAACGGTAGTGCAATAAATACGACAGTTAGGTGGCAGGTTGTATGTCTGTATGAACGGATGAGATGTAGATACACGAAACCCTTCAAAAGTGCGAGCTTTTGTCTATATCAGAGTCTTCTTTATATATTTATTAATTGTCGCGTGTCAGTCAAATACACTTTATTATTGTGGCAAAATTCGAATTTGTGAAATGAAATCTGTGAGATTAGCTAGGAGTTAGGTTAAATTATTTATTGCAGTTATAGATATGGTACATTGTTGTGTTTTATGCTTATGAACACAATCATAATCTTACATTTGTGGTATTAGCCATCAAAATTGAGAAGGTTAAATGGTTCAAGATGGCCATTTTTTTGCACACTAAAATAGAATAAATTAATCATATTACTGTACATTGCAGTTATTTACAGGAAACTTCTAATAGCATCTCTATAGGACACTTTACTCCTCCGTAGTCGCGTTACAGTGTCTACATTTCATAAGCAACTTACCTTTATTGCACACCGTTGATGTAGAAATAAAACGCATTTTAACGGAGTATTTTTATTTTTGTAATTTTAATTAAGTAGTAAATGCAAAATGTTTTACTATAAAACTGATCACAGATACAAAGTAAAAATTTAAGGACTACCAAAAATCTATATTATAGGTACCTACTACCTACTCGTGTGATCCCACCCGTGTTCTGGTATTTCGCTCAAACTCAGACGTTTTACATTCAAAATACCTTATTTTATTTTGTCAGCCAGTTCAAAAACGTGAAAAATAGAGATAGAGGTCCTAAAAATATGAGCGATGGCTCATTTGATTCGGAATCACCTCTACAAAGAAGGATTTTGGTGCAGGTTAAAAATTGCAATTGTTATTAACAAAATAAGATTAAAAAAAAGATATTTCCTTTTTTGTTAATAACTTAAAAAATATTAATATTTAAGCAATTTTGAAAAAAGCTTATTAAAGAAGAGGAAATTTCCAATAAAAAAGTCTTCACTCTCGGAACTCTATCACCATTATTTATAATTTTAATTAGACGTTCAAAATAGCGCTCCGCTGTTACGGCATTCACGCGCCGCCGCTAAATAGAGTTCAGCAATAAAAATAATTTTTTTATAAAATAAAATGTGAAAAAATTCTAGTAACTTCTTAACACTTGAAAGAATAGAGCCTGAAGAAAAAAAAGTTTAATCAACATTTTTCAAAAAGTTATTCAATTGTTAACTAACAAATTTTTTCCCGATCTCCATTAACTATGACATGACTTGAGTATTTTTGAATAACATGAAAGATTATTATTCAAATATGGAAAATTCATAAGGAATTAAAAAATGGAGCGTCGCTTGATTCTATTCATGTACTACATTGTAGGTACTTTAGTGATGGAAATAGAGATGAATTAGTTATATAAACATATTATTGTTTTAAATACTTTTTAAAACTTGATGAAATGATTAATGATAATAAAACAAATAAAATAATGAAAAAACAATTGAATTGTTCAAATACGTTATGGGACTTTAAATATTAAGTTACACATAGACGTGACGCCATATTTTAGTAATTGTTACTTTGGCATGACGTTAAGACGAGAACGACGGCGAGAAAGAGACGAAACACCCCTACTCCAAAATTAAAGTGCCTATAACCTTATATATCTTTGTCGGGTTTAAGTTTTATTTTCATATTGTGTCATTATTTTTATTGTATTTTATAATAAAATAATGTAAATTTTGGAGTCATCTACCCTATAAGCTTTTGGAAATATTGAGGATGCGTCGCCTCGTTTCGCTTCGATGCCAGTCTGAGATAGGCGAAGCCTGCGGTGGGCCTCACTGAGGTCGTGACTTATCTCTACTGCAATCACACTAACCTTATCAAAACTAGTCTAGACCTATACATCTAGTTATTACACTAAAACACCTTCCTAGTTCCCACGGGAATATCATGAGTCAGGCTAACATATATAAAAAGAATTATTACAATCCGACTGGTAGGTAGTTACCGAGATTAACCGGAACGAACAGACAAATAAACACAAATTTTAAGAATTGACTTTTTTATGTATAAATACTGTAGTAATGTATGCCTGGCGGCCTCATTGGCCCAGTGGTTGGCACGCGTGGCTTCGACCACAAGATCTTGGGTTCGAATCCTGGGTCGGCTCACGGAATAAAAGTTTTACATTTTCCTATAAAATTTTCAGTACGTACCAATCTCAGTGTCGGGAAGTTGATGGTGTTACACCCTCGTGCTTCGAAGAGCACGTTAAGCCGCCAGTCCCAGACACTATTACCAACATCCTAAGCCCGCCAACACCCACAGGAGCAACGTGGTGGGTCTACGCTCCTATTGTATAGAAAGGGCGGGCGGTCCTGTAGTGTGCTGTTGTTAGTCTGATCGTGATACAAATATCTGCAGTTCATATACCTTTGCATCAACGTTTGTCTGTGTCACTTGGCAGATTATCTAGGTATATGAACTGCACTGACACAGACAAACATTGCATCAACCATAGATTGAAGACTACTAGATGGAGTCATAACGCGGCTGTAGGTTCAAGAGCGTGACAGACTTATTTCATTCGGCCTTTATTAGAAAGTGACACAAGATTATTTTTTGTCCCTTTCAGCGTGTTCGTTTTTATCGTTTGTCAAGAGTGGAGTTTGTGACAGACAAGGGACATATCTGAGCAATTATTAGCTCTTTATTAAATTTGCTGATAAATAATATAACTTTGCGGTTACGATATTAATTTAAACGTTACCGTGCTATGGTGGGTTGTAATATTTTCGGCTGCAACAGTCGCAGCGAACAGAAAATCGAAGGAATTACGTTTCATACGTAAGTAGGCATAAACTTCATTGATTGATGATTTAAAGCTTAGATATGTTATTTTTTAGCAAATTTCATGTATTATGCGTTTACTAAACTATATTATATAAAGTAATATTTCGTATTTTACGATATTTTAAAACATAACGTTTTATGATGTACTTTAAATGTTGACATGTCATGTCAATAAGGCTGATTTGCTGTCTCACGAGTGGACACGCTATGGGCTCTATCTAGTAGTCTTAAATCTATGGCATCAACGTTCGTCTGTGTCACTTCGCACCTAGGACGCACACGCACAGAATATCAACAGTCGCGTGTACAAGGAAATGTTTGTTTAATATTTATTTTTATAACATCTATTGGAACGAAGTTCCTTATCGCGCGTTGTGAAAGGGGGCTAGACGGAAAAAATTCGTACGAAAAGTTGTCACGACACTTTTTGATCAAAGGATCTTGCCGCCGCCTTTGATGTGTGTGCGCGTGAGCGGCGGGGGCGCCCGCGCTGTATGCTGTCTCGCGCTCTCGTGGCGCCCTCTGGTGTTTCGGTGTACAACAACAAATATTATTATTACTTAAAAATAATAAAATTTTATTACAATTCCTTCACTAATTAATCGAAAGGAACTTCGTTCCATCCGGGTGTCCCTTGACACCTCTCAACTTTTTTTTATTTATATATGTTTTTATAAATTTTCAACAATGCTTTTAAAAAACCTATGTTGCGCTATAAGACCGTTGACTGAAACGACTGTGGGAACAACAAGCGTCGACTCAACGTTCCGCATGGCGGTCTGCTGGTGAGCGAGGTGCAGGTTGGTGTAATAAATATTTTCCAATGTGAGCAAGGTGTTTTACATGCTTATTGTTTGACATCGGGATCCGCCTGTCCCTCTAGCGGCAGCTAACATTTGTCACTGTAAGGCTTGAGGGGCTTGAAGTCGGCGTTCCCGCTGAGGAACGCGTCCACGAAGTTCTGCACGGAGTGGGTGGTGATCTCGTCGCCGCAGCGCATGGCCACCATGCGCTGGCGCGGGAAGTCCACGGCCGTCAGCAGCGGCACGGCGTCGTCCAGCCCGATGTGCTCGCGGAGCATGTCGGCGCTGTCGGTGCCGTCGACGCCGGTGTAGAACATGACGTGCTTGAACGACTTCTTCTTGCTCCGGGACGTGGACTTGCTGGTGGTGTAGTCGAAGTCCATGGTCTCGTCGTCGGAGGAGTTCTGGTAGGGGCAGAAGCCCGGGTACTGGATGCTGCACTCCTCGTAGTACGACTCCGCGGAGGGCGTCAGCACCGACTCGGAGAATTCGATTTCGGAGTCTTCGTCGTCTGGAAACAAACAAAATTATAACTTAAAACATAGTGTATCATTCTTATTGCTCTAATGAGAATTATAACTTAAAACATAGTGTATCATTCTTATTGCTCTAATGAGAATTAACGAGCGTATGTAATTCATTACAAGTTAGGTCTTGTCAGCATCTGGTGACACCTAACCTAACTTGTAATGAATTCATCATCATCTTACCAGATGGTAAGTGATGATGCATTCTAAGATGGAAACAGGCTAACTTATTAGGATTAGGATAAAATTTATATCCCTTTGGTCTTTGTCGGTAGGGAGGTAACTAGCCGCGGCTGAAGTCTCCCACCAGCCAATCCTGGGCCAGTTTAGAAAATATTGCACATCCCCCTGCACCACAGGCCGTCAAATGCATATACCTACTTCTATTAAATAATTATCTGCTAAATGTATCCCACTGCATACACTGAACACAACTTGGCGCAGCACACACATGGGCATTGCATTTGATGAATGGTTTCATGCCAATACCTAGCACGTTAGTTTCAAGTGCCCTTGAACAACTGTACATATCTGGCCTTCATTTCTTCTTCGTCGAGCGCCTCTCCGACTAGCGAAGGTTGCGCTCTGTCTTTCACTCGCAGTTCTGGTCCACTCTCCACTGTTCCTCGACCAAGACTTTCTACGACAAACGCTTCTTCTATCGGCAACTTCTTCTTCTTCGAACGCCTGTCCGACTAGCGAAGGTTGCGCTCTGTCTTTCACTCGCAGTTCCGGTCCACTCTCCACTGTTACTCGACCAATGCTTTCTACGACAAACGCTTCTTCTATCGGCAACTTTTCCTATGAGAATGAGTTGTAAAAGTTCGTGCCTATGGTGTCTAGCACGTACGCAGAAACTGAAAGCTACAAGTAGTGAAATAAATAAACATTTACCAATGAACAGTATGACGGCGGGGTGGCGCGCCATCTTGAGCAGCGCCTGCTCGTTCAGCACCGACACCGGCCGCTGCGCCCACGGGAAGTTCTGCAACAATACGAGAACTTGTCTGGATTCAAACAAGAAACTTTTTGAATGAATACTTAACTTTCTGGATTAACAGAAGAAACTCCGTGTGTATTTTGACCTCTTCCATTCAATGAAAGTTCTCTGCTACAGGCTAAATAAACTTCATGCGATCAGCTCTATAGGTTAGGATGAACTGGCACTTAGTTACTTTGATTGATATTCTTCTTACACTGAGATGTTAAAACGTCATTGTTCTTGCATGTTCAGATCTCATCTCTAGAGTGTAACAACTGAGCTACGAGATCTTACTGGAGATGCAACAATAATACAACAACCAGTAGATCTGCGTGAGGGATCTACGCTTGGAAATCCCCTGACCTAAAGAAGACGAGGAAGTCTGAAGCTTACAGTGTAGCTTTTGTATTGAAATAGAATGATGCAGTAGTGGACTTCCGTTGGTCTAAAATTAAACATGTTAGAAGGCTTCATTTTCAAATATTAATTTGGCCAGTTCCACTGCTTTAAACTATCCTTTAAATAATAAACACTGCAAAGAATTACAGTAAATGTCCACCACAGATGGAACATTTTCTTCGAAAGCCTGAAAGTCAGATCAAGTACGTGTGACAGAATGTGGGAAAGTGAAATACTTTATAACACTGTAGAACAATATTTTATTATCTTGGAACAGAGTTTCCTCTTGTTACAATTTGCCGCGTAATAATAATACATCTGCCCACATCAGGCCATTAAATACACTCTTAAAATTAAGTACACAATGTTGGTAACATGGAATTACTTAGTAGTGGGGATTAGACAAATACATTTTGGCAATAGTTCCGGGATATTATTTTACAAGACAAACGTTATTAATCTGGCTTTAAACATTAATTATTAAAATAAGATTTATAATGAATATAAAATAATACTTAAGCGTCAGTAGATAAACTCAAGAAATTAAATTATAATCAAACCGGATGTAACTGTATAATTGTTGAAGTAAAGAAATAACTATTTATGAATTTAACTTATGCTAAAAAGTATTAATATTGATGTAAATAATAATAACTAAATACTACATCCTATCGCTTAATAATCATTGCAAATAAATTGAAAATTAATAGTAACATCCGGGTATAACGTGATGGCGCCATTTAAAAGATGGTGGAATGAAAGTTGGTAGATATTATAGAATCAATACTGACATCCGGCTGTCACGTGATGATGTCCACAGATTAGAAATGATGATGTTTACAGACTAGTAATATAAAGTACCCTTAATTATAAATATCCTCTAAGGATTGGTGGTTGGTAACATACGTTAAGTTCGGGGAGCGTAAATAAAATGTTTCTGTTAAGAGACAAGTCCCCTTGCTCGGCGAGGCCAGCAGTGCGGTTGCGCAGTGCAGTTATGCAAATGCCGAGTAAATGGTTTGTCCGCCAAACTACCAGCGCTATGAATGTCATGTATCCCAAACGACTCTTTCGATTCAAGGAGACTAGTTTTCTGGAATATTCGCGGAGTTCATTTTGTTTTCATGGGACCATTTCTACTATGTAGGTACGAGATTTCATTCCACAGATGTTATAAGCGAATACGCGTTGATGACAAGCGTTAACAAGCGAACGCCCGCTGAGTATCCGGATGAAAGTTAGCTTTCGTCACTCCTCATGAGTCTCGCTATCATGTTAACAAGCGAACGCCCGCTGAGTATCCGGATGAAAGTTAGCTTTCGTCACTCCTCATGAGTCTCGCTATCATGTTAACAAGCGAACGCCCGCTGAGTATCCGGATGAAAGTTAGCTTTCGTCACTCCTCATGAGTCTCGCTATCATGTTAACAAGCGAACGCCCGCTGAGTATCCGGATGAAAGTTAGCTTTCGTCACTCCTCATGAGTCTCGCTATCATGTTAACAAGCGAACGCCCGCTGAGTATCCGGATGAAAGTTAGCTTTCGTCACTCCTCATGAGTCTCGCTATCATGTTAACAAGCGAACGCCCGCTGAGTATCCGGATGAAAGTTAGCTTTCGTCACTCCTCATGAGTCTCGCTATCATGTTAACAAGCGAACGCCCGCTGAGTATCCGGATGAAAGTTAGCTTTCGTCACTCCTCATGAGTCTCGCTATCATGTTAACAAGCGAACGCCCGCTGAGTATCCGGATGAAAGTTAGCTTTCGTCACTCCTCATGAGTCTCGCTATCATGTTAACAAGCGAACGCCCGCTGAGTATCCGGATGAAAGTTAGCTTTCGTCACTCCTCATGAGTCTCGCTATCATGTTAACAAGCGAACGCCCGCTGAGTATCCGGATGAAAGTTAGCTTTCGTCACTCCTCATGAGTCTCGCTATCATGTTAACAAGCGAACGCCCGCTGAGTATCCGGATGAAAGTTAGCTTTCGTCACTCCTCATGAGTCTCGCTATCATGTTAACAAGCGAACGCCCGCTGAGTATCCGGATGAAAGTTAGCTTTCGTCACTCCTCATGAGTCTCGCTATCATGTTAACAAGCGAACGCCCGCTGAGTATCCGGATGAAAGTTAGCTTTCGTCACTCCTCATGAGTCTCGCTATCATGTTAACAAGCGAACGCCCGCTGAGTATTCGGATGAAAGTTAGCTTTCGTCACTCCTCATGAGTCTCGCTATCATGTTAACAAGCGAACGCCCGCTGAGTATCCGGATGGAAGTTAGCTTTCGTCACTCCTCATGAGTCTCGCTATCATGTTAACAAGCGAACGCCCGCTGAGTATCCGGATGAAAGTTAGCTTTCGTCACTCCTCATGAGTCTCGCTATTATGTTGAAAAAGAATCTTTACAATCTGTAAAATACAATTTGTTGTTTCACAGATAAGTCGGCACAAACAGACGAACAAAAAGTATAATAATTTTCGTGTACGTCGTACCGCATGATATAATTTCATATGCATTTAGTGAAAAGCATATAAGCACGTAAATGAAATTACAAACAGACGCGTTAATTTATATGTACGGATAGAAAGCCATGAATCCATTCAACATTACAGGAGCTTGTTTTCCTCAGTATTCGGGAGTCTAAATCACTTTCATAATCGCATCACTGTGTACCATAGTATGATCTCGTGTTTGAATCACTGTGTATCATAGCATGATCTCGTGTTTGAATCACTGTGTACCATAGCATGATCTCGTGTTTGAATCACTGTGTACCATAGCATGATCTCGTGTTTGAATCACTGTGTACCATAGCATGATCTCTTGTTTGAATCACTGTGTACCATAGCATGATCTCTTGTTTGAATCACTGTGTACCATAGCATGATCTCTTGTTTGAATCACTGTGTACCATAGCATGATCTCTTGTTTGAATCACTGTGTACCATAGCATGATCACTTGTTTGAATCACTGTGTACCATAGCATGATCTCGTGTTTGAATCACTGTGTACCATAGCATGATCTCGTGTTTGAATCACTGTGTACCATAGCATGATCTCTTGTTTGAATCACTGTGTACCATAGCATGATCTCTTGTTTGAATCACTGTGTACCATAGCATGATCTCTTGTTTGAATCACTGTGTACCATAGCATGATCTCGTGTTTGAATCACTGTGTACCATAGCATGATCTCGTGTTTGAATCACTGTGTACCATAGCATGATCTCGTGTTTGAATCACTGTGTACCATAGCATGATCTCGTGTTTGAATCATTGTGTACCATAGCATGATCTCGTGTTTGAATCACTGTGTACCATAGCATGATCTCGTGTTTGAATCACTGTGTACCATAGCATGATCTCGTGTTTGAATCACTGTGTACCATAGCATGATCTCGTGTTTGAATCACTGTGTACCATAGCATGATCTCGTGTTTGAATCACTGTGTACCATAGCATGATCTCGTGTTTGAATCACTGTGTACCATAGCATGATCTCGTGTTTGAATCACTGTGTACCATAGCATGATCTCGTGTTTGAATCACTGTGTACCATAGCATGATCTCGTGTTTGAATCACTGTGTACCATAGCATGATCTCGTGTTTGAATCACTGTGTACCATAGCATGATCTCGTGTTTGAATCACTGTGTACCATAGCATGATCTCGTGTTTGAATCACTGTGTACCATAGCATGATCTCGTGTTTGAATCACTGTGTACCATAGCATGATCTCGTGTTTGAATCACTGTGTACCATAGCATGATCTCGTGTTTGAATCACTGTGTACCATAGCATGATCTCGTGTTTGAATCACTGTGTACCATAGCATGATCTCGTGTTTGAATCACTGTGTACCATAGCATGATCTCGTGTTTGAATCACTGTGTACCATAGCATGATCTCGTGTTTGAATCACTGTGTACCATAGCATGATCTCGTGTTTGAATCACTGTGTACCATAGCATGATCTCGTGTTTGAATCACTGTGTACCATAGCATGATCTCGTGTTTGAATCACTGTGTACCATAGCATGATCTCGTGTTTGAATCACTGTGTACCATAGCATGATCTCGTGTTTGAATCACTGTGTACCATAGCATGATCTCGTGTTTGAATCACTGTGTACCATAGCATGATCTCGTGTTTGAATCACTGTGTACCATAGCATGATCTCGTCATGCTCGCTTTCCTCGCGAAGTTCCTTTTATATTTTTAGTACAATTCAGATAAAAGTGTTACTCGACATCCGCCTGTGGCGTAGATGTGGGGCCACATCTCCCGCTCATACACCAGAAACCATATTCTTGAGATCAAAACACAATCATAACCCTTGTCGTAGAAACATTCTTACCAGTCCGAGGGGATCAGCGGCCAGGTGCTGCCGCCCGTTGGCAGTGAGCACTTTGCCGGTGCCGTCGGTGATGACCAGCGCCGGTATGCCGGCCACGCCCAACGCCGTCGGCAGGGTGAGCCGTGCGTCGCTCGCCGACCAGGGTATGGCCAGCGCGCCGGCTGATGCTAATGACGCCAGGGTGCGCGCGTACGACTGTTCAGACCTGGAAAACAAATAACGTATTTGGACTTTGAAGAAACATCTGCGAATGAAAGCATCAGAGAAGCGAAGGAGCAGTTGCAGTTGAGCTCATCTTTTGTGGCCATGTTTTAAATTATATTCCGAACCAATATTATAACAACTTAAGAAACTAATTGAAGGACACGTAGTGTGCACGTGAGACTACGTATTAAGGAACTATATAATGTTGACAATATATGTAATTTAGGGTAAATTAATAACCACATATCACATTATCTATCGGGGCGGTGACAGCTCATGCGTGCTGCGGCCATGCTACGGAGGTCTATAGCCTCTTCGACACCACTTATGAAACAATCCCCCCTCATAAATATAACAACTACGCACCATCCTATTGTATTGAACTTGCATTTACGCAATATTTTATGTAGACACCAACACAATTAATTATTTTAAAAGGCTCAATTATTATATGATAAAGGTTGACAGGTGGGAGACTTTCACCGTGGCTAGTTACCACCCTACCGACAAAGACGTACCGCCAAGCGATTTAGCGTTCCGATATGATGCCGACTTGTAGTAGTTAAAAAAATAATTTAACTTTACAGTAATTTGAGTCGACTTTGTTCTCAAACTCAAATATAAATCTCGATTTTATTTCTTCCAAAAGGGTTTTCCCTTCGTATTTCCATTAAACAAAACATTCAGAAATGTGCTGTCGGTTGCGTTTCGCAAACGAACGTGGCGTTTGTGTGATAAAAGACGCCACGTTGTAATCAAGGGTTCAGAGTCAGCCAGGCAGTGATTACAGGCTCGACGCGCTGCGAGGCGGGGGGCGGGGCCCTACCTGCCACTTGCAGGGGCCTGAGCGCGGAGGGCGAAATTATAAAAAAAACATTGATGTCATCAATTTTGCAGAAAGTTTTTTTTCACATTTATTATTATTAGATAATATAAATCCAAACTTCTCTACTCGCAGTTTTAAAAAGTAAAGCCTGTCAGTGAGAGTGACTATATTATCAGTGACCCTGCCACCGGTTCGGCCTTCAAGTTGTACCAAAAATAAATAACAATCTATTTCTTTTTTAAAAATAAAAGGTTCTTAGGTCACAGATTATGAGCACAGATTATACGTAATTATAGAAAAATATTGATATACTTACTTAATCAGGTTTAAAAAAAAATACATTTAAATGAATGTTTGGAGAGCACAGTTGTTATTATTGATTCAGTATTCATTTATTACAATTGACTTTATTATAAGCACTTTTCAAAAGTTTAGATCTGTCAGTGAGAAGTGGCTACCAGCACCCCGGCTAGAAAAGCAGCTCTAACATACGTAAGGAGCTTTAGCAGTTGCTTTTCTACAATAAATGTTATAATTAAACAATTTCAAAGTTCTGTTTTCCCTTTAGTGAGGGAGCGGTGAGAAGAGGTTAGTTTTTAATCACACTATCAAGTCGTCAGTACCTCGAGCAACATTATTGCCGTCGGTACAAAAGCAACGGGCGAGTGGAATCGATACGCGTCGGCATCTCTTCGGCTAACTCCTAAGAGAGCCACTAGCCTACAATAATAATCTTCTCTCGTAAATTTGAACTCTCTGCGGGAATTCGCGCTTTCATTATTGAAACGAGTTTTTGTATATATTTTCCGAATGATGTTTGTTAAAGAAGCTCATTTTCTCCAAGAATATTGCGTTTTCTTTGTGTGGAGTTTTATTTTTATTAATTGGCAACTATTATTTTAAGTCTATAGGTACCTATTGGTTTAGGAAATTTTTGTTCATAATATTGTAGATGTTGCCTGACTTCGATGCTTTTTACGTTTTTACTTGTTGAAGTTAAATCGTGAATTTAAAAAGTATCTATTTTGCCTATTGTAAACTATTAAGTCATTTTATGAAGCAAGAGTAGGTACACTTCTATCGTGAACTTTTTATGAACTTTACAATTAAAACTTTTTAAAGTTTTAAACCGTTTATTAAAGTAATATTCCATAGATGATAAAACAAACCACATACTAGTAGGAACTATAGTATAGCCGTAAAAAATATTATCCCCTAAAACATTCCATAATCCTAAATCTAAATAAACACCCAGGGCGTTCCAGGATTTATCGTTCCAATAAACCCTGGTACGCCCCGTTTATTATATTGCGTCACCCGGATTATTGCAATGCCCATTACCCCCTTCTAGGGTTTATGTGCGTATTTGCCCCGGTCCTTACTGTTATAGCCAAAAGTTGCCGTAATCGCAGGCGAGATAAACTCCGTAGCGCACGGGGTCGGATCTCCTTGTACGGGGGACGCAATGGTGCGACAGAATTACAGTTGCGGTGAGCATGCGTCAAGAGATCAGAAGGACTGTGTCACTAATGCTCTCGCCCTTCCATTGTAAAACACAATTAAGCCTTCTGGCAACGCTCCACTTTGAAAATAGCTTTGATTCGCTATTGAATCTATTTTATTTACTTATATTTTACTACACAATTAAAAGAGAACAAACATAAAAGAAATACACTAACAGAAATGAATGGTACACAAATGTGCAAATGCAGTGTTAAGGAGAAAGCAATAAGCGCCACAAGAAAGATATAAATCATAATAAATATATACTTATATATAAGTGGGTCAACGCTCCCTACCCCCTCTCCTATGAGGAGGGAGGGAGGTCTGGCCCTGTAGTGGACCGTTAATAGACTGATAATGATATAAGTATTTTGTCATTTTTTTATTTCATACATATAACAAAAGTTTATAATGAATTATAATTTATTTATTTTGTTATTTTACGCAAATAACTAACGACCTCTAGTGACAAAGTCGTTGGGATGGTACAACAAATCAAACTATTTCGGTTTCCTCAGTTTGTCCTATAAATGACGTCTAGTACTGGCGAGTTTCTCGGTTAACTTAAGACATTTTGCTTGAATCGAGTCCCAGTTGCAGCCAGAAAACCATGCTTAAGGAAAATAATTCTCTCATTATGACCGTTTTCGAAGTTACGTAGGTATTAATCAAAACATTTCCCTTCAATTGTCTCCTTCGTATGAACACTTGGGAGCCGATCTTGTTTAAGTGCAAACATGTCCAACAACGATCAAGCTCATTTGCGCCAACATACGACCGCCAACGTGCCAGCTCCGGGCTGTTGCCGAGATCTTCTTGAAATCCTATGATCATTTTTTTGAGCCGGTTCTCTTGTCCTGTCGTATCACCTCAATTCGATCCTAATTAAGCAAATAATAAGTCGCAGTATCTCGAATATCGAAAGTCATCAAAACACAGACACGCCAAAGATCAAAATTCAAATTTAAATTCAAAATCGTAATCGTAATTACAAGCACTTTTGAAACGTCAAATTGAAGTATTTGTAGTGACTCTACAACCGGCTCGGAAGGCAGGCCCTGTTGAGAAGAGCCGGCAAGAAACTCAACAGTTGCTCTTTTTAATATATATATATATATATATATAATATTATCAATTTTACAATACGACCTAGGGGTCAGGAATTGGAAGAACAACCACACAACAGGAAGAACTAGACGTTTATTAATCGATAAATAGATAGGTATACAAGATTCGATGCAGCACGCTGCGACGCCGTCGTTTCACGCTTCTAAGCCTGAAGGAACCCATCACGGCGGCGACGATGATCTGCCTCGGCACCTCACGGCGACCACTACAGATCCATCGTCCTTACACGCACATTCTCAGGGAACATCTCCCTACATTCCCCGAGGGGCCATCCGTAACAATATTAAGCGTGTTGTTACACACTGGGGGACCACTACAGATCCATCGTCCTTACACGCACACTCTCAGGGAACATCTCCCTACATTCCTTCAACTAGAACAGTTTCTACATCGGTAAATTGTCTTATTTTTCTCACTGCAAATGCTGCTGAGCAAAGTTTAGCTGTCAGTGACTCTATATGAGCGCTCCACTGAAGTTTACAGTCCAAGGTTACTCCTAAAAAGACTGTGGAACTCTCCATTTTTAGCGTTTCACCATTTATCATTAAAGACTTATTTATTTTTTTACATTCGGTAAATAAAACTTCAACACATTTAGTTTTCTTTGCATTTAATAGTAAATTATTAGCAGTAAACCAATGCGACACATGCGACACAGCACGGTTTACATCGTCAAAGTCACTTTTATTTCTATCAGTTTTAAAAATTAAAGATGTGTCATCAGCAAACAGTACAATTTCACAAATGTCGCTAACGTGGTGTGGTAAATCATTGATATACACTAAAAATAGAAAAGGACCCAAATTGAACCCTGTGGAACGCCCATTTTAGGAGATGAGCGACGTGACTTTATATCATTAATGCATACCGTTTGAGTTCTATCACTAAGATAAGAGGCAATGAGATTAAGTGCAACATTTTCATTGCCATAGTGACTTAACTTAAGCAAAAGAGTTTTATGGTCGAACACAATCAAAAGCCTTGGAAAAGTCACAGAATACGCCAATAGCATTCTTAGACCTTTCCCAGGCATCAAAAATGTGTTTTGCACCTGCATCAGTTGTATTGCGACTTCTTGTGAAATCATATTGGTCAGGATGAAGTAAGTTATTTAAGTTCATAAAAGGTATTAAAAAGTTTCAGAGCTTTGCTATTAATTAGAAGCTTCGTATTGATAAATCTGCAAACGCTAATACCACCCGTCGGGCGGGGTATCGCCGGCGTGCAATTTCATTGTTTTATTATGAATCCACCCTCAAAGGGATTCGTTTTGCGGTGGATTGCGGAGTTAACCTCTGCTCTACCCGTTGTATGTTTTGTTGGGCTCGTGGCTCGTGTCCGAAAATATGTCCAATCATTGAACTTTTCCCTCCATTTTTGCACCGCGTTATCTCGTCTGTGCCATCGTACACTTATGCTACCAAGTTTGTATTTTTTGTATTATAAAGCTTTTGAAAAAGTAGACAGATTGAAGTCAATATATAAGTATACTACCAGTATATAAGTATGTACGCTATTCTTGGGTGTTTGTTAGACGCTATCTAGGGGAGCTTTAAGCAGTGGCGGATTTACCAGCAGGCTGAGTAGGCTGGAGCCTAGGGCGGCAAATTTTAAGGGGCGGCAAATTTATTTCATAAATTTATTATTTCGGTTTACAAATTAAAAAAAAATTATTATACACACACATAATACGAATTTCGAAAATTGGAGAGAAATTGAAATATTTAACAAAAATCGAAATATTCTCATATACAGTGCTAATTAATAAATATTTCAACATCTCTGCATGAACAATTCCTAAACGCTTTACTAATTATACATTAATGTTTATGAACTTTTAGAATATCGCGATTCGATATTATAATCGAAATTTAGTAATTTTTACATATATTCTTCACTGATAACTGGTATAATTTTTTCTCCGTGTACCTAATAATTATGAGATCTGCTTACCCAATTCAATCGATATAATATCGATGGTCTAACAAAAATACTGACTAAAATTGACTAATTTTTATTAAATAAAAAACTAGTTCAATATCTTATATCATTAATAAGTCTGTCTTCATTCCTGCAAGAACAGAATCTAGGAAACATTTATCCAAACTTGGATATAGCACTTCGTATGGCTCTTTGTACACCAGCGGCAAATTGTTCAGGTGAAAGAAGCTTCTCTTGCTTGAAGAGAGTAAAGAACTACCTACGATCGACTTTAAGTCAAGAAAAGCTAAACGCTTTAGCTCTCTTGTGCATAGAGTCAGAGCTAATGAACAAGATTTCGTACGACGATATAATAAATGATTTTGCGAATTCAAAGTCAAACCAAGTCAAAGTTCGCCAAATGTATTTTTTTTTACGTAAGCTTAATTCATATTTTGTAAGTATTGTATAGTTTTAAGACATAACCTTACCTTACTTTAAAAGTGGTATACGATTGAGATATTTTTTCCTTAAAATAATGTTTTTACACGCTTTATATTAGCTTCACTTGTATGTCAGTATGTAACTTGTATGTGTGTTCGCGCATAACTTCGTCGTTTATGAACCGATTTTGATAATTCTTTTTTTGTTGGAAAGTAGATAGTCCGGTGGTGGTACCATGATAAGGAAACCAGGATCTGATGATGGGATCCTGGAGAAACCGAGGGGAACTTTCAAAAATTGTAGGGACAACAAGTACGTTTGTTAGTTTTTCCGATAAGTATTTAAAAGCACTACAATTCGATGAAGGTCTGGAGTCGATCTGATGATGGAGCCGATCTACATATAAGAGAATTCCTTGACGATTTACTGTATTTACCTTGTGTTTGGGCTCGATTAATTTGTTTTGATAAGAACTTTACATTTAGATGGGCTGTGACTGTCATTGAGGGTCTGGTGATGAAGACAAAGTAGAGTTAAGGGAGCTCCGTAACAGCTTACAGTAGCTACCTTGTGTTTGGGCTTGATTAATTTGTCTCGATGAGAAATTTACATTTAGATGGACTGTGACTGTCATTGAGGGTCTGGTGATGAAGACGAAGTACAGTTAAGGGTGCTCCGTAACGGCTTACAGTAGCTACCGTGTGTTTGGGCTTGATTAATTTGTCTCGATGAGAAATTTACATTTAGATGGACTGTGACTGTCATTGAAGGTCTGCAGATGAAAACGAAGGACAGTTAAGGGAGCTCTTTAACGGTTTACAGTAGCTACCTTGTGTTTGGGCTCAATTAATTTGTCTCAATGAGAACTTTACATTTAGATGGGCTGTGACTGTCATCAAGGGTCTGGCGATGAAGACGAAGGTCAGCTGAGGGAGCTCTTTAACGGTTTACAGTAACTACCTTGTGTTTGGGCTCGATTAATTTGTCTCAATGAGAACTTTACATCTAGATGGGCTGTGACTATCATTGAGGGTCTGGCGATGAAGAAGAAGGACAGCTGAGGGAGCTCTTTAACGGTTTACAGTAGCTACCTTGTGATTGGGCTCGATTAATATGTCTCAATGAGAAGTTTGAAAGATTCCAGTTGGTTTAATGTTAACTAAGTCATGATCTGATGATGAGATCTACGAAAACTCGAGGAAACTCTTCAAACTTTATTTTTACACGCTTTTTATTAGCTTCACTTGTATGTCAGTTTGTCAGTATGTCAGTATGTCAGTATGTAACTCTCCGTGGGTAATCTGCGCGCCTGCGGCCTTCCTTGGTTCTGGTAGCCGTTTCTCAGGCTCCCTCTCCGAAATTGAACCCTGATTCCCCGTATTTATAATATTTATTAAATAATTATTTTATTCTCACTAATAAATAAATTACTAGCGACTGTGTGGCCGAGCGGTTTAAGTGCTAAACTGCCCGTCGCTCAGGCGTGGGTTCGAGCCCTGGCAGTCGCAGTTTTTCTGCGACTTCCAAGGCTCGCTCCCGTGCCGACTGTACTCTGGCCAGGTTTCTGGGGTTTCCTTGGTCACTGTGCTAAGGGTGGGGCACAGGCAAATGCGGGTACAGATTGTAAGTAAAAATAAGAATTGTAAACATCGAATGTGAATTCGATGTCGACGCTTACTATGAAACATAGTATGAATATTTTTGATAATCAACAAATAATAGTTTAAAAAAACTAAAAAATCACGCTTTTATAAATAAACCAAACTAAAAAGTAAAAAATAAATAATAGTTTAAAAAAACTAAAAACACGCTTTTTATAGAAACACAAACTAAAAAATAGAAAATAATTTTAATAAATTTAAATTAACTGGACCGTTATTTAGATCAGTACGTATTTACAATAAAATACCAAAACATATCACTGACAAAGAAAATAACTTAACTTTTAAACGGGAACTGAAAAAATGGCTTTTACAAAACTGTTTTTATAAAATAGATGAGTTACTACAACTATAAAACAAATCTTATCTTGACTCTAGACCTACATTGCACTTTGACATTATATTCATATCTAATGTTTAATTGAAAACCTATCTAGGAATAATAATTCACCCACTAACTTTACTAAATTATAATTATGACATTATCTTTACACATTACTTGACATTATACTTTTCTTGACATTAACTATATTTAGTGACCTAATATTAAACATATAATTTAATTTAATGTATTGGAGATTGAGATTGATAAATGTGTATGTAACGATTTATATCTTGTAATATGTAAATAATGTTAGCGACGCCCTAACAGGGCCTCATGTGTATTTGTATGTGCATGAATGCTAAAATAAATAAATGAATAAAATTTTCATTAACTATAAATTAATAATAGTGTAAATAAAAAAAATTATTTTATTTTAAAAAAAGCGTGGGGTGCTTTTTAAGATATTATCAAAATGATAATCACTCTACTCATATCTGTCAATAAAATATTTATAACTATATTGACACCATGCACCCCACGCTTTTTTTAAATAAAATATTTTTTTTTTATTTACACTATTATTAATTTATAGTTAATGAAAATTGTAACACTATTCTTAATTTAAATTTATTAAAATTATTTTCTATTTTTTAGTTTGTTTTTCTATAAAAAGCGTGTTTTTAGTTTTTTTAAACTATTATTTATTTGATAATTCTTTGCTGTAAAAATAATCAAGGATCTAACACGGTACCACAGTTCTTAATAATAATAACTATATGGGAAAAGTTGAAGTAACGAGGATGATGGGGCACAAATTATAAAGTTGGAATTTTATTGATAGAAAATTGATATGATTGTGGACTTAGATATCAAAATTTAGAGGCGGCAAAAATTGAATAGCCTACGGGCGGCAAATCTATAAATCCGCCACTGGCTTTAAGCATATTCTTCTGGAGATTTTTGTAAAAAATAAAACAAGAACCTTGATCTGTGTATTTTATGTGCCTATTATTTCAGCCTACTTCACTTGTGTTTTATATTAGTTTCATTTAAAACCATGTTTAAAAGACTGTTATTTACCAAAAACACAATAAGCAAATGCATAAAATCAGGCCCAAAACAATGATAATATTGATTTTTTCTAATTTTTGCAAAAATACGTTAGAATTTCATATCTCTGACAGCTTTGAAATGTTTTATTTCCCCTACAGATTCTAGAATCTATTAATTTCAAAACTTTTGTAGGTTATTCTATTTATATTTAAAGTTTTACTAATTCTGTTACACCTAACGCCATCTAGTTGAGCAGCGAGGTGACTTTTACGAAGTGTAATAAACTAAAGTAATTATTAAAAAGTACTATTAAAAATTAAAAAAATAAATATAACTATACTGCAAATAATAAAGACATTTAAACAATTTATTTCTACACTTAAATCAAAACTTACATCTTAAATGTTTAGTATTTCGGACCGTCTCGCGTGGTGACCGGCAGAGCGGGGAGAGGAAGGAGAAAAGAGGCAATTTTTTATTCAAATACCGACGCTTACGCGCGAATGCGCCGTACGACATGTTAAAACTACAAAACGAAATACATTATAAGCCTTCATTTGTAAATTCACTTGTATTACAATAATCTATAAATTTATATATTATTACAAACATCATCAGAACTGGAATTGATAATGTCCGCAATTTAATAAACCGTCCTTTTATATAAGCCAAAAATGCCGCCACAGAGTACATTCTTTTTTTTAATGATTCTCGTCTAATCGTCGTCGTAGACTCTAGCTGTTTGAAGCGCAGTATTCAATGTTGCTAACAATATATACAATTGTTGTATGTACTGACTGACAGACAACGCACAGCCGAAACTACTGGCCATAGAGGGGAGTAGGCAACCACTAAGAGAGGATTTTTTGAAATTCTCCCCCTACGGGGAGAAAATGGGGGTAAATTGAAAAATTTAATTCCTTAATGGATTTACTTGAAACTTTGTATATAGGTTCCACCAGTGAAGCAAGTGAGCACTGAGAAAGGAATTTCGGAAATTTCTCCCCTAGGGACAGAAAAGGGGGGTAAATTGAAATTTTTTATTTCTTAATAGATTCATTTGAAACTTTGTATGTAGGTTCCACCAGTAAAGCGAGTGACCACTGAGAGAGGATTTTCGAAAATTTTTCCCCCCTAGGGGCAGAAAAGGGTGGTAAATTGAAACTTTTTCTTTCTTATTGGATTCACTTAAAACTTTGTAGGTAGGTTCCACCAGTGAAGCAAGTAAGCACTAAGAACGGAATTTCGGGAATCCCCCATCCCCTAGGGGGAGAAAAGGGGGCAAATTGAAACTTTTCATTGCTTAAAAGATTCACTTGAAACTTTGTATATAGGTTTCACCAGTGAAGCAAGTGAGCACTGAGATAGAATTTTCAACCACCGATTTTAGCACGCGAACTGCGGTCGCGTTAAGGCCGCCCTGCTATCAGGAAATTGTTCTGAATTACGTTCTACGCCAGACAACTATGATGCCCCCATGCCTCTTTCAATTTCAATGTAGAATCAGCAAATCCCCAAATTTTCGAGCTCAATTCGGTCACGCCAGTCTCCTGTTTGCTCTTGCTCTCTTTCATACCCTGCCTTGCACCAGAGCTCAACGATGCCCCGTACCTAACTGATTTTTTATGTGAAATTCGTTAATCCACCGATTTCGGCGCGCGACCTACGGTCGCGTTAAAGCCGCACAGCCATCAGGAAATTGTCCTGGATTACATCCTACGCCAGACAACTATGATTCTCCCATACCTCTTTTAATTTTAATGTAGAATCAGCAAATCCCCAAATTTTGGCGCGCGATGTTCGGTCGCGCCAGCCTCCTATCTCGAGCCACAGGTTTGCTCTTGCTCTCTTTCGTACCCTGCCTTGGACCGGAGCTTCTACGATGTCCCGTCCGTGATCCATTGTGGTTACAGGTATACTAATAAAATTACTTATGGTCTTTGTAACTGTCACTTCTAAGAAAGCCAAAAAGCCCGTGAAAACTTTGGAGCATGATATATACCAGTAATGAGACTCCTCTAAATTAAAAGCTGGATCCGCCACTGGCTGGAGTCGACCTTAGGACAAGCAGCTTCTCACATGGACAGCTCTACGTTGCTTGCTCTCGCGTCACCAGTCCAGAGTCACTCTACATTCTGACCCCCGAAGGCACGACATCAAATGGTATTAAGTGTATATAGAAGCTTTGTAAATAGTTTTTAGCAATACGAATTTTATTTATTCATGTCAATAGTAACTGTATCTACTGGATACAGAATCGAAGTCCACGCGAACGAAGACGCGGGCAACAGTTAATGTAATAATTAATAAGCAAAGTTTCAGTGAAATTTCGTATTCTCGTACATTACTTAAACCCATTCTCCAGCTCTCCGCGGCTATCTTATAATTTTTAACTTAATAAATCAACAATTGTTACTACCAACCTTCTTTTTCTTGTCGTAAATCTACAAAAACCCTAAAACGCGACAAGTCGATCTTCCCAAGTTCTTGTGAGTTAACATCTATGTGAATAAAAAATATGATTTATTTATAAAAAGGTCCAAGTCCGGGCGAGTTAACGAAGAGGAAAAGTTTTCGCATTATGTTCCACTGGCGGCAACAAATAACATGCTGCGCACTGAATAACATTACTTCCTGCTTCATTCCTACTTTCCTACTGTTATACTATCATGAAATATCATTTAATTTGGTACGAGTTTACGGGGTCTTAAACAAGAGGATTTTTTTCAAAATTTTTATTTGAAAAGTGATGATTTTATTGATATTTTTGGCACTTGAATTTATAAATTTATTTATATTTAGAACTTATACTTAAAACTTTCAAGATAGTAACTTGAACAACTTCGGGGGTTTTCATCAAAAAACCTAACACAGTATAGACTTATAACTTTGTAGAATAATATGACAAGAGCAAATACAAAAATTACCGACAAAGACAAAACTGAAGCACTGAGGGATGAAGAAGAAATGGAAATATTCGTAGAAAATAAATAGATATTCACAAGGACATTACACGTAGAATTCATCCTTACTAATAGAAGACGAATGACAATTGTAACGAAAGTACGCATGTGTGGACGGATGTTCGTTACTCTTTCACCAGAAAACTACTAACGGAACAATATATTGTATTCAAAACAATATAGTTTACATATCAGAACACACACACACACACACACACACACACACACACACAGGCCACACTGTATCCATAGACTCCGATGAGAACGACAATTACACGGGAATAAATATTCTGTATACCTACTAGAATAAAATCTATTAGCATAAATTAAGACCTTTGTTATCGTAAATAACTCACTGCAAAGATCATGCTAGGATGAATAGAGATTACTGCGAATAGTATTGATCAAAGTTTCCTCAAAAAAGGCTTTGATGGTGAAGTAATGGTAATTAAAAGTTCCTTTGGCGACGCATAAAGGGCCCGGCAGGCTCCGAGCGCGCGTGCGGGCGAAGGTTCACAAAGGCCGCACTCCGGCGCTGCCGAACGTCGGCGGCGCCGGCCACGAGTTTCTTTTGGAGCTCGCTCTGACTCTGAATGCAATAGTGCTGCAGTTTTTTGATGCTTTTGTGTAGATGCCGACTGTTGTGTTCTTGTACTTTAATGTGGCTGTGTGCTTGTTCTTTCAAATTAGGTTCATTGTACATTTCTCAGTGTATCCAGTTAATTATCTGTTATCAGAGTAATGTCTCGAGCGTTAGGTTTAAGTACCATTGACGCAGAGTCGAAGCGTCGCGAAACAACATGTTTTTGCCAGTAGCATATTCATCTATTTTCCCATCATATAGGTGCAAAGTTGTGTCATACAAATATGGAACCCATCGTTTATGCTCGTTGCTCGATTCCATACATCTATAATATAACTTTGTAACTTAATGATAGGAAAGTTTATTGGAGGGATAATTTTGACGAGTAACTTTTCTTCAACTGTGCTTTTTATTTTCTTAGTATTTTATTGTTATTCAAAACTATCAGTAGTGTATATATGTATTCTCGTAATCAAGTATTTTAAAAAAATTGCACAAAGAAGACTTGTACTGAAAAATGTACTTCACGTTTCATACTA
Source organism: Mycalesis mineus (assembly GCA_034621355.1). Lineage (NCBI taxonomy): Eukaryota > Metazoa > Arthropoda > Insecta > Lepidoptera > Nymphalidae > Mycalesis > Mycalesis mineus. Next base: position 19,217,573 of record CM067888.1, on the reverse strand, counting down.
GGAACGAGTTGTAACATAATAACAACGCGGGGCGTCTGTGTGTCCGGCGCGGACACGTGAATGAGTCCGATATTGATTGCAGTCTGCTCATATCGCCAAGTGCAATACCCTGTGCAACCGCGCGCTGCCCACCACTCGCATCTACTGCGTTCAGGACCTACCTACAACAGGAACAACGTGATACTAAACATTGCAACGGATACTATATAATAGACGGGTGTCAAACTCATATGTCGCCCAAGTCAGTGGTAGCGGCACAACAAACAGCCTCACAACACATTTAAAGAGTTATTAAACTACTAAGCCTTCTCGAAATAAGTGATTTTAGAATTTCATTATATGTATTCAGCAAATAAAGAATTTGAATTTGAATAAAGTCGATAATTGCCGGTACGATACCATGTACCGGTGTAGAAACCGAAAGAGATGTGAAATTCATCTTACTCTGCCTATAGAATCAGTAAATTACAGAAATCACTTAAACAATATTATATTAGTGTAACGGCGGCCTTATTGCTGAAAGCAATCTTTTCCAGGCAACCGTCATACGTATAGAGATTAACGAATACAGAGGTGGTCGGTGCACAGAAGACAATTTGATAAAGAAAAACAAAAGATGATATACCTACGTAAAATACTAAATATACCTAGATTACACAATTTAGATACATAAATAGAAATATCATAATTATTGTAAATATGTATATAATATAATAAGGAATCTTTCTAACCAAATTTGCGTTATTTAGTCTAAGTATTACGGAACGTTAATGTCAGTATGTGATTGACTATTTTGACAATGACATACGCTGTCAAAATAGACAAGCCAAGATAGCGGGAACTGCGTCATTATGATCTCGAGTCCGTTTTGAAAAGGGTCCGGACAAAAATGATTGTGTGTGATTGAAATTAGATATGGAGGAGAGTGATAATGATATAGGATAGAGTAGAGAAGTGAAAGCAGATGGAAATTTCGGCGCTGAGAAATGGTGTGGAAGGTCGCTGTAACAAGAGTCTGCATAATCAAGTAAAGGGATAAGGAGAGACTTAGCAAGAGAAATTTTAGTTTTAACCGACAACAAGTTTTTCCATCTTCTCAACCTACCGATTACCGCGAAAATCTTTCGGCTAACAGCTGGAACCTGGGGAGCCCGTGAAAAAGATACCTACATTCATAACAAGACCGAGATTTTTGACGGAACTGGTAAAGTTCAATCTAGTGCCATCAAACAAAAGAGGAGGAAGGGAAGAAATCTTGATTTTTGATAATTGCTAGCGCGAACCAATTATAATAGCCTGCGACTTATTTGCATTGACAGATAGCCCGTACGACTTACTCCACGCAGCAACAGAACAAAGATTAGAATTTAAATTAAGTAACGCATTGTGAAGAGTATCGATAGGCGAAGTATATTTGCAGGTCGTCAGCATGTAAATGGAAGGATAAAGAAAGGAGATTAGTAATAGAATTAATAAATATAGAAAAAAATAACGGGGAAAGGACACCGCCCTGTGGTACACCAGCAATTAAAGTACTTGGAGAGGATAATTTATTATCAATCCGAATGCATTGCTCCCGATCACAGAGGTAGGAACGAAATCAACTCAAAGCTTCAAATTTATTTACTTTAAGATGGCTACAGTACTAACGAGCTGATTATCAATTCCGTGCCTTATGTCATCGCAGATCTTAATAAGTGCGGTGACCGTGCTGTGTCCAGAGCGAAAATCAGATTGGTATGGACTTAGGATATGCGATTTGGAGAGATATAAAGTTAATTGCCTATGCACGATACGTTCCAACACTTTGGAAAGGAAAGGAAGGATAGAAATAGGCCGACAGTGAGAGAAATGCGACGGGTTGCTAATTTTCGGAATAGGAACAAGATGGACTAAGCGCCAGACAGAAGGAAAAGTATTAGTAGATAAAGAGTGCTTTAAAATATGACACACAATAGGTAGAATGCCATCGAGCGCCAAAAGGACCGTCTTACGACTTACCTGATCGCATCCAATGGCATTCGACTTGATTGCAATAATATTTCATTTTGTTTCCTCATGGGTAACAGGAATAAGTTTAAAAGGTTTGGGACGCAAATGCAATGAATTAGATTTGACGGTGCTGTCCACGTGGTTAACCTTGGTGAAATGTTTGTTTAGAGCTTCGTAGTCGATGTTGCTGTCAGAAAATATTCTACGCTCTCGACCGATGCCCAAGGCATCTAAGAATTTCCAGACTTTAGCTGACTCTTTATTGTCCACAGAAGTATGTACTTATATAGTTGGGCATCCACAGCTTATTGCATTTGTTACGGAACTTTTCATACTTTTGAAATTTTTCATCACAAGGATTTAGTTTATATTTAGTCCTCGATCTATTACGCTTAGCCATAAGGATCCTAATATCATCAGTCAGCCATGGGCCATGGAGCCGGCAGAAGCTTAAGTTTTATCAGCCTAAGCGGAGCGTGTACATCAAACAAGTCAATCAGAATTGAATTAGAAATTATAAGCTTATCATTAGTTGACGGAGCATTTAGTATAGCACTCCAATCAACCTGGCTAGTGTTCATATCGAGTTTATCATGTTGTTTAGCCAGATGTTCGACTTGCCGCTGAAGATTTTCCATGAAAATAAACAAACGTAATGGAAAATACTGAACTGGCTCACATTCGTTCACTTGGGCTGGTGGCTGAACATAGTCCAGCAATGAGAGTCAGCTGAAAAAGTGTTCAGAGATTTAGTGTTAAAATATTGTGCTAATTCATTTAGTGACGTTTAGTCGAATGCATCTTTTTAAGTGCATTAAACTTACCAGAATAATGTGTAATAGCGCCTGGAAAAATTTGCCAAGTAATTCCTCAAATTCATCAAAGTAGTAATTCGCAAGGATGGACTATAACAAACCCACTAATAAAGTCTTAAAACTATGCTGCAATAGCTTTTCATACCGAACATGATTTCAAAAAACATGTCTGACTCGTTTGTAGATTACCCACCGAAAAAAAAGAAAAAAAAATGAATGTAATGTAATTAATAAAAAAAAATAGACAAACAATAGTGCAGGCGAAGTATCGCGGTATCGCGCTGCAGTGCCGCCTCCAACAATCTGCGCTCTTTCAACACGGCGAGTGCGGCCGCTTTGTGCGTTCCGACTTTGGAAAACCTATTAAAGTACCCGCCACTTCACACTGCACCCGCCACTTGCGAATTGAAATTAATGAACATTACTTTACTGGTGGTGTTAACCATCAAAATTAAGAAGGTATGTTAAATGATTTAAGACGGCCACTTTCTTATGTATACTATTTATTATTGGTACATGGTTATGGACACTATATATTGTCGGAAAGTAATCCGACAATATATCACCTCTATAGCATCTCTATGGGGTATCTCTAAAGCATTAAAGTGATTACCTAATGAAACAAGTTTCGAATTCAAGACGTCAAAATGTCACTAAGTAACGTCAATGAACGAATAAACGTTGCCAAGTACCCAATGACCGTTATTAGGTTTCGAAGTGCGTCCTCTACAATCAGCTCGTAAAACTACGCCGAGTCGTTGTTAATTAGAGATCCAATTTATAGATCGCGCAATCTGTTGTTTCCCGCTGGTGGAGTTTGCAAGGATCGATCTTGTTTCGTTAATTAACACTCTTGTTCTAGCGCTTTTTATTACATTCGTTTTACAGGCTTCTAAAAACGATGAAAGTTTCTCAGTGTTACTTCATTTCGTTATATTTTTAAAAAGAATTTTCCATATTATTTTTTTTTAAATGACAGATACGAAAGTGTGACCTGTAGAGCGCAGACCCACCACGCTCCTCAGTGCTAGTTGCCGGGTTTCAGCTGATAATATTTAATTCATCAATAATTAGGAACTACCAGATGTTGACGGCAGTGAGCGGGACACGATTCAGAAAAAACAAATAGAGTTGCTCCACAACCCGATCTACAATTCGAAAACAGGACCCGCGCTTGAAGTCATAGACTCAGTTTCAATACGTACGAGGGTTGTAGGACCAATTTGAAATTTTTAATTGGATGGAGGAGGGTTGCGAGGTTCGGTTGACGGAGCGCTGCAGTGTTTTCTTCTTTTTTCGATATTGATTTTGGACTTTTGCGAGTAATTTATCTTATGAGGATAAATAAAAGAGCCACTAAAAAATATTTGTAAGATTATTTCTTTAAATATTACACAGTGATTCGGATGTTATGGGATAAACTTTCCTAGCTGATATCGTTCCTTAAAACTTAAAGCTTGAGGTTAACATATGATGAAGTATAACTTTTCTTTCAACTCTCGGTATTCCAATAAAATTATTATTATAAAAACAAAAAACCCACTATATCTATACAAAATTCTAAATACTTTATGGAGATGCAAGCCCCTGCAGCACCATAAAGTATTTAGAATTTTATATAGATATAGTGATCCTTGTTTTTCTCTTTTCAGTTTTTTATAATAATAATTTTATTAAAGACTTTTTTGTTTTAGTTTATAGTTTAGAAATGACTCGGTACACTTTATGCCATTTTTTGTTAAAACGGTAATATAAACATGATATGATATTTATATTTTTGAAATGGTCGTTTTACGACCTTTCAATTGGTACCCATATTGCTAAGATAACAAAAAAAAATACACCCATCCCCCCTTTTTTCCCCATTTACAGGCGCCATTTTGAAAATTTATATAGCCTATGTCACTACCACAATTTTTACAAATTCAACGACATCTCACATGTCAAAATCCGTTCAGTCGTTAAGGCTGTAGCGCGTGCCGAAGAAATGGACATACATACAAACATACATACATACATACATACATACATACATACATACGCTCGAAAAACATAACCCTCCTTCTGACGCAGTCGGGTAAAAATTCAGCACAATTTATAGAATTATTTTGACATAATTCTATAGTTTGGCCATTTTGTTGAAAGAATAAATGTAAAAAGCGGACGAGTGTTATCTCTGTTCTTATATCTCCTTCTTCAAAAATGTTCTCTTTTTCAAGAATAACTGATTTATTTTCTGTCATTTTCGATGGCTCAACTATAGTATTATAAAAATGTGCCCGTGGGCAATAAATGAGTCAAAAGTTTGTCCTCAGGATTAGTTGTAAAATCCCTGGCTTGTGGGGCTCGTGACCTCACACTCCTTCCGCCGCGCGGTCTCCGCGACGCGCCGCAGCAGACACGGTGCGAACGGACAAAAGCATCCCATTTATTATCTCGATGTAGAAAAATGGAAAAGTAATTTCCACACGCGCACAATGATTTACGCATTCTGTGCACGCTTTGTGCGATATAATGGCATTGTTATGTGCATTGTGCGGTCGCGCCACGAACTTGTCGGCTAAACTAACTTTCCAGCTGCTTAGCTGTTTTATAATGGCTGCTTCCCTGACTCCGGCGAGACATGCACGTTTGCATTTTACTATGATTTTATATATTTCATTTAAGTCTCTATAGCTCCTGGTTGTCCGGCTCACTTTAAAAACATCATATTAGACTAATTGCATTGATTGTACCGACGGCACGGAAGGCGGGTTCTCTTGAGAACAACCGGCAGGAACATTTGCAGTTGCTCTTTTCAAATATATCTTTTCAAATAATAAAAAGACCGGCCAGGGCGCGTTGGACTCGGTACCTCCTAAATCCTCCATTTCAACATTTATTTTATTCAATTTTTTTGTATTTAGTAGACATATATAATTTGTGAGAACTGTTTATAATTCATGAGATATTACTGCCTGATGATAGACAAACTGAGAGACTGACAGCTGACTCTCGCAAGTTTGTGTGGAAATTGATGTTTTTGCGTGTAAACGTTTCTGTCGTTGAGACTGAGAGAGCAGTAGATGTAGCGTATTGAATGGAGTCGTTTCAGAAATAATTACAAGCTACCCTCGCAGCACAGCGACGGTTTCCTGCTCGCGGGGCACGCGGGGCACGCGGGGCACGCGGGGTACGCGGGGTACGCGGGGCACGCGGGGTACGCGGGGTACGCGGGGTACGCGGGGCACGCGGGGCACGCGGGGTACGCGGGGTACGCGGGGCACGCGGGGTACGCGGGGCACGCGGGGCACGCGGGGTACGCGGGGCACGCGGGGTACGCGGGGCACGCGGGGCACGCGGGGTACGCGGGGCACGCGGGGCACACGCGGCACGCGGGGGCTGAACGAATGGGGTTATCAAATGGTAAAATGCTTGCGCTGCAAAAAGACAACTAAATAAATGTATGTGTACCTATGTATGTACTTATCTATATACTAAATACAAATGTTCAGTTGCTGTTTGTAATGGCGCGGCAGAACAATAAAAGAATCGAGTACATAACACAAAATTCATTTTTTTTATTTTCGTTTGTCTTTTTACGCTATTTTTTATCTCTGTATATATTTTTTCATCAACTGTACTATTGCCACACAATGTTAGAGACGTTTGGTGCACACTTACAGGTTTGAAGGTAGGGAAAAGCTCTCCGAGGGAAACTAGGTATTTGCTAGTTCAATAAACTAGTTTATTACAATTTATAAGTTACCGAAGGATTTAGAATAAGTGATTACAGATGAAACGCAGTGCATGTTTAAGTTCCTTAGGTACTAGTTGCAAGTACGCGATTGTGTTTAAGAGATACAAATGACCATATATTCGCCAATCGTTTGCAGGACGAGACTGACAGTCGTACGGAAAAGCATAACAAGATTATACAGACGAAAGTTTGTGAGCTTACATATCACAATAACACATGGGCACGGCGACGGAACGTATACAGGTGAATCCGCAGGCGTTCTTTTCACACGTATAGCCAAGGTTTTGCCACAGGGCCAGGCACATATTTTAATTAAACAAGTAATTTGCAAGTTACCTAGTTTTGAAATGACGCCGTCAATACGTTGTAAAGAATACAGAAAATGATCCTCTATTCGGTTGCACTAAGGGCTGCAATGGCTCGTGCAGCTCCCGGCGCGCTCTGAGAGGCCGGGTCGAGTGGTGATACGCGGCCTCGGCGAGTGGCGACGTGAAAAGCTTCCGAGGAAATGCGACGCTTTCAATTAATACTGTTTATTTTTACTGTATAATTAATTTCGTAGTGAAATTAATTTACTGCAAAAATGGCTAATTAAAAATATTTTTTATTTAAGAAGATAAGTTTGGTACATGTTCTCATACGCAATATCATATTATATATATGTAGATGTTGTTAGAGCACGCTCTCTCATAATGTAAGGCGTGCATACTGCTAGCTTCTGATGACGTACCCATGGAGTACTACAGTCTACAATAATCAAAAGAGTAGAGCTGGCTGGCCCTGACTTTGAGACAGTGCCCAAAAATAACATTTTTTAATCAACGCGTTATTCTATCAGTCGCAATGAATGCTAAGTAGTTGAACAACTAAAATGAATCCATGATGTTACGTGTCAATGTTATTGAACTCTTTCGAAATAATAACATCGATTTTGTGATGATATTGATATAAGTATTTCACAATTATAGTAGAGATGGGACAAGTACATTGGAAAATACATTGTTTTTACAGATAAACCTCAGTCGGATCCTTTGGAATTATGTAGATATGTAATAATTTTTTGAAAAATTATTTGGACGCAGCACACAACACGCGGCACGCGGCACGCGCACGCAGCACGCAGCACGCGGCACACGGCACGCAGCACGCACTCGCATGCACGTGTATGTATTCCGCGCACACACGCAGCGCTAACCGAACGGACCGATACGAGTCGATTTATTTCGCCTTTTATTCGCCGAATTGACTTCGTTATAAAAACTAACACGCCGTTACAACGACTCACGCGGGTGTTACGATAGGGGATGCCTCTCTGATACAGTTCCGGGCCATTGGGGCCTGGAAAATGCGAATTCTAGTTAACTTTCATAAGTTAGAATATCATTTAAGCTCAACTCACACTGACGCAGAGTCAAAGAGTTGCTACGCGTCATGTTTTTAACTATAACGTGCGGCGAAAATCAGAATTTTGACGTGTCTGACGTTCGTTCATGATGGGCGTCGGATGAACACGATCGGACGTCATAAAATTTTCTGATCTGATTTTATTTAAAAACTAGCAGTCGCCCGCGACTTCGTCCGCGTGAAAACCTCTTAGGTACCCTTCTAATTTTAAAGACAGACTCATACAAAATGTGTAAAGGCACATATAGTGTGCTCATTCCCCGCTCCCCCTCTCAATTTAATTTTTTTATAGTTTCCCGTGAAGCAATATTCTCCGTCCCGTCCCGTGTACTACATATGGTCTACATTTTTGTTAAACATTGTATGACATTTCAGTACATTAACATTAAAAATATATATTTATGGCAAGCTGATGGGTATAAATTGATATTAAATAGTATATTTCACTCTTGAGTCTAGCCTTCAGAATAAACAAAAATAATTTTACGATCCGACACGCAGATAGAGATTAGCCTGTTTAAACAAACGAACAAACTCGTCCTTGTACTTAATAGATATTTGAACAAAGATCGAATTCTTAATTCATCATCGTATATATAACATAGATCTAAACTCACTTCGCAACGCAGAAATAGTAATATTTTTATTTCGCCATAACTTCAAAACCAAAAGTCCAATTTTAATCTTTAAAATACCAAATATTATCTACATAAACTGTACTTAGTGATGAAATAATTTATTTTAATAAGGATTAATAGCATGAGTAAAATAAATGCGTTTAAATCTAGTCCAAAAAAAATTTAAGATTTTTAAATAAAAAAATGGTTGTTGTGCCTCACTCGATATAGATAGGTATAGTGTGTCGCGGACTTTTTTGTAGATATTTATAAGATCTCCAATTAATTAGAACATTTTATGGTTCTATCTTTTATAGTTTAGGCAGCGTACGCAAAATAAGTAACTTTTCTGGTTGATTTTTTACACCTTGTGTCCGAAAAACCCAAATATTTTACGGAACTCTATTTTTTTCCAAAATAAAATTTAGCCTATGTTACTCGTGGATAATGTAGCTTTCGAATGATGAAAGAATTTTTAAAAACGGTCCAGTAGTTTTTGAGCCTATTCATTACAAACAAACAAAGTTTTCCTCTTTATAATATTAGTATAGATATTAGTTTAAAAATATAGAACAATAACGCTAATGAAAGTAGCTGATTGTCGTCCATTTTGTATTTTTTCTTACTTTTTGTAAGGCCAACTATTGCCGGCCAGGTGCGAACTACTCTCAGACTGGTCGGAACGAAGTAGCTGATAGGTGTGCGGCGTAGTATCAACGGGTGTCAGAAATTTTCAAACAGAAAATATCTTACAATACGCGGCCGATCTAAAGATCATCGCCGATTATGAAAAGGAGCCATAACGTTTAGAAGCGTTACGTCAACTCGTCGGCACGTTACTCCGGGATACGGCCAGCAAGTTTGTGCCAAATCGAATTCCAACGAATTGTTTGAGCAACATCTGACTAAGTTAGAGCTGCGCCCTCCCGCCGCACAATCGCACTCGTGAGACGCTGTGTTGAGGGGCGCGCCGCACCCTAACCTTGTCGAATATTGTTTTACTTGAAATGTATGCAAGACGTTCATTTTACGCTGATGATATTACGGCATAGAAATTTTTTGACTGAATAATTCATGAGGTTTTTTGTCATACATTTTTTAAGTCGTAATGAGGGGGTATTCTAGTAGGTACGTATCTAAGTACTTCACAGTACAGGTAAGCGTAGTCGATTACTAGTCGCCATTTTTTCAAGCATCACTGATACTAGTCAAAGTATCGCGACGCGGCATGATTTTCGACTGTGGGCATAGTCACGTCTATTTTCTCAATATTAACCCCTGTGGGCCTGACATTCAAACCTTCTTTGAGGCCCGCGGCTACCCGGGTAGCGACGGAGCTATAATGACAGCTGTCATTATTTGCCTGACAGTTGCCAGGAGACCCCTCGGGGCTGTGAAACTTTAAGGTACAAACATTGTTTTAGAAATTTGCGTCAACATGACGTCTCAGTGTTGTCGTCACTCACCTGTCGCTGGAGACGAGCACGAGCTGCGTGTCGGCGTACTTGGTCCTGCGCTTGCGCACCGCCGACAGCGCCGCGCACAGGCTGGGCGAGAAGGAGCGGCACGGCGGACACTAGCACAGACAAACACCAATGACTGAGTGGACTTCACCTGTGGACTACGTGCCATGCACTGACTAATACTAGACTCGGGTGAGCGCGTTAAGGGACAGGAAACATGAGGACATATTGGACGGCAAGAACAAACTTCATCCTCTGAACTAAGTAACCGCCAGTTCTTCTAGAAGAGAACTAGGAGACTAGTTCCTTGGCACAGTAGGTATTGCAATTACGAGAAAAAGAACTTACCCAGTGAGCGGCAAAGTAGAAGACCCTGACGGCATCGGGCGGCAGCTCCTCGTACTTTTTCCTCTCGTCCCCCTCTCCCTCCAACTCCACCCCGCGCAGCACCTCGTCCAGCGGAGGCGCCGGCCAGGGGAACCTCTCGCCCTTGGGGTCCTTGAGCAGCGCGTCCCTCACCGCCCGCCCGCGGATGACCAGCGTCGGCACCCCCACCGCGATGCTGTACTTCTGTGTGAGGCGACGCTGGAACAAACGAATGTATTGCACCAGCTGTTTTATTTTATTAAATGTTGCATTTATTGAGCAAAATCATTCAAAGTCAAATTCTTTTATTGCAAGTCGGCTTAGTTAACTAGCACTTTTGTAAAAACATACAATTAATCTTTTTGCAGTGACTCTACCGCCGGCCGCGGCATCATTGTAGCATCCAACACTAAAAATATTACTGACACTAACACAGTGAAAGAGCTAGAAAAGGGTAAACTTCCACATAGAACATTTTATATTTCTATTTTAACAAACTGAATGTTTTCGAGATTGTTTTACAATGAACACAACCGTCCCTACGCACGTCTGCAGCTGGCTGGTGGAACGTCGCCGACCTGCACGCACCAACATATTGTTCCCGTTCATTGGTCAGCACGAACTCACATTCAACATCGACTGTGTCCGTCGAGTCGTTCAGGTACACGCAGTAGAGGTAGACTAAGTCGAAAGAAAACACAAAACATGAAACAAGTATTTAATTTGTTCATTCGTATAGCACATGTTGTGCTGTATTTAAACCATAACTATAAAATTAATATTCTGACATAATTTCAATATTATCTGCATGCTACAGTCCAACCAATCAACTAGAATCGTAATAATCCGACATAATTGACATGTTATCTGCAACACGCAATATCTCGATATCATCAATAACATACACACACACGCAGTGAGCGGAATTCAAATTATCCACAAATCCGCCGCGTCGGGAATACCACACGAACACATAAATCAATCTTCCCTAAGCATACTGAGCGAGAGCACTATTCTCAACGCGCGCTGTGGTCGACGGTGATACACGTTAAAACATATCGGACAAACAGACAAGGCTAATTATCTATGTCTATCAGTTATTCAGATACTAAAGATTTTAATTTTTAAAGCATATTGTTGTTGCAGCACTCACAATCTTCTTGAAGTGTCTCTTCTAACGATGGTCGGTAACCATTTTGACAATTTGAATTTTTGACTCAGCAGTCCTAAATCTTGACCAAGTGCTTTATGCAATAAAAATTAAAGGTTCCTCTCATACTGATAGCATAATTATTGTTAAACCGAATCCAATCTAAATCAGATATATGTTTGGATATTATGATATTTATATTAGCTGTGGCTAAAGAAACGATTTCGTAACTGCGCTATGTATTCATAATTTTTGTAAGGATATAAGTAACAATCAATATTTGGCGTTGCTGCAACGTTGAAATCGAAATTAAGCTACAGAATTTACAGAATAGCCTTATAAATAGTATGTGCAGTTTGCTGGGTTTTGTTTGCAGTGTTTGTGACATTTCAATACGGGTAAAGGGTAAAAGCATATGTATCGACATTTTGAAGCACTGTTGAATTGATTTAGTCACAGCGGATCGAATGGATGTCTGGATGAGATCGTCACGGTGCGGAGTCGGCGCCCTTCGACTCGACTGCTGCAAATACAAACAATGAAAGTATTCGCGTATTTGAGTTTACAGGAAATCATCCGCCATCCGACATGTCCTTTTATTTTTTAATGGATTTTTGTGAATATATCCTAAGTTATTTTATTACAATCTATTGTGAAAAGTGAAACCATAATGCTCTAAAAAAATATTATTAAAAACTTCAACGCCCGACCCAGATCTCTAACGAACCTTTTGCTAACAAAAATTAAATTCAATACTTTTTTCTAGCAGCCAAGTATGACAACACTACATTTTTATTATATCCATTGTACAAAAGATGCTAATCTACGATCCGCTGTGTTGGCCACCATGTTGGCCACACACTTGGCTGAGTGTTTCTTTTGACAGTTTCAAAAGTTCCTCCCCCTCGCGTTCAGACGATCTTCCTTTTAATTAACTATGCACCAGCTGAACTTGAAGTACTTACAAACACAGTCAGTACCAGCGATGTTATACGCGTGTAGTCTAAACCCTGATGCAACTTGAGATATAAAACATCGCGTGCTCCAGAATAGCCTCCCCCTTAGCTTTAACGAGAAGCTTGCTGACTCATTCATCCGCGAGTATGCAAACAAGCTGCATCCTTTGGAACTGAACAATAAGTTTTTTCGCATTATTGTCCTTGTGGAATATAATAGTTACAAAATGAAACTGATGTTAATTTTGCTGAAAAATGTCCAAGTGTAGTTGAACTTCTCTTGCCTTGAGAATTTCTAAAATAATTTGGGGACAAACTTACTGTCTAGAACTATTGTCAGCACTTGTGGATATAGGATAACTAAGATTGTAAATTATAAAAAAACTGTAACATTTATTTTTAAAAGAGCAAATGCTGAATTTTTGGCGGCTCTTTTTGGCAGGATCTGCCTTCCACACGTGGTAGCTATTGGTAGACTATACTATAGCACTTTTTTTTATAAATGTCTGATAAATGTCATAACGGATTTACAATAATAGTTATTCATTTATAAGATTAAAAACCAATATTTCGTATACCTTTTAGAGACATATTGTAGTGGTAACGTTAAAAAGTTGTTAAATATATCAAATTAAAAGTATCATTATAAACAATAGGTATATTTAGTCATACGATGATCGTAACGCTGTTACAGTTATACCGTTACCATATATAGGTATTCATATATGTTACAAATAAAATTAAAAACCAATATTTCGTGATTTAGCTTTTAGGTATCGCAATAACATTATTCGTATTGGTAACGTTAAAAAGTTGTTAAATATATAAAATTAAAAATATCATTATAAATAATATTTAGGGGTTCATAACGTTGTTTCGTGAAAACTGTTAAAAATGAAACTCGAATTGGTATTGATACCGTTAAGACCTTGTTTAATATATGAATATAATATATGTTACAAATATCAAACCTATAACGATATTTATAAGTAATATATTTTTGATAGATATTTCTTGTTATATACGAGTAGGTATATGAAATCAATAGACCCAGAAACTATTTGACCGATCATTATGAAAATTGATATGTACATGTATCTTACTGAAAAGGTTTTTATTTCATTTTTATTTTCTTCCGGTAGCAAGCTTTAGCCGAGCGAAGAAATGCCTTTTGTAACCTGAAAACATAATAATACTGGCAATTCATATACACTAATACTTGTAAGTTTTTAGTACCTATTATAAGTTTATAAATATGCTACGACAGCGTATTGGGAATATCTTGTTAAGCTAGACGTAAGTTGTTGTAAATAAATAAATAAATAATATTATAAAGAGGAAAACTTTGTTTGTTTGTTTGGTTGTAATGAATAGGCTCAAAAGCTACTGGACTGTTTTTAATAATTCTTTTACCATTCGAAAGCTACATTATCCACGAGTAACATAAGCTAAATTTTATTTTGGAAAAAAATAGGGTTCCGTAAAATATTTGGGTTTTTCGGACATAAGGTGTAAAAAATCAACCAGAAAAGTTACTTATTTTGCGTACGCTGCCTAAACTATAAAAGATAGAATCATAAAATGTTCTAATTAATTGGAGATCTTATAAATATCTACAAAAAACACTATACCTATCTATGTCGAGTGAGGCACAACAACCATTTTTTTATTTAAAAATCTTAATTTTTTTTTGGACTACATTTAAACGCATTTATTTTACTCATGCTATTAATCCTTATCAAAATAAATTATTTCATCACTAAGTATCAGTTTATGTAGATAATATTTGGTATTTAAAAGATTAAAATTGGACGTTTGGTTTTGAAGTTATGGCGAAATTAAAATATTACTATTTCTGCGTTGCGAAGTGAGCGTCACCAAGGCGGGGGCGCGCGTGCGGGAGGGGAGTTTAGATCTATGTTATATATACGATGATGAATTATTATAAATTCCATCTTTGTTCAAATAATATTATCTACATAAACTGTACTTAGTGATGAAATAATTTATTTTGATAAGGATTAATAGCATGAGTAAAATAAATGCGTTTAAATGTAGTCCAAAAAAAAAAATTAAGATTTTTAAATAAAAAAATGGTTGTTGTGCCTCACTCGACATAGATAGGTATAGTGTGTCGCGGACTTTTTTGTAGATATTTATAAGATCTCCAATTAATTAGAACATTTTATGGTTCTATCTTTTATAGTTTAGGCAGAATACGCAAAATACGTAACAATTCTGGTTGATTTTTTACACCTTGTGTCCGAAAAACCCAAATATTTTACGGAACCCTATTTTTTCCCGAAATAAAATTTAGCCTTTGTTACTTGTGGATAATGTAGCTTTCGAATGGTGAAAGAATTTTTAAAAACGGTCCAGTAGTTTTTGAGCCTATTCATTACAACCAAACAAACAAACAAACAAAGTTTTCCTCTTTATAATATTAGTGTAGACAAATTTAAAAAAATGTAAACAACAAAGAACGTCTTAACGGTATCGGTATCAATAACGTTATTACGATACCTAAACATTATCCAACGTGAGCATATTTATCAGTAATATTTTTCAAAAATCTTGAATGTGAAATTATTTAATAGAATATATTTTCTACCATTAAAATAACAATAATAAAATCAATAAATAATAATTTATTATAGTTCATCGACAAGTTTATGCTCGATGTATTTTTCCCATCATTATAAATTCATAGAAAATCTGGCGTTACGAAATGTCAAATTGTCGTTGTCATAGTTACGCTGTGGAATTGAGTCTTGTTATTATTTTCTTTTGTGAAAATATATATATGACAAAATGGATAATTTAAAGCAGTTCACAGTGTATCGTGCATTGTACGCGTTTCATAATGAGATCAAGACATTTATTGATAAATTAAAACAAGTGATTTCTGTAAAAAAATGTATGACAATACGTGTTTGTTTACGTGATAGGACAAGTATAGAAAAAAATGAGATACACATTTACAGACTTGACTTTTCAAAAGTGCTTGTTGAACAACCTCCTTGAAATAAATGAATTTGATTTCTTGCCGTATCTTGCGAAGGCAAGATTAAGCGATATTTTCTCCAAAAATATAAACTATTTTTGATCAAAATAAACATACTCGTCTACTAATAAAAGAACCGCTTCATTTTATAGATGATTTAATAATATGTAAGATATTATTTAATAAGCTAACAGCTTCAGTATGTAACGCAAGCCGTCGGCTGAAATCATTCACGTCTCCAGCGGAGTCCATTAATGCAGTAATCGAGGAGAGCACGGGGTTATACATAGCTGTAGGGACACGATCCACAGGGCGGGCAGGCGAGCGGAACGGGGACGAAGGGAGTCTTTCCGCACCGATCGCCACTTGCTATACTCCGGGTCTTGATGTACTCGATACTGCGACTTAATGTTGACACTCCACGATTTCACTCGAATACGAAGGGTCTCGATTTTAGTATTTAAAAGCAATGTTCCAAGAATTTAGCATTGCAATGGTTTAGTCTGATTGTTGGGCATGGGATGAGCTTGGCTTCACTAGATCAAGGTGTCTTCACGCTTTGATTGGCACAAAGTGAGGAATAATTTTTCATTCAAAATAACGGTAAAAGTGATAACCTCTTTGCCAGGCCATCCACCTACTGTTAGGTGTATAGCTATCGCCTATAACAAAGAACTTAGCAGCCATACTACCGCTCTGCATCTCTAAGGGCAGAACTGTTAAGGGTCACGTTTCTGTAATTTCATCGGCACCATGATGCTGTTTGGTGGCTGAGTGCCTTCCCAGAGCTATGTTACAATGAGCTTAACGAATAATGAAGCGTTCTGAACAATAGACCAAAACGTTTTAATGTGTGAATCTGAGATTAGTGAGTCGATTAGAAGCGAGCGTCTTGACAAGTCAGTAGCTGACAGTAAACAAACAACGGTTAAGCGCTGACAAACGTTCCGACGCGTCGGCGCGGCTCGGGAATGATCAGCGTATAAATAACACGAGGGTGGGTGCGCGGCGCAGGAAGCTTCCGCTATTTCTGTTTGGACATGTTTAGACCAGCTCGAACGGTTGATGTCCAATAGTGAACTGACCTAGTGCAACGAAACAATATGAGACTGTTGTTTTCCTCTTTTGTTTAGGTTTGTGCAATTTTAGTACCGAACTTGACCGTTTCAAAAACTTGATAATCTCAGTATTTTCGTTTATACTGTTTCGTTTAACATGTAGCAATTAAACTGGACCGTTACCATAATGTTGTTGCGCTCCTGCACAATTTAAGTTTCAAGAAATGTACTCAATATACTTTTGATATATCTAAGTTTGTGAGACTCCGGAGTTTTTGCTTCAAGTCTGGACCCAAACAAAGGATGATGAGGTGGAGAACGGTGAGGATCTTTCTCATTTTCTTCAGTGTTGTGATGCTTACAGTCAACAGTTATCTCTAACTCATATGCTATATTACTTACTCTGCTAGTGCCAGCTCGCACTGTAATTCACAAAAGGCTACTCCGTTTTATTAGAGAACCCTTCGACATTTCTCAGGCGTTAATAAAACGTCGAAGCAGTTTTTTTGCTAGGCAATCGTGCTCACAGCTGGAAGATGAATTGCGACATCGGCAGAGGCTTTTAGCTAGATTACCCGAGAGTCCCAAGTGTTATTGCTGCCCGTAGGAAAATATACGCGTCATTTTTACCCGGAAACTTAGATAATAAAGCCTTATTATTTATACGAAGATATTATACAAAAGAATAGTTTGCTTGTTCCAAAAAATATTCTTCAAAAGTCAATGCTATTTTCAAGCGGTTCTATATAGCTCATTTTAAGCTGAAAGGGAGATAAAGAATGGCAATCGATTTTTATGCAGCTTCTTTTTTAAAGCATGTTGTACATTTAAAAAGTTATGATCTTCTTATTCGTTAAATATAAGTTGTGAATAAACTTTCAAAGGTACAAAGAGACATTGCGAGAGCAGCTACAAATATTTTGAATTGAAATCCGGGCACAGA
The DNA here is from genome assembly GCA_034621355.1 of Mycalesis mineus. Classification (NCBI taxonomy): domain Eukaryota; kingdom Metazoa; phylum Arthropoda; class Insecta; order Lepidoptera; family Nymphalidae; genus Mycalesis; species Mycalesis mineus. Next base: position 19,200,066 of record CM067888.1, on the reverse strand, counting down.
TTGCAAGTATAGGAATAACAAGGAATGTTCCGCATTTGTACAGCGCGCTGCGTAGCGATAAGCTGTGACCGCGTTTTTCCTCATCAACGAAGCTCTTTAGCGGTAACGATGCACCACTGCAGGCTGCGAGCTGAAGCTGCAGGCTTTTAGCTGATTGCGGCTCGAGTCATTGTGCGCTGCTTGCCGTCGACCTACTAATTGCAGAGCACTTTCACCGAGGCGCGTCTTTTTGGAAATTATTTGAAGTGTCCTTTAAAATTACTATCCAGAAGCTAGGTGTATGGTAGTTGCTTGGTGTTCCACAAATTCTGAATGCAACTAATTTAGAATTAGCAACGACTGGATAACCAACTGTACTAACTGTATATGGTATTCCTCATTTTAAGAAAACCGCAGCTGCAGAATGTATATTTCGTAAGTACATTATTGTTCAAACGCTAAAGAAAAGACATAAATTATGATCGACATACTCGTAAGTTATCAATGAAGTGAATAAACAGTAAAGCCAAACGTCTGTTATATGTGATCCTCTAAAAACACGATTTCTGACAGTTCCAAACATAAAATACAGAAAATCGGCCACCCTTACGAAAGCAGCTTTTGACTCTTCCGCTTGACTAGCACTTCCTGTGATATCCTGCTCGTTTACGTCACAACAGAGGCGCCAGACGGAGCGGCACAGAGGGGCACCGGCACAGGGCAGCCGGCCCGCGGTGACGCCCTTCGAGGGGTGGAATTTAAAAAATTCACTCCGCTAATTCCTCCGAGTACAGTTTTAAACACAATTTAAGCGTCTCCAACGTTAAATTCTGACACAAGGGCTTAATTGGGTGATTAAATTCCTTCAATTGATTAACTCGAGCGACCTTCTGTCGACCAGACTTTGAACGCGTCATATGACGCCGTCTGTGTGTTTGAAGTCTGCAAACACTGCACTTTCCAATGTAGTGGAGTCAATTTAGCAGATTCAGATATCATTAGCACTTGATGTATCATATGGTCCCAGTATAAAATTGTTTGTTAGATTAGAATACTGTTATTCAGTGATAACTCCAAATCCTATTTCACTATTATGAATGTAATTGAAAATTGCAGAAACTGGCAGTGTACGGGAAGAGAAAAACTTTACAAATCATTAGTTGTTCGTTAGTACGCAACACGCGGCACGTCAGGCAGCGCCTCAGGGATCGATATGAAGTCTGGAAACTTCTAATTAAAAGGTAAAAATGTAAGACGGCCGTATTTCGCAGCGCCACGTGTAATTGGGCGCCTTCGCTTTAACATTTCGAGTTTGAACGAGTCCTATACAAAATACGTCTTTAAGTTGAACCGACGTGAACCTCATTTAGCGGCGCGCACGGGATCGCAGGTTTAATTATGGGCGCATAAAAAGCGTGTTTAGTGACTGAGAGCGGTGTAAACGAGCCGGCTGGAGAGCTGGCTGAGGGCCCTCCCGGAGACGTCAACCCGGCCGAGCCAGCGCGGCGGAGGCGCAGATCCGCTGCATAAAACATTGGCGACAAATGTATTTTTTACGTGTCTTGAGTCGTGGAGGAATGTCTGAGAGGTTTGAGACTGGTTTGTTAAATAACATGAACGTTTTATTTACTTACCGATGAGCGCAAGTGATATCGCAGTCCAAAGCTTACTCAATTTGTTTATGGTAAATTCATTTGTAGTCGAGCTTTGGAAAACTGCAATTACAGAATTCTTGCTCTTTCCGTATTATATATATAAATTTTTGGTACTTTTTGAATAAGTTCTTTGTGAAAATACGTTTACTTCAAATATAATTGTAAATTTTAGGAAAACGTTAACTATCACGTTAGGTGATTATTTCTAAGCGATAAAGTTCTTCACATCTCAAAAAAATAGGATTTTACGATTGTAGCGTGATAAACCAGTATACTAATAAAACAGGAGCACATCGAAAGTCAAAATGTACGTAACGTGTACGGAAGTATGCACGTGTGTATGATAAATTCCTTGTGTATATTCAAGTCACTACGATTTGGCATTTCAGTCGCATTGAGCCATATCTGCGATCATGCTGCTCAGTGCTGTTCTGATGAGCTCACGGCACGATGTTCACGAAATATTACGTTAGCTTTGATATTGAAGTTCAATATCGAACTGATTATTATTTATTGAGGTTTTGGTTAGTGAATTGTTTGACTCTGCCACTCGAGATGCCGGTTTGATGCAACATTAGGACTACTGATGATGTAGTGGACTGCAAATACACAGGTCAGAGAGAGATAAATGCTTTGTCCTTTGCTCTTAGCAACTTTCGAAGATTCAACGTCTCTTAGTATTCATCAATATGTATGTCGAGGACTATACATTAGTTATCTTATATTAGCACCATTCCATTTCCACCATTCATAGCTCAGGTACCCACACAATATCCTTTGTTAGAAATATTTTTAAAGTCTTTTATTGTTATTTTGTAGGAGCGACAACTGTTTGTGACTAGATTTCAGTCGTCTGTCCAACTGTTGGGCAGACCGCCCAGTTGATCTGCAGCGCGGTCTCTCCGTTGTTCTTACTCGTTGTGTTATTTTCTTATTTACTAATGCTTTATGTTGATGAAACAGTAAGTGTGCTTACAATCCGTTGGTTACCAATGGTTACGTCATTGATGGCAGGAAGGAGTCAATCAAAGTACGCACGTCGCATGCTGCAATAGACTACTGTAGACATGACGGCATTTGTCTTTTGTCAAATAACTTGTACAAAATACTTTATCTAATTTATGCTAAGTGATATATTGTTCGGATAAAAATACTGCAAACATATTTCATACTTTCTATAATTTATTAAAAGCAGTTTGTTATCGGCTTAATACAGGGCCAAGATTACTTTCTTATAGGTAGGGGTTAAGCTCAGACCCATCACGCATCTCCAATGCGAGTTGGCGGGCTTAGAGTGATAATGTTGGCCGCAATAACCGGAACCGATGGTTTAACGTGCTCTTCGAGACGCTGTGTAACACCACCATCTTCCTCAACCCTTCACTGAAGAAAGAAAACATGACATGACTCAGGTCTCGAGCCCAGCATCTCGTAATCAAAGAGACTGTTATTTATAAAACGCTAGAAAAAACGTTCTTGTTATATTTCTGTTGATTGCTTAAAAACAGGCCTTGTGTCCTTTATTCTGACCCATGGCAAGTGAAATGAATAGGTCCACTGAAGTCAAGGGTCCACCTAGTTAATAGACGCTAGGCAGGTTCATTACGAGTAAACGCTTTCATGAGAGGTCTTTGCCCCCGACACTTAGCCACCACTTTACCTTCAGATTAAATTTAAGGTGAGACTTATTTTTACTTATTGCTGAGCTTAATTTAGCTTTGCCGTCGTGAATGCTGACGCGGGCTCGGCCGATGGACGGCTGCGGGATTGAAAGGATTTGTTATACGAGTATTTTTTGTGATAGAACATTTTAATAGCTTCTTTGCTAACATTATCAAAATGAGTATACAATGTAACCTTAATGTCTCGTTAGAAATATCATTGTGAGGATGAGGGGGAGGTTCAATATGTACTATACTCTCATAGTATATTATACGGCACTTGCAGCCAAAAAGCTACCGATACTGTTGATGCGGGATTTTGAAATAATATTCCGATGTCTTCAAAATCATTTTATTCTTTTGTTAATCTTTTATCTACCGCCGCATCGGAAAAAGTAGTCCGTGCCGAGAAAAGACGCGGCCAGAATAACTCGACACATGCTCTTTTCTCAATTACATATTACATATACACTTTGTTTTACAATAATCATTACACTAAAAACATGCATACTTTGTTACAATAAAAAGAACAGTAAGTTACACTCTCTGACGGTCGACAGACATTATCTTACGTTACCATAGATAATATCGTCTATGGTAACAATTCTAATATTTTAAAATGCTAACAATACACTTAAAACCGAAATCGCTGCAAGTGTGCCTATAAAATTTGAAGAGTTCCTTCCATTTTCCCAGGATATCATCATCAGATCCTAACATGATGACAATGGGACCACCTTGGCAGTATGCCCTTTCTAATAAAAAAAGAATTATCAAAATCGGACAACTCTGTAAAAAATTATACGTGGTCATACATAAAAAAAATATATGTGTCGAATCGAGAACCTCCTCCGTGTTTTCGTACCTAATGCTTGAAAACAAAGCTTTTCCATTTAAAATCTCGCCAACAACGCTCCACATTAAAAACGTATCGATGTGTAAGTACACGCTGTCGATTCTCCCGACGACTACAACGAGTGCGACATTGTCCGTCCACAGTCAACACAGCAGGCCGCGGCGCCACCGACTGGAACAACAACTTCCTGTGTGCTACAGACTCCCCGCGATTAGTTGTTTCGGGACTCTTCCATTTTTTATCATTTAATTTAATTAGTTATATAGTTTCGGAGATACTACAAAATTTCTAAAAAGTGAGACTCTGTAATAAATCATTTAATTCATATGCTTAAGTCTACGTCATTATTTATAGAACTAAACTTAAATCCTAATCAAAATAAATTGCTTAATAATCACAAGGATATTACAGAGATAAGATTTGCCTTGTACAGTATGTTAATTAGTTATATAGTTTCGGAGATATTACAAAATTTCTAAAAAACATGACAATGCCGCTATATCGTCCAAATTAAGTTGATCTCCTCCATGTTATGTTATACGTACTGAATAGGGGTCAACATTTTGGTACTTTTTTTTTTTGAGAATTCGATCTTTGATCTTTTCTTTCAATTTATTTGGCATGGCAGACCATATTTACGAAAAAGTTTGTTCGTTTGTTTAAACGGGCTTATCTCTAGATTTGCATGTCGGATTGTAAAATATTTTGTTTATTATGAAAGCTAGACTCAAAAGTGAAATCGATTACTAAAAGCTGTACACATCAGCTTGCCATAATTATATATTTTTAATGTTAATGTACTGTAATATAGTACAATGTTTTACAAAAATGTAGATCTTTAGTACACGGGATGGGACGGAGGATATTGCTTCACGGGAAACTATAAAAAAATTAAATTGAGGGCGGTAGCGGGAAAAGAGTCTATCTAGTCTATCTAGGAGTCAGTGCCAGTCAAGGTTCCAACTTTAAGGACGTTACCTAGAACCCACAAACTGCTTTACTACGTTAAATAAATGTTCCATAAACTTGCTGGCACCGACTTCATAGAAATGCTTAAGTAAATTAAAGCAACTAAATGACTCAGTTATTTTTTTACCTTTTAGTGCGTTTTGAGTCGGTTCTATTTTTTGTTAAAAATTTTTTTCAACACGAATCAAGATTCTCTTAGATTGCGCCTGATGTTAAGTGACATTGTAGGATAAGCTGGAAATTTTATAAGGGTAGAAATTTAAAATTTGTTTTACCTATACCTCCGATAGTTTCTACGCTGCGCCATGCTCTAGTAGGTAGTAATCTTGAACTTAACACGGTGAATTAAAAGGGGAACAATAAAGTAAAAACTCGAAGACTAAAAGACAACAAGCTATGAAAATGTTTTCAAAGCAAGTATAGCTTCAGTACAGTAAAATAATGAAACGTCTTATTTTAAGCCGACATCAAATAACTACAAAACTGTTACGTAGTTTTTAGTTTATTCGTATTAGTTTTGAACGTCATCACCAGGACTACCTAGTGAACTTCTGTTCACAGTTCCCCGTAGTTGCAGTACGACAAGTAGTAGGTATGTGTGACACACAGAAGCGCTGGAAAGCTTTTAAGTTTGAACGCAGCGTTTTGTTTGTACAAGTGTAAACGCATTACATAATAACTACATGAACAACTCTCCGCGTAGCGACGCGCTGCGGGACAAAGACTCACTTCCAAATATTAAAACTTTATGTTAGTGTTGTAGTGTGTTGTATGTTGTATCGCAATCTATACTAACATGATAAAGAGGTAAAGTTTGTAAGTTTGTAAATAAAGTTCTGTCGGAGCTAATCTTCGGAACTACTGATCCGATTTTAAGAATTCTTTCACCAGTAGAATGCTACGTTATCAGTAAGTGTCATAGGCTATATTTTATATTTGTATTGTATATATTAACCGAGTTATCATAGTTTTTTTTAAATTTATTTAATCGGCTTTAAGAAGTCCGCGATAGCATATATCTATCTTTTTTGTGTTTTAAAAAATCATTTATTTCATATGCTTGTGTTTACGTCATTATTTATACAACTAAAATTAAATCCTTATCAAAATAAACTATTTAATAATCACAAGGATATTATAGAGGTAATGTTTGCCTTTTACAGTACGTTTATTAGCTATATAGTTTCAGAGATATTACAAAATTTCTAAAAAGCATAACACTGCCGCTATATCGTCTTCCTCCTCTTCCGTGTTATGTTATACGTACTGAATAGTGGTCAACATTCTAATACAGGTATTTTTGGAGTATACGATCTTTGTTAAATTGATTTGGCATTGCAGACCATATTTATATAATATAATACGAAAAAGTTTGTTCGTTTGTTCAAACGGGCCAATCTCTAGATCTGCGTGTCGGATTGTAAAATTATTTTTGTTTATTCTGAAGGCTAGACTGAAGAGTGAAATATACTATTTAATATGAATTTATACCCATTAGCTTGCCATAAATACATATTGTTAATGTTAATGTACTGAAATTTCGTATAATGTTTAACAAAAATGTAGATCTTTAGTACACGGGACGTGACGGAGGATATTGCTTGGCGGGAAACTATAAAAAAATTAAATTGAGAGGGGCAGCGGGGAAATAGCACACTTTATATGAAAGTCTGTCTTTAAAATTAGAAGGGTACCTAAGAGCTTTTAACGCGAACGAAGTCGCGGGCGACTGCTAGTATATTATATTTAGTAACCCAAGATTATTTCTTTAACTAATGAAGTAATCATCATAACCCATAAGCTTATTGGGCCTACTGCAGGGCCAGGTCTCCCTCCTTGGAGGGGAGGGGATGTGGAGCTCAAACCCACCAAGCTGTTCCAAAGCTTATTGTGCCTACTGCAGGGCCAGGTCTCCCTCCTTGGAGGGGAGGGGATGTGGAGCTCAGACCCACCAAGCTGTTCCAAAGCTTATTGTGCCTACTGCAGGGCCAGGTCTCCCTCCTTGGAGGGGAGGGGATGTGGAGCTCAGACCCACCAAGCTGTTCCAAAGCTTATTGTGCCTACTGCAGGGCCAGGTCTCCCTCCTTGGAGGGGAGGGGATGTGGAGCTCAGACCCACCAAGCTGTTCCAAAGCTTATTGTGCTTACTGCAGGGCCAGGTCTCCCTCCTTGGAGGGGAGGGGATGTGGAGCTCAGACCCACCAAGCTGTTCCAAAGCTTATTGTGCCTACTGCAGGGCCAGGTCTCCCTCCTTGGAGGGGAGGGGATGTGGAGCTCAGACCCACCAAGCTGTTCCAAAGCTTATTGTGCTTACTGCAGGGCCAGGTCTCCCTCCTTGGAGGGGAGGGGATGTGGAGCTCAGACCCACCAAGCTGTTCCAAAGCTTATTGTGCCTACTGCAGGGCCAGGTCTCCCTCCTTGGAGGGGAGGGGATGTGGAGCTCAGACCCACCAAGCTGTTCCAAAGCTTATTGTGCTTACTGCAGGGCCAGGTCTCCCTCCTTGGAGGGGAGGGGATGTGGAGCTCAGAGCCACCAAGCTGTTCCAAAGCTTATTGTGCCTACTGCAGGGCCAGGTCTCCCTCCTTGGAGGGGAGGGGATGTGGAGCTCAGACCCACCAAGCTGTTCCAAAGCAGTGCGGTGAGCTTAATTGCATAATTCTTGATTTATTACCGATCATTTTCAATTAATGTTGATGATATTGACGGGAATTTGCTTCCCATTGCTTAGAATTTACTAAAAATTTCTTACAAGAAATAAACACTCAGAATTATTCAGGATCATAGGATTCGAATCTAAGACCTCGTGTTTGAAGCCGAATACGCTAACCACTGCACTAACCTGGGAATTGCATTTAAAGTAAACAAGAACATAATCATGGTAGTTTCAGTAACATCTATTAAGTTCAAAATGGCGTACTTATGGTTTCAGTGGGCAACTGAAGTTCAAAATAGTATTGCTATAGTTATGCAATACCTGCGCGTGGATACAGGGGCACAGCTCCAGTGACATCGCTCCGGTTCCAGCTCGAGCTGCCATCAAACCATTCAACTAGATTGTAGTGCATGGAACGAATGACCCGACTGTACGCACGTCATGACGTCACAGACTACACGCATCAACGTAGATAGAACATTTGCGAATGTTGTCAATGCAAAGTGTATTGTTATGTGGAACTTTATGCAGCGATGCTACACGATACTCCACAGAATGCTCTCAAATGTGTATGTAACATTCAATATTGGATAATTTATGTGATTTTTCTCGACTATTCAATACATAATTTTTTTTTAGTAATTTTAACACATTTAGTAAATTTAATTTTTATATTTTAGTCATAACTAGTTGAATTTTTGATTTCGTTATTTATTTTTTATTGGTTTTTGGCTATATTTGTATTCATTTATCAGATGTTCGTCACACTGACAACTTCGGATACAGTTTAGATGTGTCTGTGTTCAACAAAAAGTAAGAAATAGTGCAAATAATAATTAATTTGAAATTTACATCCATGTACTTATCTTTCCTATCCTATCCTGTATTGTCTTATAGACATTTACTATAGTAGTACTACTACTATAAATGTATAGTATAGTATAATAGTACTACTACTATAATGTAAATGCCTGACAATAAAGGAAGGGAAGGGACAGAGAAAAGACAACAATTTTGGAGTTTGTTTTATACATAGCATTTACTTTTTAAAAAAAATATTAATTACTTACTAAAAGTACAGGTAAGGGTTCTGCCGCAATCATTCTGTATTTTAATAGTTTACAGATGTTGTTCATAGATAAGACTTAGGGCATTTTGTAACATCTATGTTTCCTCTTTAGTCTAAGCACTAACAAAGAGTAGAAAATAATAGAGGCCGGACAACATGCAGATATGTGGAGAACGATCGACGCCCGCACAACGCGCCGAGCGCGAGAGCGCCACGCAAACAATGGAGGGCACAGACACGGGAGAGGAGGCCGGATAACATGCAGATATGTGGAGAACGATCGACGCCCGCACAACGCGCCGAGCGCGAGAGCGCCACGCAAACAATGGAGGGCACAGACACGGGAGAGGAGGCCGGATAACATGCAGATATGTGGAGAACGATCGACGCCCGCACAACGCGCCGAGCGCGAGAGCGCCACGCAAACAATGGAGGGCACAGACACGGGAGAGGAGGCCGGACAACATGCAGATATGTGGACAACGATCGACGCCCACACGACGCGCCGAGCGCGAGAGCGCCACGCAAACAATGGAGGGCACAGACACGGGAGAGGAGGCCGGACAACATGCAGATATGTGGACAACGATCGACGCCCACACGACGCGCCGAGCGCGAGAGCGCCACGCAAACAATGGAGGGCACAGACACGGGAGAGGAGGCCGGACAACATGCAGATATGTGGAGAACGATCGACGCCCACACGACGCGCCGAGCGCGAGAGCGCCACGCAAACAATGGAGGGCACAGACACGGGGGATGACGCGCAGCGTCTGTGTTTCAGTGACATATCGCTTGGAGAAGAGGACTCTATGGATGTGGTTGATTGTTTTCACTGAAGTGCGTGTTAAATATAGTTAAGGTGTTTACTTTTCTGTTTGAATGGTTCGAGCATTTGGAGAGAATGAATGAAAGACGAATAACAAAAGAGTTTTATAAGGTGGATGTTGCTAAATCAAATGTAAGGCATTCTAAATAGTGGCCAGGTTAACATTACGCTATGTTGATGAATGGGCATGAAAGGAATCAATCATAAGAGTGGAAGAAGATAAGGACATATGCAAGGATCGTCGTAAGTGGAAGCACGATGTCTACCCACTACCCTATAGGAATGGTAGTCGTAGTACACACATAACATTACCTAACGTCTGTCGGCTATTCACACTATGTGCTTGTTGAGCTATATCGGTAACTTTGGTTTCACCATGGATCTTCTCATTGCTGATTCGTTTACTTTTGTTATGTAATTGGCTGATCAAACGTTTGGACATAAAACATTACTCTCCATGAGTTGTCAGGTATGTAAATAGGAATGCAATCTAAACATTTACCAGCGCAAAGTAAATGGCGGTAGTTAGCAAATTAACCCACTCGCGCTAAATAATTCCCGAGCATGTGCCGAGCAGCTAGCTGCCGCTAGCTGTCGCTAGCTGCCGCCAGCTGCCGCCAGCCGAGCTGTCACGGTCTGCTTGATGCGGTGCTGCTATTTACTGCAATATGGTTTCTGTTTAGTTGATTGCGAATAGGTGATGGACTAGAACATTTTGTATATTTTTGTTTTTCGTTCTTGTAAGAATGTGAAATGTGTGAGCATTTCGCATTGCTGCGTTGTCAATGACTCTAGGCAGCTACTACTCCTGAGTGAATGCATAGATAAAGTGTTGTTAGTAGTATCACAATACGTAACAGTGTACGTATGCCTAAAACTAAAGACGTTTGTCTTACTCGGCCTGAAATTACATTTAATTAAATTAGATCCAAATAATAGGCCGCTTAAGTTTTATTTTGCTACTGTTTGTGTAGGCAGTCAACAAAACCGAATCCTTATCCTTCGAAATATATACTGCAATGTCAATTTTAATTATTTCCACTATTTCGCTCTAAGCCCCCTAACCCCCATAGCAGTAACATCAATTAAGTGAATTAATTTTCCAAATCACGGTCCGCGTCTGCCTGTAATAGTATCTAATTGGAATTCATCAGGCCATTGTTCTCCATCTTATCCGTCTGATTATACATCCCCTCGCGAGTGTAGGGGGGGGGGGGATAATGGAATGTATGCATAGCAATAATTAGTCTCGCTCCGGGTGGAATATTTTCGCATGCGCCGGTCAACGCGAGCAGGCGCCGCGTCGCCTCGTGCGTGCAGTTTTAATCGTTATTGGCAAAAACATGGTTTTTATATCCGCTTATACTTCCATACTTTTTTAATTTGTTCAATTTTGTCCGGTATCTGTGGCTATCTGTAGCATATACACACGAACATTACTAACTAGCTTTTGTTAACAATTCTCAAATCACGTGGATTCGTGTTCGCTATTATGACATTGTCCTGACGTCACTTTCGTTAATAATTTTACGAAATACTATTTCGATTTATCGAATCGTCAAATTATTTATCGAATTAATTCAATTCGAGCACGACCAGTTAGCGTAATGATGGTTCAAAGTTAATTAAGATAAAAGTGCAACGTTGTCTACCGTCCGCGCTAGTTTACCGTCTTGCTGTGGCGGTACAAATGCGTTTAGTACGTTTAGTAGCATATGGTCTGAGTACGAGCACGACCAGTTAGCGTAATGATGGTTCAAAGTTAATTAAGATAAAAGTGCAACGTTGTCTACCGTCCGCGCTAGTTTACCGTCTTGCTGTGGCGGTACAAATGCGTTTAGTACGTTTAGTAGCATATGGTCTGAGTACGAGCACGACCAGTTAGCGTAATGATGGTTCAAAGTTAATTAAGATAAAAGTGCAACGTTGTCTACCGTCCGCGCTAGTTTACCGTCTTGCTGTGGCGGTAGAAATGCGTTTAGTACGTTTAGTAGCATATGGTCTGAGTACGAGCACGACCAGTTAGCGTAATGATGGTTCAAAGTTAATTAAGATAAAAGTGCAACGTTGTCTACCGTCCGCGCTAGTTTGCCGTCTTGCTGTGGCGGTACAAATGCGTTTAGTACGTTTAGTAGCATATGGTCTGAGTACGAGCACGACCAGTTAGCGTAATGATGGTTCAAAGTTAATTAAGATAAAAGTGCAACGTTGTCTACCGTCCGCGCTAGTTTACCGTCTTGCTGTGGCGGTACAAATGCGTTTAGTACGTTTAGTAGCATATGGTCTGAGTACGAGCACGACCAGTTAGCGTAATGATGGTTCAAAGTTAATTAAGATAAAAGTGCAACGTTGTCTACCGTCCGCGCTAGTTTACCGTCTTGCTGTGGCGGTAGAAATGCGTTTAGTACGTTTAGTAGCATATGGTCTGAGTACGAGCACGACCAGTTAGCGTAATGATGGTTCAAAGTTAATTAAGATAAAAGTGCAACGTTGTCTACCGTCCGCGCTAGTTTGCCGTCTTGCTGTGGCGGTACAAATGCGTTTAGTACGTTTAGTAGCATATGGTCTGAGTACGAGCACGACCAGTTAGCGTAATGATGGTTCAAAGTTAATTAAGATAAAAGTGCAACGTTGTCTACCGTCCGCGCTAGTTTACCGTCTTGCTGTGGCGGTACAAATGCTTTTATTCGCCTACTTCTTCACCACGAAGCTAAATTAGGTTAATAGCTTTCTTGCTTATTTATTTTTATGGTCTAATGGTTCCTTAAAATTAATTAGGTGAAAGTAGATTGTGGTTAGTTGTTATATTTGTGCGTTTTAGTTTTCCTCTCCTCGACGAATCCTGCCGTCCGAACTGGTGGTAGAGTCACTACGCTAGAAATCTGTTGTGAATTAGACAACTATAGAATCTCTTCTTCCTTTCCTTCGGTAGCCCTTTTTTACCAAATTGTTATACGCCTGCTTTAATCTCTTCCGATCTCTTCTATGTTGGGGTGCCAAAATCAAATAGTTGCCCGCCACCTTGACATAATCATCATTCCACTCATTTGTGTTCTTCCCACTAGTGTTTGCGGACCCACGGTCGCCATTCTAAAATGTAAATTTACGGGCTACACGTGTTGCCCACTGCCATTTTATATTTGCTATTCGTTACTCAATATGAGAGGTCTTACTGTGTTTTTTGAGCCGCTTATTTGTCTTATCGTCCCCGAGTGTAATTCCCATCGCCTTCCTTTCCATCGCCCTTTGGGCTACACTAAGTTTGCGGAGAATATTTTTAGTAGTCACCTAAGTTTCAGCCCCACAGGTTAGGACTGGCAAGATGCGCAGGTAGATGCAAGGTGAATATACGTGTCCTTACTAATCGTATAAAAAGTAAAGTTTTGTACGTATGAATGGCTGGATGTTTCGACTCTTTTACGCAAAAACTACTAAATGGTTACTTCAGTTTACATATCCAAATCAAATACAGGCCAAATTTCATCCCGAAATGTCCATGGGCTTCGTACATTGTATCAATTACACTTGAGCGATTTGAACTGTATTATCTATACTAATATTATAAAGAGGTAAAGTCTGTAAGTTTGTAAATAAAGTTCTGTCGGGGCTAATCTTCGGAACTACTGATCCGATTTTAAAAATTCTTTCACCAGTAGAATGCTACGTTATCGGTGAGTGTTATAGCCTATATTTTATATTTTGAGGGGGTTTTTAAAATTAGAAGAGTATATAGCTATGACGTAGACGAGCGCTAAGAAATGTTTTTTCTAATGCTCACCTCCTCACCTATAATTTTACCAGTATAATCGTTAGGAATGGACGGATGGGTCCTAATTAATCCACACTTATCCAAGTGAATATCGTAAGCGAACAATAAAGCTGCCTTTGTGAGAGATGCGAGTACGTTCGGTGCGAGTCGTAACACAGCGTCGGAAATATGGCAACTGGCGGGATTATGACAATTTTATGGCTGCGTTCTAAAGTAGCTGCAAACCCGCCCCCGGCTAGGGTTGCCAGACTCAATACCACTCATGGAAATACCCACCGTGGTCTCAATGCAAAGTAGGGTTTTTCTACAAGTCATCAAATTGAGGCTTTTGTTATAACTGCTTTCGATTTGACTTCAATATCACTTCATATTATAGTACCAAGTTCCGGCCGCGTCTGGCTGGAAGAGTGATTCCCGAGAAAGATACGAAACATATAATTTGTTAATGTTTTGTGTGATTTGATTCAAACACTATTATATAATCTTAGAGTTGTAAGAGTCGCACAGCCTGGGAGTTTTCATTTAACACGCTACCTAAACTATTTAAGATATAACAAAACAATAATATTTAAGTTATAATTGGCCAGTGACTGTTCTGGATACGTATTACTAGAATCGGGAGAATTCCGCTCGCCTGGCAACCCTACCCCCTGGAGGGGTGAAAGTAATTTGGGGCGATACCCTCCCTCTCAGCCGTTATTACAAGGGGTTGGTAGAGAAAGAAAACGAGTTAGTGTAAAGGAAACTAAGTGCAGGTGGATTTTGACGTTTATTTTTGAGACGTCGCTTGATCTGCGCAATATTTTCAATTTTTCACGATGTTTGTGATTTCTTTAACTAAAAGTATTGTATTAAATTGAAAGAGCGTATGCGTACACGCTATACGCCACTTATAACAGGAACATTCCGCAACTATCTGCTGACAGTTTGAAAATGTACGCCACAAGTTGTTGGAATGTACTTCATTCAGGGCACAGTGTGCCGTTGTCCCTTTAGTGCTTCTAGTTTCATAATTATCTATACTAATATTATAAAGAGGTAAAGTTTGTAAGTTTGTAAATAAAGTTCTGTCAGGGCTAATCTTCGGAACTACTGATCCGATTTTAAAAATTCTTTCACCAGTAGAATGCTACGTTATCGGTGAGTGTTATAGGCTATATTTTATATTTGTATTGCATATATTAACCGAGTTATCACAGTTTTTGTAGCGCAAGTCGGATTGCAAAAATCTGTTAAATCTGCTTTTTACGCATACGCTGCCTTAACTATTGGATATAATTGAAAACATTGTATGAAAACTTTATGCATCTTAAAAAGTTCTACAAAAAAGTCTGCGATAGCATATATCTATCTTTTATATTTTGGCAGAACTTTTTGTGTTTTAAAAAATCATTTAATTCATATGCTTGCGTTTACGTCATTATTTATACAACTAAACTTAAATCCTTATCAAAATAAATTATTTAATAATCACAAGGATATTATAGAGATAAGATTTGCCTTTTGCATTATGTTAATTAGTTAAATTGTTTCGGAGATATTACAAAATTTCTAAAAAACAACTCTGCCGCTATATCGTCCAAATTAAGTTGACCTCCTCTGTGTTATGTTATACGTACTGAATAGGGGTCAACATTTTGGTCACTGATATTCTTTGAGAATTCGATCTTTGATCTTTTCTTTCAATTTATTTGGCATGGCATACCATATTTATATAATATACGAAAATGTTTGTTCGTTTGTTTAAACGGGCTAATCTCTAGATCTGCATGTCAGATTGTAAATTATTTTGTTTATTATGAAAGCTAGACTCAAAAGTGAAATAGACTATTTAATACAAGCTATACACATCAGCTTGCCATAAATATATATTGTTAATGTTAATGTACTGAAATATCGTACAATGTTTAACAAAAATGTAGATCTTTATTACACAGGTCGGGACGGAGGATATTGCTTGACGGGAAACTGTAAAAAAATTAAATTGAGAGGGGAAGCGGGGAATGAGCACACTTTATATGAAAGTCTGTCTTTAAAATTGAAAGGGTACCTAAGAGGTATTCACGCGGACGAAGTCGCGGGCGACTGTTATATAGCTATAATGACGTAGGCGAGCGCTGAGAAACGCTTTTTCTAATGCTCACCTACTTAAGGGGTCAAATGGGAGTTCAAGTCTACACCAAGTGTTACGCGGACGAAGTCGCCGGCGTCCGCTAGTGTATAATAAGATAGGAGATATTATCAGTTATGATGTCTAGCTCAGAACCAAATAGTACAGGCTAGATGATAAGCTCAACGAGCAATGGTAGTCTTTACAAACAGTCAAACTTGACGTTTCAAAAATGAGTGCTTGAAAAAATCATAGCAGTAGTAATCTCCCACAAAGAAGCTCTCGCATAGTAGCTATAAGGGTAGACCTTATAGTTATTATTTAATATCATTATATGCCTCATGTTGTCGTGTTGGTCGACCCCCACTGGGTGCACTGACGACATCAAACGTGTCGCGAGGAGCTGCTGGCCCCAGGCGACTCAGTCGTCACAACGTCACAGTTTACTCGAGTAGATCCTACTCCTGGGTGTAACTGTAAGTACCTACATATGAGTTCATTTGTCTTTGTGCTAAGTTTCGTTTAGATTCACTGGCTCTGCTGCGGTCAAACAGCCGTCCCCGTCCGTTCATCCCAACTTATGCATTAGTTACATTCATTATGAGCTTTCGTGTTGATAAAACACAAAAGACTCAATAGAGTATCAGCGGCGAGTGTCAATATGGAGTCCTATTGATATTGTAATGAACACAGAACGCGCGCGCGCCAGCTGTCGCGACGCTGTTCGCTGTTCGCTTTATGACTTTAATACCATTACATTAGCGGCGGCGAATGCAATGTAATTAATTTAATGTTTACGTAAGCGTATTTACTCAAAGCTCCCTGATAGCCTCTACGATCTCCATAGTATTACAGGTTTAGTAAATTGAAGTTTGTTGACGGAATGTTATCATGTGTAAAATAATTGAAATATCGCCACCTCTGCTTCTGTTAGAGACTCAATGTAATATAGTACTAGTAGACGGCTCTGTCGTTCTTGTGGCTAACCTATGCGACTTGGATCGTGACACTCGGGAAGTTGTCGATGAGACAGGAGTCACAGGACGTGGAGCAGTCCGTCACTATCATCAACAGCTGATAGTGACTGTTAATGAACTATACTTTATCAGCAGGGCAGCTTGATGTCTAAGTACCATATATGACCTCTCCTATAAGGAAAGAGTCTCATCAGAATGAACACTTTCATCAACAATCAATCTTACTTAGATAATGATTAGTCTCGCCTAAATCACGAAATGCACTTGAGGCATACGGTATGCCTCAAGCTGTTGTGAATGTTCAAATCGATGAGGACGATTACTACAAGGCGATTTTTCAGGTACGACCAAAAAGAGTCAATTTTTTTAAATTTACCTTCGTGTCTACATCGTGGAAGGGCACAGCGAGCCACGGCTTCCCTGTCAAACTGCGCCTGAAGCCCGCCTCCCGCTCCACCGGGCCCTCGGGCGTGCCCACGTGAGCCCACAGCACCACTTCCACCACCTTCAGCTGCGGGGCCACGCGCCGGTACACCTCCTCCAGGCGAACGCCGAAGTCGTCACTGGTGTCGCTTATGTTGGCGAATGAGAAGTAGATGCCGCACACGGCGCCTTGCCCGTCCTCCACGCAGTCGGCCAAGGCCTCTAAAGTTGGGACGTTTTCGAATTTACCGCTCTGAGTCCCCGGGGAGTCGCATTTCACGAGTACGCGACCGAAAAGTTTTTCGCGCCAATCCATTTTACTCGTACCCATTGCGACCCATAAACATCTCACATTTTTTTTTATTCACCTACGTTCGGTAACGGGCAGAGTTCGGTTTGACTTTAGTTTGTTTGCTCTTCCAAGCCGCGCGACTGGTTTCGGTTTAAGTGTTTATTTTGTTCGGTTTAACACTAAAACGTGTCTAAAATACACAATCTGATCTCATCGGCGTTTAAATATAAAGTTCGTTTAGGAAGTGCGGCAATGAGTCATCGGCTGATGTCGTCTGTTACAGCGTTATAGCGCGATTTATGGACGCGATACGGCAAATAGGAATTATTTTTAAAATTCGAACGTGGAGCGGCGCCGCGCGGAGCAACGCCCGACCGCCCTCGTAAACAAAGACAGACTGGAGGTGGAGGGAAAACGAGGGAACCCTCTCGCATAGAATACACAATGCAGCGCAGATGTACCATATTTGACAGTATACAAACGATGTTATTAATATTTTAAAAGTTATTAAACAATAAAAAAGCTCAATTAATTTATCGCTTTGTATTTGTTTTACACTATAGCTAGGTATGTTCCCAATCAATGTTTTCATAATCGGCAAATCATTTGCAATTAATTTTAGTTCCTATTGGCTTTTGTTTTTTTACGTTAGATTTCTTTCTGTAAATTGTTGTTAAACTACTGAGATATATTTAATAGCTAAGTAATATATGTAGTTCGATTATTTATACATTAGATTTTAGCTGTGAGATAAACAATTTATAGTTTCTCTAGAAATCTTCATCAAACTTAATTGTAGAAAATATTGAATCTCTTTTAACAGGTGCGTAAAGTGCTATAAGTCACATCTACATTGTTTATTCTGTGGCGCGTCCTCTCATATCTCACGTAGAGATAGCTTCAGCATGAATTAATTCGGGCAGGTTCGAGACAATCCCTTGCCGAGTGCCGAGTGCCGAGTGCCGAGTGCCGAGTGCCGAGTGCCGAGCGCTGAGGGCGATGTAAGGGCAAGCTTTAGGTGTTCAGTGGCGCGTCTTCTCATATCTCACATAGAGATAGCTTCAGCATGAATTAATTCGGGCAGGTTCGAGACAATCCCTTGCCGAGTGCCGAGTGCCGAGTGCCGAGTGCCGAGTGCCGAGCGCTGAGGGCGATGTAAGGGCAAGCTTTAGGTGTTCAGTGGCGCGTCTTCTCATATCTCACATAGAGATAGCTTCAGCATGAATTAATTCGGGCAGGTTCGAGACAATCCCTTGCCGAGTGCCGAGTGCCGAGTGCCGAGTGCCGAGGGCGATGCAAGGGCAAGCTTTAGGTGTTCAGTGGCGCGTCTTCTCATATCTCACATAGAGATAGCTTCAGCATGAATTAATTCGGGCAGGTTCGAGACAATCCCTTGCCGAGTGCCGAGTGCCGAGTGCCGAGTGCCGAGTGCCGAGTGCCGAGCGCTGAGGGCGATGTAAGGGCAAGCTTTAGGTGTTCAGTGGCGCGTCTTCTCATATCTCACATAGAGATAGCTTCAGCATGAATTAATTCGGGCAGGTTCGAGACAATCCCTTGCCGAGTGCCGAGTGCCGAGTGCCGAGTGCCGAGGGCGATGCAAGGGCAAGCTTTAGGTGTTCAGTGGCGCGTCTTCTCATATCTCACATAGAGATAGCTTCAGCATGAATTAATTCGGGCAGGTTCGAGACAATCCCTTGCCGAGTGCCGAGTGCCGAGTGCCGAGTGCCGAGTGCCGAGTGCCGAGTGCCGAGCGCTGAGGGCGATGTAAGGGCAAGCTTTAGGTGTTCAGTGGCGCGTCTTCTCATATCTCACATAGAGATAGCTTCAGCATGAATTAATTCGGGCAGGTTCGAGACAATCCCTTGCCGAGTGCCGAGTGCCGAGTGCCGAGTGCCGAGGGCGATGCAAGGGCAAGCTTTAGGTGTTCAGTGGCGCGTCTTCTCATATCTCACATAGAGATAGCTTCAGCATGAATTAATTCGGGCAGGTTCGAGACAATCCCTTGCCGAGTGCCGAGTGCCGAGTGCCGAGTGCCGAGTGCCGAGTGCCGAGTGCCGAGCGCTGAGGGCGATGTAAGGGCAAGCTTTAGGTGTTCAGTGGCGCGTCTTCTCATATCTCACATAGAGATAGCTTCAGCATGAATTAATTCGGGCAGGTTCGAGACAATCCCTTGCCGAGTGCCGAGTGCCGAGTGCCGAGTGCCGAGTGCCGAGTGCCGAGTGCCGAGTGCCGAGCGCTGAGGGCGATGTAAGGGCAAGCTTTAGGTGTTCAGTGGCGCGTCTTCTCATATCTCATATAGAGATAGAGTGCCATTTTCTTAAAACACAACACTCGCAATATCAGGGTGCACGGCAGTGCCCCCGCTAAGTCGAGCGCGGAACAAGTTCACACAACATTAACTATAATAATAAAGAAATCGCAGTAAGGAACCTTAGACTTGCACGACTTTGACTTGATTTCATTACTTTTTAGAGATAAACAAGCAGCTCCATCGAGACTTAACTAGGTTTTTACAGAATGTTATTGGTGGGATATATATTACAACTTACAAGTACGAATGGAGTCACATTTATCGTAAACACACAACACTCGCAAAACAACCAAAATACATTAGACACACAGAGCCCACACCGAGCTACAACAAATAGTCTTACACATAAAAATTATTAACAAAAAATAGAACCGACTAAAAACGCACTAAAAAGTAAAAATCGGTTCATAAATGACGAAGTTATGCGCGAACACACATACAAGTTACATACTGACATACTGACAAACTGACATACAAGTGAAGCTAATAAAAAGCGTGTAAAAATAACTGTCATTTAGTTGCTTTAATTTACTTAAGCATAGGTATCTATGAAGTCGGTGCTAGCCAAGTTTAAGAAACATTTCTTTTACGTAGTAAAGCAGTTTGTGGGTTCTAGGTAACGTCTTTAAAGTAGAAACCTTAGCTAGCACCGACTCCTCCTTGGAAGTATGCCCTTTCTAATAAAAAAAGAATTATCAAAATCGGACAACTCTGTAAAAAGTTATGCGTGGTCATACAAAAAAGAAAAATATACGTGTCGAATTGAGAACCTCCTCCGATTTTTTTCGTCGGTTAAAAACACACCACGAGCTCACCAAAGAAGGGGAAGAAAAAGAAATATGTAGTAGAGAGGAATAAATATTCTTTTTCCTGCGGGTCGTAGGACGGAGTAATTATTGAAACCGATCAAAGGGTCGTGAAAGAAAAAACGTTTACTTAATATTAAGTACGAATGGGTATCTATGTAGATTATCTTAACTGACTGACTAATCGAAAGAGCCTTAAATGTAACCAAAATTACTAACAAGTTGTAAATCGTGTATCACTGAAAAATTCTCACACCGTTTATTCTACTTCTGTTAGTTGTTGGTCGGAAGTATATTAATCGTAAAGGTGTATTGTAGTGGAGCACGACTGCCTGATTTATGTGACGGATTTATGCGAAATCAATACGCGCTACAAACGCACGCTCGCACGCTCTACCTGCGCGCCTATTGTACCACATTATTACCTAGTGGCTGACCCGGTGAACTTCATAACACTTAAAAAGCGAATGATTATTCGTGCATTTCTTTATGCTTTCTTTTGTTATTGTTTATGGACGTTAGGCTTTTGTCAGGCAGTTTTTCAGTGAGTATAAGTTAACTTCATCCGCGTGAAAAATTATTCCCCTCTCCCCTTTCAAAGTAATAAGTACCTATCTTAGTACCTAAGATAGCAAATTTTCGTTTGTTTTTAGGTATACTTAATGAACAATGTGGAAGGTATTTTATTGTAATTATTATGATATTGCACATGTAGCAAAATAGTAATTAAGTAGCCTATATTATGATCTCATTAATCATGCTCCCCATTCAACTTTACTTACCTATTTAATAAAACTTGTAAGGCGTGTGTGCACCAAGATTTCGGTTATCATAATTCATAACCAACAGTTAACATAAGCTAAACGTAAAATTTACTGTTCACGACAACCCGTACACCGGTTAAGGACGTAAGCTCGGTTAAGATAACCGCCCGGTTTACGTCCTTAACCGGCGTACGGGTTTATTAAATGCTATATCCCTGTAGAGATCAGAAGAAAATTGAATTCTAGATCTCTTGATTTAAGTCAACTCTACTTTTACAGTAGGTAAATAGTTTAGATTAAAACAAAATAAATTAATGTTATAATCGCTTACCGTAAACATGACATATTTACCAAATTCACTGTTAACTTTACCATGTCATAGGTATTTATAAATAAAACAATAATTTGTGAAAAATCATGGTAAAGTTGCCATGTTTTACAGTAATTTTTTTATTTATTTCAGATAACAGAGTCCATTTAGGGTTAATAACAGTGAAAACTGGACCCACAAGCTCGCTGAATACAATGATGTACAGTACGCTTTGAATAACGTGAACTTCACAGCGCCCGTACACCGGG
The DNA here is from genome assembly GCA_034621355.1 of Mycalesis mineus. NCBI lineage: Eukaryota > Metazoa > Arthropoda > Insecta > Lepidoptera > Nymphalidae > Mycalesis > Mycalesis mineus. The sequence continues at coordinate 19,178,364 of CM067888.1, read as the reverse complement.
ACCGGGCAGACCTGTAAGTGTATAAGGTAAGTAATACTTGCTATAAAATTTTTAAAATAAGAGTTGACATTTTAACTTGCCGCACATATGGAGGTTATTTTGTATTTCGATTTTTAGCTTGTAAAAATAGGCACTGCGCTATAAAACCAGATTAAAAAGGTTTTCGCATTTGGAATTTTGGAATTAGAGAACATAAAGATATTAGAGACGACTATTAGCAAGCTTCAGTCAGCAGTCTGTAATATGGTCATTGTCATTTGTCATTCTCAGTGCCAGCGTTCCGTCAGTGTCAACTGTCAAGTCATCAAGTGTCGTAAAATTTTAAATTGATTAGCCGGTTGCCGGTTCATAACAAAAAAATAAAATAAGTGAAATTAATAAAATATACGTGCAACATGAATAGAAGTACTATAGCAATTAGTTCAGACGATTCAGATGATGATTTTACGCATGAAAATGGTTATATCTCGAAAAAGAACAAATCGTGCCCCATGGAGGAAGGATCGCAATCACAAGGTAAAATAGGTATTAAGTAAAATTTTTAATTTTATATACTAAAAGTTTTAAAATTTACATAATAAATATAAGTGTAAATCTGTATGTTTATTTCTATAGAATGATCACTTTATTATAGATTTAAAATCAAGATCTGCATCCACTTGGAGTTTTGTTTGAAATGTTTATTACATATTAACAAAGCTAGTTGTTAAATTTTCAGATTCTGACGACAGTGTTTCACCGTCTACCAGTCAGACTACTTCTACTACGACTACTAGAAGTTCTCAAGAAAGTAGAAGTAGTAAAACCAGAAAAACAAAACCTGGTAAGTCCTAAATCCACTGCCAGCAGATACATTTCAAACAACCTAAGCTTTACATAACAATCAAGCAATGAATTATGAATACTTATAAAAGTATATAAAATTAACTTATATTGTAGGTAGTTCAGAAAAGAAAAAGTCTGCAGCAGCCGAGAGGCAGGCCTTGAAAAAGAAATTGGCAGAAGAGAGGAAGGCAGCAAAAGATGCTAACAAAATTTACAAACCTGGGGAATGCATGAAGGTTAAGAGTTTAAGTCTTTTTGAGATATTCTGTAGGTAGATGAATTTTGAAATGAAGGCCCACTACAGGGCCAGGCCTCCATCCCCGTAGGAGAAGGGATATGGAGCGTAGACCCACCACACTTGGGGTGTGACACCACCAACTTCCCAACTCCAGGCTTAGAATGTACTTAGAATTTCATAGACGAATGAAAAACACAGAATTATTTCATGACCCGACCCAGGATTGGAACTCTGGACCTTGTGATCAAAGATAGGCGAACCACTACACCAACAAGGCAGTCAGAATTTTCTGTAGTTTGTTCATTTTATTTAAAGAATAAACATAAACAAAAAACATGTTAAAACAGATGAGTATTATTTCTGTCTTATTTTTCATTTGTTTTCTTCCACTCAAGTGTAATAAATCTTTAGTTTAGTTATCTAATAAACATTGTGTCAGCTTTGTCCTCATTCATAATTAAGTTTGTCTCTTCCGCCATCTAAAAATTTGATGATTAAATAAAAACCAAAATACATATTTGTAATTCACATAATTACTAGATTGTTTTAAATTGTCAATAAACTATAAAAATTTGTATTTTATTTACATTTCTAACACTTATATCGTATTCCGGTGGTGGTGAGTATTTAGTTTTAGTAAGGATGGAGGTGGATCCACCTCCAAAGCCCCCAGATCCGCCAGATGGGTCTGTGAAAGAAAATGGGGACACGGGTAATGTCCAAAATAGGAAACGTCATGTTGATAATGACAAAGATAACGACAACGCGGGGAAAAAATCCGCTACTAACCTCTCCCAACCCTCAATACAAGCAATATATACCCATCCTTCCTTCTCAGAAGGCCCCAAGGGCTATGACGGTGAAGACGTGGGCCCATTCATTATACATGTGTCTCGAGAAATCTCAGATCCGTCAGCGGGTACATCAATTAGAGCCCTGAAGTTCGGTCAATTCTTGCATAAAAATAAATTTAATGATATAGTTGTTGATGGCGTGAAAAACATTGGTCGCAATAAAATTAGCGTTGAATTAAATTCCGCTCTGGCTGCGAACCTATTTTTGAACAGCCCATTATTAAAAGTAGCAAAATACCAGGCAATTATTCCAACCTACAATATAACTCGGATGGGCCTGGTAAGAGGTGTCCCTACCGAGTGGCATTTGGATGAATTTGTAGAATCTCTGAAACTACCAAACGGATGTGGTCAGGTATTGAAAGCCCGCAGGCTAAACAGAAAGACGACCAATGAAGGTGTTGTTCAATGGGTACCCACACAGTCTGTTGTCGTAACCTTCAGGGGTCAAATGCTCCCTGCTAAAATTTTTTCCTTCTATACTTCCCTCCCAGTTGAACCTTATAGATATCCTACAATCCAGTGTCTGAGCTGCTGCCGTTTCGGCCACATTCGTGCACAGTGCAGGTCTAAACCTAGGTGTTACAGGTGTGCACAACAACACACAGGGGATTCCTGCGAGGTTCCTCAGGACAAGGCAACTTGCCTATACTGTTCTGGTACCCATTTCGCATCAGACAAAAAGTGCCCTGAGTTCATCAGACAACAAAATATCAAGCTTGCCATGTCTGAGGAAAATATTCCGTACATAGAAGCTTCAGCACGTTTCCCACCAGTCCGCAGGCCACTTGCTGAGATGTTCTCCACCCCTTCTTTCTCTCCCAGGCCTTCAGCTACCCATCCTACAAACCCTGGCTCTCCAGGCAATATGAACTCCCCGCGCAAATCCTACAGAGAGACTATCCTGCGTTCCCCTCGCCCTCGAGCCCCTATGAATAAGGGCTTTGACAGACAGACGCACCAAAATATTGTAAATAATCCTTCTTCGTCCCTTCCCAATGGTTGTGGCCTTAAGCCCAACCAAAGTGATAATCTCCCATCACAAGGTAAAATGATTGAACTACTCTCAGAATTACTAGTAAGTATTATTGCTCCATGTAGTGAGTTTCCCCTACCGCCCAACGTTGCCCAACATATAAACCAACTCTTTAATATTGTTAAAAATGGCCCCAATAGAAGTTCTGCAATGGAACTGTAAAAGTATAAAGACTAAAACACAAGACTTAATATCAATAATTAACCTGCATAATCCTGTCATTGCTGCCATCTCGGAGACATGGCTGAGGCCTGGTTCCCATTTTCGGCTACCAGGTTTCTTTTGTTTGCGGGATGACAGGGGTGACGGGTATGCAGGCAGTGCCATCCTTCTTCGGCACAATCTCCCCTACTCTTCTATTCCTCTCCCTGCTCATAGTGACCAGTTTAATGCTGTTGCTGTGAGAACTCTTAATATTTCCTTTCTATCTTTATATATCCCTCACCCTAATTCTTCACTAATTCCAGAAATACAGTCTATCATTGCATCACTTCCCAGCCCAGCTCTGATTATGGGTGACTTCAATGCACACCACACATTGTGGGGGTGCTATAACAACAACAATTTTGGTTCTCTGCTGGTGGACATTGTTGAGGATACCAATCTGTGTATTCTCAATGATGGCTCACCAACTCGCAGAGTTTACCCATCCCAAAACCCGAAATCAGCAGTTGATCTTTCACTTTCTTCTCCATCCCTTGCATCCCAACTCACCTGGAGAGTACTTCCTAGCACGTTTGGTAGTGATCATTTCCCTATTATTATATCTTTAAATAATAGAACGCTCCCTCCTAAAAACCCTAGCCCATTACAAAATTATAAACTGCACAAGGCTGATTGGGCTAGTTATGCTCAGTCTGTTGATGATTTGATGGACTCTCTTCCAGCTCTTGAACATTGTGGTGATTCTTTGGTCTACTATAATCAATTTGTTAAGTCTCTTATTTCTTCAGCCGATTCTCACATACCTAAAAAAAAACCTTCTGCTAGAAATCAGCTGCTTTCTCCCCCCTGGTGGGATGAAGAATGCACTGATTTATTTAGCCAGAGATCTATAGCAGAAGATGAGTATACAGAATGTATGTCTGGCGAAAACTTTATTAAATTCCAACGCATAGCTGCTAAGATTAAAAGAATGATTTCAAAAAAGAAAAAGTTTAGCTGGACCGCATTTTGTGAATCACTTAGTCCTAGGTCTCCATCCTCAATAGTGTGGACTAAAATGAGAAGATTCCGCAGATCCCTGAATCACTCTGATCCCATCTCTAATAATCCGACTGAATGGCTATGTAGTTTTGCTGATAAGATTGCTCCCCCTTATGTCCCAATTTTGGAAGATTTTCCTAATTTCCCAGTTACCCCCACTGTGGATGATATGGATGCCCTCTTTTCCTTCCCAGAACTTCAAGTGGCCCTCAGTGGTTTAAAAGATTCAGCCCCAGGAGAAGATGGTGTTCCCTACTCTTTTTTAGTAAAATTAAATGATAAATCTAAACACTATTTTCTTGACATGATAAATAATTTTTTTGAAAAAGGTTTTATTCCAGATGCCTGGAAAAACCAATTAGTCATCCCCATAGTCAAACCTGGCAAAAATCCATCAGACCCAAATTCATACAGACCTATAGCCCTGTCATCCACCTTAGTGAAAGTTATAGAGATCCTCCTCAAAAATAGGTTGGAGTGGTTAATGGAAAGCAGAGAAGTACTGGCTTCTTCCCAGTTTGGATTCAGAAAGGGGTTCAGTACTGCAGACAGTCTCAGCATACTCACTACAGATATTCGAAATGCCTTTGGAAGGGGAGAGTACCTTGTGGGTATATTTCTAGATATTGCTTCTGCTTATGACAATGTAATTCTTCCGTCACTCAGGCATAAACTGCTCCAGCTGAGTGTACCTCCGAGGATGACACATTTCATATGTAACCTACTCTCTGGTAGGTCAGTTGTTATAAAACACCAGTCTTCCTATCTTCCCCCCAGATCAGTCTGGAAAGGTCTTCCCCAAGGCTCCGTCCTTAGTCCTTTGCTTTACAGCTTATATACCTATGACCTAGAATCATCTGTCAACAACTTTTGTAACATCTTACAGTATGCTGATGATATTGTCCTATACCATAGCTCTGGCTCCATAGATGAAATTCACCAACGCCTGAACTCTGCTCTTTATTACCTATCCCAATGGCTTTATGATCATGGCCTATCTCTGTCAGTGGATAAATGCCAAGCGGTGGTATTTACAAGGAAAAGATCTATCCCACACTTTAACTTTCACTTTGAGGATCAGCCCATCAACTTGGTAGATAAAACTAAATTTTTAGGAATAATACTCGATAACAGACTGAACGGATATGCACATATAGAATACATCATTAAAAAATGTGAAAAGGGCATTAATGTTCTACGAGCTGTAGCAGGAGTATGGTGGGGTGCTCATGCTTACACGCTAAAACTACTTTATAATGCCTTAATTCGAAGCCATATGGATTACTGTTCATTTGTTTTAGAACCTTTGAATAAAACCATTTCAGAAAGACTGAACAGAGTCCAATACAAGTCCCTTAGAATTGTACTAGGGGCAATGAAGTCATCCCCTACAAATGCTCTGCAAGTTGAATGTGTTGATCCCCCCTTACATCTCCGACGACAGTACCTCTGTGACAGATTTATCAGCAAGGCACTTCAGCTCTCTTCCCACCCACTATGGCCTAAACTAACCCAATTGTCACAAGTCCTTAGGCCATCTAACTCCCCCTCATGTTTGCTCAATAGTTATCAAAAAATTTTCAATCTTCCTTACCCTTTACTATCATTATCTGTGAACCCCCTCTACTCAACACCCTATCATTCCCTTATTTACAACCCTCCAGTGATCACAAATCTCGGTCTATCTAAAGGGGCCCCTGACAACAACACAAAATTACAAGAAATTATTCATCAAAATTGGTCAAATCACCTACTTATCTACACAGATGCTTCAAAATTATCCCCTGAAAGTTGTGTTGGCGCCGCATGTTGGATCCCTAAGTATAAAATAATTTTACAATTTAAGTGTCCTCCACAGACTTCGGTGTTTACAGGAGAGGCTATTGCCTTGCTAGAGGCAATCCTGTATACCCAATCCCATGACATAAAACAAACTGTAATTTTTACTGACTCCCTTAGTTGTTTATACTCCATCAGGGAAAATCCTTTTAAAAGTAAATCAAAATTCCCCATTGTGCTAAAGATCAGGGAGGCTCTGTTCTCATGTCATCAGAATGGACTGTCCGTGACACTTGTGTGGATACCTGGCCACTCTGACATCCCAGGGAATGACACTGCGGACTCCTGTGCTAAATCTGCAGTCCAACTTGGCTCACTAGAACACTATAGGAACTCGTCCCATGACCTTGCGACCCTATCAAAAAAATATCTAGATGAGTCTTGGTCAATATTTTGGAACAAGTCAAAAACCCTTAAAGGTAAGTTCTATGCTTCCATTCAGGCGGATATACCTAAGCGACCTTGGTTTTATCATCACAGATATGCTGACAGATGGGTCACTTCTACCATCTGCCGTTTAAGAATTGGCCACGCCTGCACACCTGTCCACCTACACAAAATTAGAGTAAAGGATCACTCTCTGTGTGAATGTGGTCTAGACGAAGGCTCTATTTCTCATATCTTGCTCTGTTGCCCTAAACTTCTCCATCCTCTCTATGATGTCCTTCCCCCTCAATTTCCACGCCCTTTAAGTGTTCAATGTTTGTTGATGTCTGTATCTAGTCCTCGTTGTAAATTTTTGTGTAAATATATTAAATGTAATAAAATTAAGCTGTAAATATTGTTTTATAAAAATACTAATTGTACTATAGTCTAACAGTTACTAACTATTTTGTATTGTTTTAGGTGGTGGTGATTAACATATAATTAAAAAAAAAAAAAAATCTGCTTCTTAAAGTGTCAAAATTTGGTTGGATGTATACTTAATACACCAACCTACACCAATTATTCTTTAAAAAGTGTGTCTCTCATACCACGTGACATTGGCGGAGTAAATTGTACCCAGTTTGTACAACTAGAAGCCATAAAATAAAAAAAAAAAAAAAAAAAAAAAAAACTATAAAGTACATTTAATTACAGGACTTGATGCTGAATTTATTTCTTAAGTCCATATATATGTGAACTTTTGTTGTCGGTTTAGCATATGACTATAGAGATGCACCCGGTGCTGTTGGAGTCGTGGTACTGTGCTGATGTGGTGCGGGAGGCCGGGGCCAGCGGGGTCAGAGTCAGGGCTTCAGCGGCCATCTGCGACCCAGGCCTCATACTGTGGACTAGAACTGTGCCCTCAACACTTACCAACAATGACGGAATGGTAGGATTGTTTATTTATTTATTTACTAGCAGACGTCTGCGACTTCACCCAAGAGGAAAATGATATATTGCAACATTCCAAAAAAAAATCATACCTAGAACCCCTTTTTAATAGAAACAAGGGTTAAAGAAAACCAACCTTAAATGATAGATATATTATGTCATCAGGGACTCCTTGTAGTTGTAAGGAAGAGGAGCAGTCCATCCATACATTGTTTTATATATGTAATCGATGAAACAGCGTTTTCTATCAAAACTTTTAGATGGCTGGCGGATAGCTAATTTTCACAAAACCCTTCTCAGGGATGACTCTGTTGGTGATGACTGCATGACAGTCCATTCAGTTTATAGTTGTTTTATTCAGAATATTATTTGCTTTCATAATTTTTGAACTGTTATAGTATATTTTTCTTGTTCACTCGTCAGATGGAGCTGTCGTCGCCGCGGGTGCCGTGCGAGCGCGCGCTGTACGTGCAGCGGCTCGACGACGTGGCGCCGCTCGTCGCTGCGCACTCGCTGGCACCGAGCGTGCAGCGCGCGCGGGCGCTGGCCGGCTGCCCGCTCACGCTCGTGCTCTACGGAGTTAAAGATTATTTCAAGTGTGTATATGCATAACGACAATAAAATTCAAGTGTTTAATTTTAAAATAACAGGTTTTAAGTTTATATGGTACATATATCAAGAAATCATATTTACTGCATCTCTGTCTGCTTGAAATATCTCTAAAACTACCAGTCGAAATGTATAAATTATTTACACAAATAGTTATTTTTGTTCAAAGGCAAAGTGCTAAAAACATGCTCATATTGTATTTTATAATACTACTACTATGAGTACTCTGTGTGCAGGACATCAGGTAGAAGAACAGCAAACAGCAGCAGCAGACTTATATCAGAGAACGACTTGGAAAAAGCTATTACAGGTAATATACAAGTATTTTAATTAAATATTAGTGATATTAGTACACTTCTTTCTAATTAACATTATCAGCCTGTTAGCAGCCCTACACAGGCCAGGCCTCCCTCCTCCTCCTCCTCATAGCGCAGAGAATATCCCTCTCATTATAAATCACTAATCTTGCTCGTTCTGACAGAAGACGCTTTGAACATATCAACGGTCACCTTTATTCAGTCAAATTAGCCTAGACAGTTACTGCATTCGGCGCCTACGAGTGGCATGTTTACAAACTATATCGGCTGACGTTGATTGTTGTGACGCAACGAGCTGGCTCTCATGATCGTGCGCTTCACCAAGGCCGTCGCAGAGATGCCCTACAAGTGAGACCTAACCTAACCTAACACGAATAGTTTGGCACTGGTCGGTTCCAGACGTGCTGGTGAGTGCGGAGTGCGACGCGGTGCGCGCCGACACGCCCAACGAGCTGGCTCTCATGATCGTGCGCTTCACCAAGGCCGTCGCAGAGATGCCCTACAAGTGAGACCTAACCTAACCTAACACGAATAGTTTGGCACTGGTCGGTTCCAGACGTGCTGGTGAGTGCGGAGTGCGACGCGGTGCGCGCCGACACGCCCAACGAGCTGGCTCTCATGATCGTGCGCTTCACCAAGGCCGTCGCAGAGATGCCCTACAAGTGAGACCTAACCTAACCTAACACGAATAGTTTGGCACTGGTCGGTTCCAGACGTGCTGGTGAGTGCGGAGTGCGACGCGGTGCGCGCCGACACGCCCAACGAGCTGGCTCTCATGATCGTGCGCTTCACCAAGGCCGTCGCAGAGATGCCCTACAAGTGAGACCTAACCTAACCTAACACGAATAGTTTGGCACTGGTCGGTTCCAGACGTGCTGGTGAGTGCGGAGTGCGACGCGGTGCGCGCCGACACGCCCAACGAGCTGGCTCTCATGATCGTGCGCTTCACCAAGGCCGTCGCAGAGATGCCCTACAAGTGAGACCTAACCTAACCTAACACGAATAGTTTGGCACTGGTCGGTTCCAGACGTGCTGGTGAGTGCGGAGTGCGACGCGGTGCGCGCCGACACGCCCAACGAGCTGGCTCTCATGATCGTGCGCTTCACCAAGGCCGTCGCAGAGATGCCCTACAAGTGAGACCTAACCTAACCTAACACGAATAGTTTGGCACTGGTCGGTTCCAGACGTGCTGGTGAGTGCGGAGTGCGACGCGGTGCGCGCCGACACGCCCAACGAGCTGGCTCTCATGATCGTGCGCTTCACCAAGGCCGTCGCAGAGATGCCCTACAAGTGAGACCTAACCTAACCTAACACGAATAGTTTGGCACTGGTCGGTTCCAGACGTGCTGGTGAGTGCGGAGTGCGACGCGGTGCGCGCCGACACGCCCAACGAGCTGGCTCTCATGATCGTGCGCTTCACCAAGGCCGTCGCAGAGATGCCCTACAAGTGAGACCTAACCTAACCTAACACGAATAGTTTGGCACTGGTCGGTTCCAGACGTGCTGGTGAGTGCGGAGTGCGACGCGGTGCGCGCCGACACGCCCAACGAGCTGGCTCTCATGATCGTGCGCTTCACCAAGGCCGTCGCAGAGATGCCCTACAAGTGAGACCTAACCTAACCTAACACGAATAGTTTGGCACTGGTCGGTTCCAGACGTGCTGGTGAGTGCGGAGTGCGACGCGGTGCGCGCCGACACGCCCAACGAGCTGGCTCTCATGATCGTGCGCTTCACCAAGGCCGTCGCAGAGATGCCCTACAAGTGAGACCTAACCTAACCTAACACGAATAGTTTGGCACTGGTCGGTTCCAGACGTGCTGGTGAGTGCGGAGTGCGACGCGGTGCGCGCCGACACGCCCAACGAGCTGGCTCTCATGATCGTGCGCTTCACCAAGGCCGTCGCAGAGATGCCCTACAAGTGAGACACGTTCTGTTATGGATTTAATAATTGCTGTACTCATATGCATAGCACCACCAGAAAGCTGGGTGAAGAAATGCGGGCAAGACTGAACCGTACTGAACAGAAACTGTACGCGCCTCCTGTGATTCGGACCTGGGATGGATGTCTAGTGGTCCTGATGTCCACTGTGGATGAAATCTTCGTTTGAAATACTTTGAAAAACAGCGACCTTGTCAGTCACGTGAATAGTTACTGTCGTGGATTCCAACCAAGAGGCAAGAGCCTCGGTACTGATCACAGCAGACTAATATTGCAGTAGGTACTTCAGTAGCAATTGTGACAGTGTTCTTTCAGTAGAGTCCCTTATTTGGCCAAGCAACATTATTTCGGCTTGAAGGGTGCAGCTGCCAGTGAAATTACAGACATTAGGTTTGACCCTAAACCATAAATCTAAGGATGCACGTTTCATGTGCCGAGGCGATTTTGGCTCATACCTATACCATTAGATTTAAGGCTCGCCATTGGTTACCTCTGTCGTCTTCTTTTCTGGAGAACCTGCAGCGAGCCCAGTATGGCCTTGCTGCCGTAGCTGAATAAAAAAAAATGACATTAACACTAACCAGCCACCAGCGATGTGTTTTGTGCGACATTTTGTGAACATGTACGAAGTATTGTCATTATTATTTCTGTCAGGAAAGCTCGCCGCGCCGTGGACGAGCGCGCCGAGTTCTACATGCGCGGTGACAACAAGAAGTGCGTCGCTGTCGACAAAGATGGTCAGTTCCTCGTCCATTGATAATAGATTATACAATATGTTGTACGGGTTATGATAGTGATGGTGATATACTGCGGCAGGTAACGGGCTGGGGCGGCTGTGGCAGCAGATGCTGGCTGTGCTGCCGATGGCCAGCCTGGAGTCGTCGCGGGCGCTGTGTGCGTGCCACCCCTCGCCTCTCGCGTTGTTTGAGGTACGGTACGGGTTATGATAGTGATGGTAATATACCGCGGCAGGTAACGGGCTGGGGCGGCTGTGGCAGCAGATGCTGGCTGTGCTGCCGATGGCCAGCCTGGAGTCGTCGCGGGCGCTGTGTGCGTGCCACCCCTCGCCTCTCGCGTTGTTTGAGGTACGGTACGGGTTATGATAGTGATGGTAATATACCGCGGCAGGTAACGGGCTGGGGCGGCTGTGGCAGCAGATGCTGGCTGTGCTGCCGATGGCCAGCCTGGAGTCGTCGCGGAAGTTTTATCTAGCGGGTTAGATAATAAAAGATTGACAGTTTCTTATATCGGTTTTGATATTTAACAATGTTTTTCATAGACGTTGCTGGCTCCTGGCGGGGTGAACGACGTGGCCAACGTCGGAGTGACGCGCACCGCCGTGCCTGGCTCCAAGGCGCGCCGCATCGGGCCCGAGTTCGCGAGGAAGTTGGAACTTCTTTTTACTGCTACAGACGGAAACACTTTGATAGACTGATGAGATTTTTTATTAATATATAGTCAAAATAAATTATTATTCTTTCTTGTTTTTGTTTTTAATGCCTATAATTTTTATGTATTAAAAAATTAATTATAAAGCTCAAATTGTAGACTTTTTTTTTTTTTTTTTAAATTGTCTTTTTTCTATCGGAGATCAGTCATTGGACCATAATCCGATCAAGTGTCTCTTAGAATGTCTTTTAGAGGCCTGTACATCCATTGATGTAGCATCCCTTCAGTAGTAAGTATTATTATACTATGTTGGCCAGTCGTGTCCTTTTCAGGCGGAATGTGCAGTCTCTGACATCTAATAGTTTGACAGCCAGGCTGTTTTTATGATGCTCAAGCCTCTCCTTGTAGGCCTCCAATGACATCTTTATCTCATCCTTAACAGACAGTATATTTAGGTATTCATGTACTTCTGACGTTTTTGTGAACCATGGTGCATTGGATATTACTTTTAACACATTGTTTTGAAAGCGTTGGAGAATTTCAATATTCGAGTGACTTGCAGAGCCCCAGAGCTGAATACCGTAGGTCCACACGGGTTTTATGATGCATTTATATATCACCCGTTTGTTTTCTAGGCTAAGTGTGGATTTTCTACCAATCAACCAGTATAGATCTCGGAACTTCCTGTTGGCTTGGTCACGTTTCGCCTTTATGTGATCTCTCCAGGTGAGTCTTCTGTCCAGATGAACACCTAAATATTTTACAGTTGTTTGGTGGGGTAAGATTGAGTCATCTAATGTTACAGGTGGGCAATTTTCTTTCTTTAGCGTGAAAGTTATGTGAGCTGATTTACTTGCGCTAGCTTTGATTCTCCATTTCTTAAGCCAATAATCTGTTTTATTTAGCTGTTCTTGAAGTTTGAGAGAAGCTTCTTTGGCGTCTGAGTTACACGAGAGCAAAGCAGTGTCATCAGCATATGTCGCTGTTAACACATTTTGAGTCAAAGGCATGTCAGCTGTATAGATAGTATAGAGGACAGGGCCCAGTACAGATCCCTGTGGGACTCCAGCTTCTATTTTGTAGAAACAGGATAGATTGTCATCACACTTGACTTGAAATATCCGTTCAGATAGATATGATTTTATAAGCACATACGCAGTGTTTGGCGTACAGAGTTAAACTTTATAAACTAGGCCCTTGTGCCAAACACGATCAAACGCCTGTTGAATGTCTAGGAAAGCAGCAGAACAGTATTCTTTTCGTTCTAATGTCTGACGAATTGTGTGTGCCACGCGGTGAATCTGCTCTGTTGTCCCATGCTGTGCCCGAAAGCCAAACTGGTGGTCGGGTAATATTTGTTGATCTTCTAAGACAGGTGTTAGGCGTTTAAGAAATAATTTCTCAAACAGCTTTGATAGTAATGGCAGAAGGCTAATGGGTCTGTAAGAAGAAACTTCCGTAATGGGCTTTCCAGGTTTGGCTATCATATTTATTATGGAAACTTTCCAAAGTGATGGGAAATGCTGGACTCTTAATATTGCGTTGAATACCACTGTTAGCAATATGATTCCTTTTCTTGGCAGCTGTTTCAATACCTCAGGTGTAATGAGATCGTAGCCAGGTGCTTTTTTAAGTTTCAGTTGGTTTATTTCACTGCGAACCTCTTTTGGGCTAACTGATCTCAATGGAGTCGATAGTTGGTGGTCGCTTTCAATAACCTTGTCGATCTCGTCTTCAGGGTGAAAGGGGTCAGGCTCGTTTGGTTTAAACACTTCCTGCAGGTATTGTGCAAATATCCGCTTTTTCTTTGGAGGTTTTAGCCCACTTACCATCAGATTTCTTAAGAGGTGGCACATAATCTTTTGAGTTTTTTAGGTTCCTGGTCATTTTGTATAAGGAATAATCTTCTGATTTATAAGGGGAAAGTTTCTTTAGCTGATCTTGCAGAGTTATGTTTTCATTTTCGTCTAGCAAAACTTTTATTTCTTTCTTTGCCTTATTGAGTAACCGTTTATCATGACTGTTCCTACTTATGTGCCAACGTCGCCTCAGACTCCTCTTTTCAGTGATTTTTTTTCTAATTGCTGCAGGATATTCTTGACTCCGGTGAGTGGATTCTAGGTATGGAGTAGATAACCACGCCGCCTCTTGTATTAGGTTTGTAGTATACAAAACTGCATCCTCAACATCATCTGTTGTTTTGAGAGGGATTCTTAAGTTAACATTGTCTTCTATGTATTGTCGGAAGGCTTCCCAATCTGTTTTCATGTTATAAAGGGCATCACGTGGTTCTTTTAAGATGACTGTGGTACTTAAGGTACATATAACTGGAGTGTGATCAGAAGATCCATCTAAACATGTTTCGGTTTTAGTGTACAGCCGGGACATTCCTTTAGTTACAAAGAAGTCAATTAAATCTGGAGTTTTGGTATGGTCATTTGGCCAGTGAGTTGGTTCTCCAGAACATTGAGATGGTTTGCGTCAACTGCCTTTCTTAGCTCTCGTCCTCTAGTAGTGGTCAGTCTCGAGCCCCATGTGGTGTTTTTGGCATTCCAGTCACCACCTGCAATAAATTTACTGCCAAGTGTTTGGAAGAACTCACTGAACATTTTTTCAGAGATCTTATGTCGGGGGGGACAATAAACTGCAGCAACATTTAATGTTCCTTGCCAGTCGTCTACGGATACTATGGAGGCCTGTAGAAATGCATGTTTAAAGTTAGGAAGAACATGCTGTCTTATGTTTTCTTTTATCACTACGGCAGCGCCAGCATGTGATGTTCCATCTGGATGGTTAGTAAAATATATATTATATCCCTTTAATTTAATGGTTCTTTCATCAACCATATGTGTTTCTGTAAGTAAGAGAATGTCTATTTTATTTATATTCATAAACATCTCTACTTCGTGTTTATTTGGTGATAGGCCATTTATATTCCATGTTGAAATCTTTAAGGATTTCTCTGGTTACATTGGGCTATTAACGTTGTTAGGAGTCCCATTAGGGTACCTAATTGTTGGATAAGAATATCAATCTTCTCTGATTGTTTTAGTATTACTTGTTCTAACAAGTTAGTTGGCTGAGCTTGGGTGCTCTGTTTCCTAGTTTCCCAGAAACCAGTTTCTTTAGGGTCCGGCGTGTGAGATTGCTGTTGTTTAGTGTTATCTTTGTTACTTGCAGAGTGTTGTCTATTTATTGTAAATTTATTTCTGGTATTCAGGGGAGGAAATTCGTCAAGGTTAAAAGGTTTTTCAGTGCGTGCACTTGTTTTCTTGTTTTGACTTTGATTTGAGTCTTTTTTAGCTCCCATCATTTTTCTTGCTCGAATTTCTTTATATACCTGACAGCCTTTGTAATTTGCAGGGTGGTTTCCAAGGCATAGAGTGCAAGTAGCTGGCGAGTTTCTATCTTTTTTTGGACAATCTGTGGTGCGATGTCCTTGTGCGCATTTAACACATCTGAATGGGCGCATGCAGTTGTTTTTTGTGTGTCCATATTGTTGGCATCTGAGACATTGAGGGATATCATTTGTTTTCTTTGGATCTTCGATCTTTACTCTTGTGTTGTATATAAATTCAATATTTTTCACCTTAATGTTGTTTGGACTGGGCTCTAGGTTCACAAAAAACATGCTCAGTGGCATCTTATTTTTTCTAGATCTTCCACAAATTATTTCGCCTCTAACTACATTATCAGTTTTTTCTATTGCTTCTTTAATTGCTTCTACCGGTGTGGTATGGTGAAGATTTTTAACCACTATTCTGTAGCATTTATTTTGTTTTTGGGTAAATGTATGGCCTATAAGTCCATTCTCGCGCATTAATTCAATAATTATTTTATATACCTCAGTAGTTTGTGTGGCAATCCTTAGCTGATTTCTGTTGATTACTTTGTAGGTGTAGCTATCATTTGGTATGGCACCGTTAAGTAATTCCGTAAGTTTGGATACATCTTCTATTCCATAGAGCACTATAGGTGGAGGTTTGATGACCTTTTTCGGATAGTCACTCATTGTTTCTTCAGTCAGGTCTATAGGTAATCCACTGAAACGGTTGGAAGTATTTATCTTTTCTTCAGCAGGTGGGCTATTAGATTTCTTTCGTTTCGGATTTCTTGCGGTTGGTAATCTTTGCCAAGTAGGTGGAAGTTGGTTATCATTTTTAGCTTTTTTCTCTGGTGTCCCAGGATTTTCAGCATTTGTGCACTTAATTTTGGTTGTAGTGATATTCCCTAGTGATGATGATCTAGGTCTTGTTATAAAAAGGCTTGGATGAAAAGCCTGCTGTATAAGCTTCTTATTAGCACCAGTAGCATTTACTGACAAAGGAGCCTGGTTCTCCGCTCCAGAGCAGTCTTCGGTAACTAATTTCTCACACTCAGGCCCGGGTACCTGAGGGCGCCGGTCGCTGGCCGGATCGCATGGCAAAACGCATTCTTCATAATTCGACATTTTCATAAAAAAAGGGGTTGGGAGAATAGTAGCAGTGCTTTCCCGAGACACTAAACACGGCTGTTTGGATACGTCTCGTCCTGGCTTCTGCTAGCCAACCGATATTCGGTGGTCTACTCTTTTAGAGGAGATTTAGTTCCTCTTGGCCTGTAGTGGCCAGTGAACAGGTTATTTACCGCCGCCCGTTGCTCGGCGTTGTCAGCTCGTTTAGCACCACCCAGGGGACACGTGTAGGGCGGGCCTTGAGGAAAAGGTGGTAAATCCTACGGACGCGAGCGACATCGTCCCCCAAATTGTAGACTAAAAATAATAAAATTCAGAGCTATAAAAGTTGAACTCTGCTCTTGTCAAACAAGTGTCAACCGTCAGTCATTGATAAATGAAAAATAACCTTAAATGTTGTTTTTAACTTTGTTAAACTCCAAAAAACCTTATAAAAATTATAGATATCTTGCTTGGAATTCAAAAGTATTTGCAGCATGACCGTGTACTTATCAAGATTTGTGATACCGATAGTGAGATCGGCGATACAAAATCGTTTGGTGGCCACTTGTTTGGCGGATATAAAACCGGCTACTAATCCGTTTTTCCCTAAGAAAAATGATTTATTTCGCATCGGGCAGCAGTGTTTCAGGAACTATTCCCTTGATACCATCCAGCCTACAACTATGGCGCTTGATAATACAAGTTTACCGTTGAAAAAGAAAACTACTTACAAAAAGGCGGTTTTGGAGGATCTGTCCAAGAAGGACGGACATTATTTGACTTTGGCGTACGCTACAGCTTATCGTTATGATCTGAAGGCTTTGAGAGAGGGCCTGCTCCAGCAGAAGCTGTATGAACCGGGAACGTAAGGTTTTTAGACATCACACATTTTTTATTATACATGACGTAACATTTACCTCTCTTGGGCAATTTTTTATCGTTTCTTAAATAGTTCAGAGTTAAAGGAAAATTTAGAAGGTCCTAGTATTAATTCTCACCTGATCAATTTTGTGGCATAATGGCATCATCTACATGCTTTTAAATTGTACATTAATATACAAGTAAGCAAAGAGGAGAAACTGATGTTGCTATCATCATATCAATACTATTGGTGCAGCATGACAGTATGTAGTTTACAGCTATTTTTCATTTAGAGTGAAGAAAATGGTTAATTCTGGAATCTTACATATTATGGGTTTTAATCTTTAATATCAAACTTTCCTACATATTGTTATTATTAAGCACCTCAATAACTTAAATAATATGTAATTTATATTTTAGTTTGAACACCCAAGAAGTAGGCAATGTGGTGGTGGCGAGCCCCGTGTACACCATTGGAGACGAGCCGCGGGAGATCATCTTCTTCCAGGAGGGGGCTGTGGTGTTCTGGAACTGCACCGAGCTGGAAGCTAATAATGTGTTAGATTTTATTCGACCGTAAGCATATTTAGTTTAGTACTAGTTGCTGTATCTCATGTGCATTACATTATACTAAATAAATAGTAAGAAGTAGTACATACAAAAGTTTTTGGAAGTTTTTCATTATTATTTCATTATTAATGATTGAAATGCTTTGATTGCAAAAGAACCAATATGTTATAATGCAATTTATATTTATTTATTTATTGTCGACAGGTTTGAAGTGGAAAGTTATCCTCACGATGTTGTCACCAGGGAGAGAGAAATCATGACTTATCAATATCAGAATAATGCGTAAGTTTCCTTTTTTTATCAATTACTTACTGATAATAATTATTTAATTTTATACAACAGTAAATATAGAATCACAAACAAGAAAAAAAATAATTTGACAGTTCTGGTATATAAATTACCATTGTTTTTTTAAGCATGTACTTTATTAATTTATTATTTTGTATTATCGTGCACAACTGAAGTAATATAAACTCATTTCACATAATCCATATTATCTAATTTCAGAAAGAGGTGTTCTCTTCAAGAGTCATCCTTTGTCCTCGTGCCAAATAATGACAATTCACTGGAGAGATATTCCTTCAGGTATAGATTAATGCATTATAATATTGAAAGCTTTTCTAATAAAGTTGCACGAGCTTATCTTAATCTATTCTAATATTATAAATGTGAAAGTTACTCTCTGTGTAACTCAATAAGGTCTAAACTACTGAACCAATTTCAATGAAATTTGGTACAGAGATAGTCTAGAGCCTGGGCAATGATAGAGGCTAATTGTTAAACCATCACAAAACAGAATTTGCTGAGCATGGAGTAGCGGGCATCAGCTAGTATATAAGTTGTTTAAGCTTCTCTTAACTTTAAATAAAACAATCAAAGTATCATACCGTAGAGCTGATGGATGTTGGTTCTGAGCTGCGGGAATGTGGCTCCGCACTCCACTCGGATGCTGTATCAAAGTAGTCAATGCAGTAGTTGTTCAGGACTGTGGTATATGATTTACCTTAGGATGCAATTTAACCATGTTAATATTGATCTAATATATAAAATGCTCGTGTCACAGTTTTCTTTGCCATACTCATACATAACGGCTTGACCGATTTTGATGAAATTTTGTATGCGTATTCAGCAGGTCTGAGAATCGGCTACTATCTAATTTTCATCTAATTTTTTTTTAAATTTTTAATGCAAATCAATGTTTGCCGGGTCAGCAAAGTAAGAAAACATTCATATTGTGCCAACCCACAGTCTTGATGCATCTGTAAGAGCTTCTGAGACTGACAGTGTCAAGGCAGTTTAACTGTAAATGTTCTTCGGCTGACACGATAATGATCATAATACATGAGGTAACTGTGTGCAGCCACGCCATGGCGCAGTCGGCGCGGCTGGGCGCGTGGGAGGCGCGGCTGGAGGCGCTGGCGGCGTCCGTGCGCGCGCACACCGAGCTCATGGAGAGCGCGGGCGCCGTGCACGTCGAGAAGAAGGAGGTGATCCACACTCGACAGCTGAGACTGTCACGCCTGCTCAGTTCATGGGGAAAAGAGTGAAGAGGGTACACCCCGGTGTCGCGCAGGCGATGACTCTGTTGTTTGCCAATGAGAGTTTCAGTGTCCTTTGGAAATTTCTGTAGCAGTTACCTATAGAATGTATTGCAGGTAGTACGCAAGTTGGGTCAGCTGCTGTCTCTCCGGCACCGCATCAACGTGGAGTCGGACCTGCTGGACACGCCCGACTGCTACTGGGAGGAGGAGCGGCTGGAGATGCTGTACTCCAGCACCGTCGCCTACTTCACCATTCCCCGGCGGACCAGGGTGGGTCGTCAGTCCACCGTGAGCTAGTGCTCTGCCTCCCTTCGTACGATCTGCAACTCGGTTGTTGTTGTTCAGGTTCTGAACGAGCGACTGTCGCACTGCGTGGAGCTGCTGGAGCTGCTGTCGTCGTGGGCGGCGGACCGGCACCACGTGCGCCTGGAGTGGATGGTGATCGCGCTCATCCTGGCCGAGGTGCTGTTCGAGCTGCTGCACTGCTTCGAGCGCTACGTGTGGGCCGAGCGCAAGCCCGAGCTGCGCCATTAGAGTCGACAGCTCTACTGCCCTCGCCACTCGCTGCGGCTCATCCTGGCCGAGGTGCTGTTCGAGCTGCTGCACTGCTTCGAGCGCTACGTGTGGGCCGAGCGCAAGCCCGAGCTGCGCCATTAGAGTCGACAGCTCTACTGCCCTCGCCACTCGCTGCGGCTCATCCTGGCCGAGGTGCTGTTCGAGCTGCTGCACTGCTTCGAGCGCTACGTGTGGGCCGAGCGCAAGCCCGAGCTGCGCCATTAGACAGCTCTACTGCCCTCGCCACTCGCTGCGGCTCATCCTGGCCGAGGTGCTGTTCGAGCTGCTGCACTGCTTCGAGCGCTACGTGTGGGCCGAGCGCAAGCCCGAGCTGCGCCATTAGACAGCTCTACTGCCCTCGCCACTCGCTGCGGCTCATCCTGGCCGAGGTGCTGTTCGAGCTGCTGCACTGCTTCGAGCGCTACGTGTGGGCCGAGCGCAAGCCCGAGCTGCGCCATTAGACAGCTCTACTGCCCTCGCCACTCGCTGCGGCTCATCCTGGCCGAGGTGCTGTTCGAGCTGCTGCACTGCTTCGAGCGCTACGTGTGGGCCGAGCGCAAGCCCGAGCTGCGCCATTAGACAGCTCTACTGCCCTCGCCACTCGCTGCGGCTCATCCTGGCCGAGGTGCTGTTCGAGCTGCTGCACTGCTTCGAGCGCTACGTGTGGGCCGAGCGCAAGCCCGAGCTGCGCCATTAGAGTCGACAGCTCTACTGCCCTCGCCACTCGCTGCGGCTCATCCTGGCCGAGGTGCTGTTCGAGCTGCTGCACTGCTTCGAGCGCTACGTGTGGGCCGAGCGCAAGCCCGAGCTGCGCCATTAGAGTCGACAGCTCTACTGCCCTCGCCACTCGCTGCGGCTCATCCTGGCCGAGGTGCTGTTCGAGCTGCTGCACTCTGATCGACCGTATATATATTTTGTATTATAATTAAAGACAAGCCGTTACCGACTGACTGCTTTGTGTACGCACAGCTCAAACTAGATTTTTTTATTGCGTTAAAATTTGTTTATTGAAGCAGAGATTTATGAAAATGGGTGAACTTTAAAGGGGTGAAACGGGGTTCAAGTACACAACAATTTTCACGCGGGTAAAGTCGCAGGCGTCCGCTAGTTGTAGACATAGTGTATGGAGGTTGACTGGCTCAAAGCTACTCTCATTTGTATTTAGTGTAAATAATCATTATTTTACTTTGATTTGTTATATTAATTTTGTACCTATTTTTTTGCACACTAATCTTGTACAAATTTGACAGATCTAAATTGTGTCATCTTTTCATTTGTCATTCTGTTTATACCAGTCAGTGAGTGTATGCGTGAGAAAAGGATGACATTAATATTGTTAGTTCCATAGATTAAAGACTACTAGATGGAGTCATGACGCGGCTGTAGGTTCAAGAGCGTGACAGACTTATTTCATTCGGCCTTTATTAGAAAGTGACACAAGATTATTTTTTGTCCCTTTCAGCGTGTTCGTTTTTATTATTTGTCACGAATGGAGTTTGTGACAGACAAGGGACATATCTGAGCAATTATTAGCTTTTTATTAAATTTGCTGATAAATAATATAACTTTGCGGTTACGATATTAATTTAAACGTTATCGTGCTATGGTGGGTTGTAATATTTTCGGCTGCAACAGTCGCAGCGAACAGAAAATCGAAGGAATTACGTTTCATACGTAAGTAGGCATAAACTTCATTGATTGATGATTTAAAGCTTAGATATGTTATTTTTTAGCAAATTTCATGTATTATGCGTTTACTAAACTATCTTATATAAAGTAATATTTCGTACTTTACGATATTTTAAAACATAACGTTTTATGTTGCACTTTAAATGTTGACATGTCATGTCAATAAGGCTGATTTGCTGTCTCACGAGTGGACACGCTATGGGCTCTATCTAGTAGTCTTTAATCTATGTTTAGTTCTAAGTAATTGTTTTTATTTGGAAATTGACTCCCACAGAACTAATATGTGTTAACAGGCGTCACGGCTCTGGGTTCTAGCTCTTTTGGGCTTTGAACATAAAGTAGCACAATGTGTTAAAAATATAATACCTATTATGTGGTAATTAAATAGTTATTTAGTGTTTAAGTCAATGGAAATCTTAAATATAAAATAATTACATTTTTTTAATAAAAGTATTAGTATTTTTCTTTCTACTCCTGTTTGTAACTCACTCAATATAAAACCTCACACCACAACGCAGTGCTCCATTCCTACAGGTCGTTTGGTAAGTACACAAAATATCATTCGTGTTATAGTGGCACTCATTGGTTGAGTGGCGTAAATAACTACTGCAGTACAAACTAGTTCTTAGCGATTCTATGACTTGCGCAGTTTAGATTGCAACTGCAGACTCGTAACTCGGAATGTAAGTACGCACTAGGTATCATCATCAATATCATTAACAATCCTGAGCCGCCTGTGGGCAGCAGCTCCCTGCGACACGTTCGATGTCGTCAGTCCACCTGGTGGGGCATCGACTGACACTGCACTTTCCGGTCCGGGGTCGCCATTCTAGCACCTTGGGGCCCCCAAAGTCAACGTTCGTCAGCGACGACGAAGTGGAGGTCACAGCGCCCAACGCTGAGCGCGCGCCGACGCCTCCGCTAGCGATTGCCGCTCCGGTCAGCATGCCATACATTACGAGTGTAGGCGATAAGGCGGCGGCGTATTCATCGTTAATTGTTCGCAATCGATCATTAACGGTCGTAATTTTTAATTAAATCGTTACCTAGGTTTGGTTCGGTTAGGTTAGGTTTTTTTTATCCATGTTGCTCCGACATGGGGGTCAGAGCTTTCAAGTTTTCGTTTTCCAGCGGGGACTTTAAAATGTTAAACCTCCTTTTTTAACCGACGAAAAAAAACGGAGGAGGTTCTCAATTCGACACGTTTTTTTTATGTATGACCACGCATAACTTTTTACAGATTTGTCCGATTTTGATATTTCTTTTTTGACGTGAAAACGTCTTATAATTCGATAGAGCCGGCTGAACACACGAAAAAACATGACTCATGCGTTACCTCGCTTTGAGGCGTTCCATGTAAGGCTTGAAGTGCAAGCGAGAGCGTAGAACGAGCGACAAAGAAGCACAATCGGCCTTTGCGTTCGGCAGCGTTCGACATCCGTCTATTAAATATAATTATTAAATATATTAATTTTAAATTAAAAATTAATATATTTATTATAAATTTAAAATATAAATTTATAAAAAAATCAAAATCAATTATTATATTAATTTAAATTAATATTTATAAAAATATACTTAAATTAAAAATTTTAATAACCAATTAAATGCTACCATTCCATCAGTATTTTCTTAAGACGTTGTCACGTTCAACTATCGTCAGTAAACCGACTTTACAGACAACCAATTTTTTTATTAGAAAGGGCACACTTCCAAGGTGATCCCATTGTCATCATGCTAGGATCTGATGATAATATCCTGGGGAAATTATAGGAACTCTTCAAATTTTGGACGCACGTAATAAAATTTTTATCTTTGACTAATAAGAAATGAAATGAAGGTATAACAATAATAATTCTCTCTGCACATCATTTATTAGTAATCAAGGTCTTTGAGCTATAAAGTTGTAATAAAAGTATATTTTCTTTAGGAACACTAATGTTCCTATTTATTTATATTTCAAGTGTTTTCTCAGATAATAACATTTTAGTGAAAATTATTAATTAGGAGGTATTTGAATAAATAAATAGAACCAAAACCAATTTCAATTATTTTTTTATTTAAATTATTTGTTATTGCAATGACTCTACCACCGTTTCGGAAATGCAGCCCTTGTTGAGAAGACAACGGCAAGAAACTCAACAAATGCTCTTTTAATATGTTTTTTTAAATGACTTAAAAAAAAGGAGTTTCTCAATTCGACCGTATATATTTTTTTTATGTGTGTTCGCGCATAACTTCGTCGTTTATGAACCGATTTTGATAATTCTTTTTTTGTTGGAAAGTAGATAGTCCGGTGGTGGTACCATGACAGGATCTGATGATGGAATCCTGGAGAAACCGAGGGGAAGGACCGTATATATATATTTTACTTAATCATATCTATGAAGTCGGTGCCACCCGAGCTTTTTACTTTAAAGACTTTACCTAAATTTGGACAAAATGAACTTAATGTTTCCCTTTTTATGTTTGTTTTTTCATATATGTCAAATATCAGTCGGGGAGTTATTTAAAAAAAAAGCAAAGCCGCTGACCTTAATAAGGCCATCGGCTCTTATTCTACAATAATTTATTATTTCATAGCGTAAAACACATTTATTTTCTATTTGGTCAGCTATTTAATGAATGACAGCAATTAACTTGAATTTGGTCAATAACTCAATGAAGGAACTCTAATTTGGTCAGCAATTCAATGAATAATCATAAAGCAAAGCAAAGGAATTTATTTAAAACAAGTAAAAACCCGTAAAGCAGACAATATTTCTTTATTTAAACCAACGGAAGTAGAACCACTTACAATGTTATCTGAACGAGATCCAACAGCAGACTGAGCGCTCCGCACTCAAGTCACGCCTTTATAAATGGTTAACAATGATGATGTCACAAACGAGTAGCAAAACATCTTTTAATAGAATATTTGATCAATGTCATAACGAAAATACGTTAATTATTGCTAGTAATAAAAACAATTAATTATTATTTAGTTCTGGGCTTATTTATCTTAATTAACAAAATTTAGTTTTTAAACATCCTAAAACAAAAGACAATAAATTTGCAAAATCCAAAATAATTACTCATCAACACTTTTGTTTTGATTAAACTTAGCTAGTTATGTTTATAACAATTATTTCATTGTAAATCAGTATGTAAAATAAGCTTATTTTATTATTAATTATAATTGTCGCGGCGACATATACAAAATTTTATTGTAATAATAATTAACATAATTCATAATTGTAAACGTGGTAAATAACGACCAATAAATTAGTTTTGACCTTATATTCATAAAAGACTTCACTTTGTATTTTAACAAACAAATAATCTATCATGGCCTGAACACTAATTTTAAGTTAAATTATAGTTTAGAAAAATTATAAATTCTTATTTTATTTAAATTTGTTTAACCAATAGTTACTTTTTTTGCAGATCATTTCAATGCTTCAATAACAGAAAAAAAATTACCTAGTTTTACACACTTATCACGACAGAAAAATATTATTGGCGAAGAGTGTCAATTTTTGCAATTAGTACGACGAAGTATAGTTTAATTGAATATATTTCGCACAGTACGGATACACTTAAAAAAAACTATTAAAAAAATAATCAAGGGTCTCAGGTTGCCCAGCGATGTGAACTGTTATTGAATCTTCGATGTCGGATCATAAGTAGATAATGTAGAAATAGTAATAAATATCAAACAGAACCATTAAATTAGATTAATTATTATTGCAATACAATGGTAACCAAAACACCAATAGAACTAAACTGAATTTGTAACAGATTAATACGTACTGTACGGCAAAGTAAACATAAAAAGAAAATTAGAATTATAACTAAATAATTATATTAAATATTTGAATGTAAGCAGGAACTAAAAAGATGTGGAATTTATTAGAAAGCTTAAAAAAACTAAGTATGAGAAGTTTTACTACTGACCAAACTGAATAAAGGTGACAAATAATTGAAAGGTGAAACGGAAATTTGAGATTTAATAAGAAATTTTTTTAATGACTTTTTTGTTTGATTGTCAGGTTATTACAAGCAAGGCTATTTAAGTAAAATAGCTAGTAATAATCTAGTGATGCAACATCAAACGTTTAAAAAAAGAAAAAAAAACTTTAATTTTGGTCTTAGTGACCAACTTTAACTTTGGTCTAAATATAATAATAACAACAAAAAAAATAAGCACAAATATTAAGTAACCCCCCGAAATAAAGAGCCCCAGGATCTTTATTTCGCTGGACAGGTCGATGTCGATCCCACCCATGTTCAGGCGTGGAGAGTCGTACTTTAGTTTTCGGGTTAGCACCATCGCCTTTGTTTTGTGTGGTGCGAACCTTAACTTATTTCAGACTCCCACTCCCGCACATAGGCGAGAGCAGCATTGGCCTGAAGCGAGACTTCCAGCCCCGTGTCGCCATCGAAGACGAGGACAACATCATCAGCAAAGGCCTGACAATGTTCCCCCCGTGCTTCCAGGCCCTGCAGTAGTGGATCCAATAGGAGGTTCCACAGGATGGGACCCCAATGGAGCCTTGAACACAGCCTTTGGTGGTGTTATGCGTGTGTTCAGCTCCAGCGTATCGCACCCTGACCTTGCGATCCCGAAGATAGCCGTCAATCAGCCTGCGGATGTTAACAGGGCACTTTTCCTCTGCCAGTCGGACTTTGATAGCTGGCCACCACGCACTATCGAAGGCGCCCTCTATGTCCAGCGAAACGACAGTCACGAGTCTCTTTTTATCAAGTTTCCCGCGAATGTGCTCCACCAGGGAATAGAGAGCGTCCTCTGTGTTTCTCTGGGGCATAAATCCGTACTGGCGAGTACTAATCCCAGGCAGGATGTGGTGTTTTATACGATTATACGATTGATGGCCATTTTCTCAAGAATCTTGCCCGGGGTAAACGGGTAACAGTCCGATTGGACGGTAGGCCTTGGGGTTGGTGTAGTCCTCCTTCGCTAGTTTTCGGAGGACCACAACGGTGGCCTCTTTCCATGTGGACGGAAAGTGACCCAGTTCTAGGCATTTGTTGGCCAGGCTGAGATATGTTTTGGGGTCTAGCGAGATGGCTCACTGGCAAATGTCGGCGGTTAGTCCGTCCGACCCTGGGGCTTTCTTGGGGTTGAAGCTCGAGGCCGCGTCGCTTAGTTCAACAGCGGTAAACGGTGGATCCAAATGTTCATTTGGAGTCCGCACGTTTACTTGTTCAGCAATGCGCCTCGTACGCTGGTTGTCTGCATTATCTTCATCCCCAAGATCCGCCAGGTAGAAGACCTCCGCCAACAGTGCTGCCGACTCGCTAGGGTCATAGGTTTGTCCATCTTTCACCAACGGTACGTCCTCCTTCTTTACCGTGGTTCTGCCTATGACCCTGTACATCCCATACCACAGGCCCTCTCTGTCTTGTCGCTCGCAGAACGCTTTCCAGCTCGCGATCTGCGCTTGCTTGGCGAGCGACTCATAGTGGTCCTTGGCTTGCAGATACTCTTGCACCACTCTGTCGCGACGGACCGGAGCAGCACAGCGGATACGCCGGCGCTTTGTGTTGACGTCTCATTTGAGTGCGGCGAGTTCATCATTCCACCAGGGAAGACTAAACGTTCCGTTTTCCTTATGATTGACATGCTTAATTCACATGCTGTTACATTTGTATGATTTAGGAGGTGTTTAAGGGCTTTTATAATATAAATAATTAAAGACGTTCCCATGACCATAACGTGTATTATGTAAGACTTGTCAGTGTGACATGAAGGAAGTACAGATTATATTCATAACATCTCCCTTTTCATTTTTTTTTTTTTTAACGACAGACTGTTTGACAAGACAATAATTTTACAAAGATATACGGACTGACAATATTGAAACTTTAGACTGGTTTAAACATACCGACTGATAAATGACAAGTTGATATTTTAAAGACATGTGTACAATTTAACAGACAGGCTTACAATAGAAAACTTTAAATCTATTTATAACTTGGTTTACATATCTTAAAAAACATAGACAGACTTACAATCTAAAACTTTAAATCTATTTATAACTAAGTTTAGTTTTACATACAATCTTGAAATCTGACTGGAGGCTTGACCTGTCTACCACTAATTGTTCTTTTTATTCCATCATGAGGAATATTTTCTTCCATTCTCATTTCCTTCTTTGGACTAAACTTTGGACTGACTTTTGGACTGACATTTGGACTAAATTCTTTCTTACATTGTACACTTTCTTTTATGGGACTCGAATAATGACAAGGTAACAGATGTTGACGATTTCTTCTATATGTAGAACCATCAGGTGCTTCGACAATTTATGATCTCGGCTCTTCACATTCCTTAATGACTTTTGCAGGTTGCCACTTCAACTCTGGTGACTTTTTGAACATAATTTTATCTCCTTTCTTTACTTTAGATAAATTTTTTGACTTTTTATCATAATAAAACTTTTGTTTACTATTATTTTGTTGTTTTGTTTTTTTATACATATTATGACTCATGACTTTAGGTTGAAGATGTTTTACAACAGTAGGTATAAGTGTTCTAAGACGACGGGACATTAACAATTCCGCAGGTGACGGTAAATTGTTTCTAGGTGTTGTTCTATACTGTAATAATGCAAGATATGGATCATCTCCAGAATCTGCACATTTAGTGAGTATACGTTTTACTATTTTCACTCCTGACTCAACTAGACCATTAGAACGTGACAGATATGGACTCGAAGTAGTATGATTGATATTCCAAGATTTCAAAAATTGTTTAAATTCTTGTGAATTATGTGGTGGTCCATTGTCTGATATTATGGTTAAAGGAATTCCATGACGGCTAAATATAGATTTTAATGCATTAATAAGTGCTTTTGCACCCGTTGAACTCACATTAGCGATTTCTATATAATTTGAATAGTAGTCTTCGACAACCAGTATGGTTTGATTTTTAAATTTTAAAAAATCTATTCCAACCTTTTCCCATGGAAATGAACTAATTTTGTGTGACATTAATGGTTCTGGTGAATTGGCACTCCTGTGTGACAGACATATTTCACAATTTTCCACACACACTTTTATATCATGTGACATTAAAGGCCAATACACAACTCCTCTTGCAAAGTTTTTTGACTTTTCTATGCCTTGATGACCACTATGTATTATTTTCAATATTTCTGGTCTTAATTTAGTAGGTATAATGAGACTATTACCTTTTAACAATAAATTTCTGACTGAATGAATTTCATGACGACAGTTCCAATAAGGTAAGACTAATTTGTTGACTTCTGACCTTTTCTCAGGCCATCCTTCCTCATAATATTTCTTCAGTAGTTGTAGACATTCATCATTTTCTGTAGCCTCAGTAAGCCATTCTAGACGCTCAGCTGAAATAGGCAAGTTTTTAACAAGCATGTTGACATGTATCATGACATCTTCATCCAACTCATCCTCACTAGACTCCGGTAAAGCTGCTCGTGATAGTGTATCTGCTATGTACATTTTAGTACCAGGCTTATATTCAACTTTTAAATCATAAGCTTGAATCCTAAGCATTAATCTTTGTAAACGTGTTGGGACTTCAGCTAAAGGCTTTTTGAAAAGAGTTATTAGTGGACGGTGATCAGTTTCTACAGTGACTATTTTTCCATAAATATATTGATGAAAACGAATACAACCAAAGACAATGGCATACAGCTCTTTTTCAATCTGCGCCATGCGTTTCTGACTTGATGTTAATGTTTTAGATGCATAAGAAATTGGATGATTATCCTGAAGCAAGACTGCACCGACTGCTGACTGACTGGAATCAACTGACAAGACAACTGGTTTTTTGACATTGTAATGTGACAAGACAGGTGACTGACAAATAATATTTTTTAAATGTTTGAAAGTAGCTTCATAACTATCATTCCATGACCATTCACTTGATTTTTTTAATAATTGACGTAGAGGTTCAGTTTCTTCAGCCAAATTCTTAATAAATCCTCCCAGATAATTTAAAATACCTAGAAATCTCTGTAAATCCTTGAGACAGACTGGAGACGGCATATTTTTGATAGCCCTGACTTTATCTGGATCTGGTGACACACCTTTTTGAGAAAATATATGACCAAGGTATTTAACCTGTGGTTGACAAAATGTACACTTACTTTTATTAAATTTCAAATTGACTTCTTGAGCTTTTTTAAACACTCTTTCTAAATTTTCTTCATGTTCTTGGCGACTTTTTCCATAGACTAAAATATCATCTGCATACACCATGACTCCTGGTAGTACACCAAATGTTTCAGTCATAATTCTATGAAAGATTTCAGGGGCACAGTTAACTCCGAATGGAAGACGTTTGAACCTATATCTCCCGTACGGCGTATTGAATGTGCATAACATTGAGCTTTCCTTATCCAGACGAATAACCCAAAATCCACTGCTCGCATCAAGAGTAGAAAAATATGATGCACCTTGTAGCTTAGATCGCACCATATCAATGGTAGGTATTGGATAATGTGATCTGTATATAGCTTCATTTAAGTTTCTGGGATCAAGACAGACTCTAAGTTGACCATTTTTCTTCTCAACTAATAAAAGTGAACTCACCCATGACGTTGGCTCAGTAACCTTGGTGATGACATCTAGACTTTCCATACTGTCCAATTCCTTCTTCAGTTTATCATGTAATGAGAATGGAATTTTCCGTGGTGGATCTATTTTAGGACGTATATCAGTGTTGATAGTGATATGACACTCACCCGGTAGACAGCCCAATCCTTCAAATACAGATTTATATTTTGACAGTAGACTCTGTAATGAATTATTTTTATTGATATAATATGACTTTTGTGACTTTTTATGACAATTACTGTAAACATTAGACTTATAAAGACTTTTACTAATACAAGACTGTACATTTGACTGTGACTGATATTTATTGTTAACATGACAATTATTACTTAACTCAGACATATGATGTTGACTATTGACTAATGTAGAATCAAAATTTCGACTTTTATTGACTGTATTTTCAATATTAAAGACTCTTTTTATAAGACCTAATTGTGAACATGTATATTTTCCAATGACAGTTGGTGATGACACATCAGCTATGATGAAATTAATTATCTTTGACACATGTTGACTATTGATATAATAACTACATTCTAGCTTTTGTTGACCTAATATGGGTATGGTACTTCCACAGTAAGAGGTTACTTTATAATGACATGGTAAAAAATTTTTACTGACATTCAATGATTGAAATAACTTATATGACATAACATTAGCATCACTTCCAGTATCTAAAATACATTGAACATTTATATTATTAATATTTAAGTTAACACTCCACTCTGAAATTGAATTTTGACATGTATTTAAGTGTCCAACAAATAAATACTTTGACTCATTACCTTCTTGATCCATATTAGCTTGTATGAACTTCACTGACTTACAAAAGGCTTGATAATGTCCTCTTAAGTTACACCTCCTGCACTTAGCATTATATGCTGGACATTTATAGCGATGAATTTGACCACACCGTGTACAGTTTTTTCTTTCCTGTGACTTTGACCTTGACCCTGACTGTGATCTGGTTCTTGACTGAGACCTCGCCCTCGACTTTGACTGATTGAATGACTGACGTTGATAAAAGACATTTGTAGATTCTTTAAACTCCACTGCATGAGATCTAGCTGACACAATACTTTTGGACAAGTTCCTAGCCTTTTCTAGCGTTAACTCTTCTTCTAGCAGTAATTTTTCTCGTACATGTTGAAAATTTTCATGCATGTTTGTAATGAAAATATCTTTTATCATCCTTTCTTCCAAGTTTCCGAACTCACACGACTTGCTTTTGTTTATTAAATTTGTTAAAAAATCCTCTAGAGTTTCATCACCTCTTTGTTTGGTTGTAAAAAACTTGTAGCATTCATAAGTAATATTTGCTTTAGGTACGAAGTACGATTCAAATTTTGTAATTAATTCTTCGAATGTGACATTTTCCAAATCCAAGCCAAATGTATTGAAAATTTCTAACGCGTCACTCCCAATAAAGTGTAACAACATGGCGACTTTCCTTGTGTCGGATTCTTCGAAAATTCCACTTGCTTTTAAAAATATGTTGAAAGATTGGAACCATTTTTTCCAATTTGTACATAAATTTCCTTCTAGACACATAGGCTTTATATTACCTGTAAGGTTCAACCTTTTAGATGATGCAAAATTTTCTTCACCAGTCGCGCCATTACTACGCGTTTTCTTTGTCTCGGACGCCATCGGACACGTGTTATTTTACGTATATTTTTTGACTTATATTTTAACTTTTGACTTTCGTTGGCACTTTTTTAAGTTCACTTCTGACACCATGTATGATTTAGGAGGTGTTTAAGGGCTTTTATAATATAAATAATTAAAGACGTTCCCATGACCATAACGTGTATTATGTAAGACTTGTCAGTGTGACATGAAGGAAGTAGACATGAGGCGTATTTATCGTCACAGTGAAAAATCACAGATATTCCATAATACCAAATAACAGGCTGTTACTCATTCCAAAAATAACAGATAAATAAATACTTCACCCTTTCACAATTCACAGCAGTAGACATGAGGCGTATTTATCGTCACAGTGAAAAATCACAGCAGTCACAGTCAGTATTTCAGTAAGGTAAAATACTTAACATGTTTGGTCCCTTTTATATTTCATACGCGTAAATGAGATAGAAGCTAGTATTTTTTGTATTGCTGTCTCCTTCTTACTACACAAAAATTTCATATGCTTAAATGAGATAGAAGCTAGTATTTTTCGCAACTATTATACGACATTTAAGAAATATAAGAACTAACCGAAGATAGTTCATATAACAAACATCAAATGTAATTTTGTCGTATAATAGTCACTGTGACGTAACTTATTTGCCAACTTTCGTTGAATCTTAACTCAATACAAATAAGGATAGTATTTAAATAATACTAAATATTTATCATGTTTGGTCCCTTTTATATTTCATACGCGTAAATGAGATAGAAGCTAGTATTTTTTGTATTGCTGTCTCCTTCTTACTACACAAAAATTTCATATGCTTAAATGAGATAGAAGCTAGTATTTTTCGCAACTATTATACGACATTAAAGAAATATAAGATTAACCGAAGATAGTTCATATAACAAACATCAAATGTAATTTTGTCGTATAATAGTCACTGTGACGTAACTTATTTGCCAACTTTCGTTGAATCTTAACTCAATACAAATAAGGATAGTATTTAAATAATACTAAATATTTATCATGTTTGGTCCCTTTTATATTTCATACGCGTAAATGGGATAGAAGCTAGTATTTCTCGTAAATATTATACGACATTTGAGAAATATAAGATTAACCGAAGAATGTTCATAAAACAAACGTTAAATGGAATTTTGTCGTATAATATATCGGATACTACAGAGTATAATACAGAGTATTAATCGGATAATACAGAGTATTAAATGTCAAATGAAATTCTAAAATCTTAAGGTATTGTTTAGGGAAATTTTTATGATATTAAATAATTAAAAAATGATTGTACTTTGTAATAATTAAAGCTTAATTTATAATTTAATAAATTATATTTATAAATTATTATATGTGACGACAGTTATTTATTTTTGTAAAAGTTTTCGTTTAAAAATGTATGTTTCCGAACCTCAGTCGTCAAGAATTCACGGTGTGATGTGATTGGTCAACTTATTTGCCAACTTTCGTTAGATCTTATTGCTATATTAATAAGGATAGTATTTAAATAATACTAAATATTTATCATGTTTGGTCTCTTTTATATTTCATACGCGTAAATGAGATAGAAGCTAGTATTTTTTGTATTGCTGTCTCCTTCTTACTACACAAAAATTTCATATGCTTAAATGAGATAGAAGCTAGTATTTTTCGCAACTATTATACGACATTTAAGAAATATAAGACTAACCGAAGATAGTTCATATAACAAACATCAAATGTAATTTTGTCGTATAATAGTCACTGTGACGTAACTTATTTGCCAACTTTCGTTGAATCTTAACTCAATACAAATAAGGATAGTATTTAAATAATACTAAATATTTATCATGTTTGGTCCCTTTTATATTTCATACGCGTAAATGAGATAGAAGCTAGTATTTTTTGTATTGCTGTCTCCTTCTTACTACACAAAAATTTCATATGCTTAAATGAGATAGAAGCTAGTATTTTTCGCAACTATTATACGACATTAAAGAAATATAAGATTAACCGAAGATAGTTCATATAACAAACATCAAATGTAATTTTGTCGTATAATAGTCACTGTGACGTAACTTATTTGCCAACTTTCGTTGAATCTTAACTCAATACAAATAAGGATAGTATTTAAATAATACTAAATATTTATCATGTTTGGTCCCTTTTATATTTCATACGCGTAAATGGGATAGAAGCTAGTATTTCTCGTAAATATTATACGACATTTGAGAAATATAAGATTAACCGAAGAATGTTCATAAAACAAACGTTAAATGGAATTTTGTCGTATAATATATCGGATACTACAGAGTATAATACAGAGTATTAATCGGATAATACAGAGTATTAAATGTCAAATGAAATTCTAAAATCTTAAGGTATTGTTTAGGGAAATTTTTATGATATTAAATAATTAAAAAATGATTGTACTTTGTAATAATTAAAGCTTAATTTATAATTTAATAAATTATATTTATAAATTATTATATGTGACGACAGTTATTTATTTTTGTAAAAGTTTTCGTTTAAAAATGTATGTTTCCGAACCTCAATCGTCAAGAATTCACGGTGTGATGTGATTGGTCAACTTATTTGCCAACTTTCGTTAGATCTTATTGCTATATTAATAAGGATAGTATTTAAATAATACTAAATATTTAACATGTTTGGTCGCTTTTATATTTCATACGCGTAAATGAGATAGAAGCTAGTATTTCTCGTAAATATTATACGACATTTGAGAAATATAAGATTAACCGAAGAATGTTCATAAAACAAACGTTAAATGGAATTTGGTCGTATAATATATCGGATACTACAGAGTATAATACAGAGTATTAATCGGATAATACAGAGTATTAAATGTCAAATGAAATTCTAAAATCTTAAGGTATTGTTTAGGGAAATTTTTATGATATTAAATAATTAAAAAATGATTGTACTTTGTAAAAATTAAAGCTTAATTTATAATTTAATAAATTATATTTATAAATTAATATATGTGACGACAGTTATTTATTTTTGTAAAAGCTTTCGTTTAAAAATGTATGTTTCCGAACCTCAGTCGTCAAGAATTCACGGTGTGATGTAATTGGTCAACTTATTTGCCAACTTTCGTTAGATCTTATTGCTATACCAATAAGGATAGTATTTAAATATTACTAAATATTTCAGAATGTTACAGTGGATTTTTCAAAATTTCGATAAAATAAAACCGCCTGCGAGAATTCATCAACTCTGGTGTGTTTGTTTCCGCATAATTTAAAAAGATTTTATTTTAATTCTCTCGCTCCTAATAGCTTTGCTGTTAGAAGTATTGTGTAGAATATAAATATAGTATAGAATATAGTTTTACATGTAGATATAGTGATTTTTAGTAAATAGTCAATTTCATTTACAGTTGTGTATATATTTGCTAGTCTATTTGAGTTGTGTAGAATAGAAGTTTAGTGTACAATAGAAATATAGTATAGAATACTGTACAGGTATAGTTTTAGATATTCATTTATTTATTTAATAAGTATAGTAGTAGTTATTATAGTAGTAGTAGTATAGTAGTAGTTTATAGATATAGTTTTTAGGTGCAGGTATAGGCCATAGTAAATTTTATTTGTGTACAGATTTAAAACTATTATTAAGTATGGCTAGTGTAAATGATAATAGAAGTAAGAGTTATAAGATGAGCGTTGTATGGGACCATTTTGTTGACATAGGCGGATATTTGGCTACTTGCAACATATGCAAAGCCAAATTATCTTTCAAGTCGTCGGTTACAAATTTAAAAAAACACTTGGACCGAAAGCATCCCACAGTTCGAATGATAAGTAGGCGTGAAGATTTGTTAAATAATGCCATAAACCCTCAACCAACAACGCAGATATCTCAATCGATTACCATAGGTCAAACGACAGTTCAGCCGACAACCACTACCGCGCAACCGCCAACGCAAACGATTGCTCAGCCACCTATCCAAGTAATACCTCGAAGAAATTACGGTCATCAACCAATAACAAATTTCGCACCGAGGCGTACAAATTTTCCAAAACTAGAAATAGACAAAAAAATAATGAATTTGTTTATTATGGACTATCAGCCCTTTAGGATAGTGGAAGACAGAGGTTTTCGAGATTTATTAAGTTATGCATTCCCGGGCTATCAAATACCGTCTAGAAAATTTTTTTCAAATAATATTCTGCCCGCTACTTACGAAAAAACTAGGGCAGATCTTATGCTTGAAATCTCTACGGATGTTCAATCCATTTGTATTACTGTCGACATATGGTCAACATCGACGAACGACTCGATGTTAGCTATTACTGGACATTACATAAAGGAGGAGGGATTTATCCTCAAAAATTATCTATTGGATTGTGTCCCGCTAGAGACAAGCCACACAGCCAAAAATTTGGCACTAACTATTAAAAAAATTTGCGAAGAGTGGCAAATTTGTAATAAAATTTTATTGGCTGTGTCAGACAATGGCACTAATATTAAAAGTGCCATTGAAAAAGAACTGGGGTGGAAACATTTTCCATGCTACACGCACACCCTAAACTTAGCAGTTAACGACGCGCTAAAGCAAACGAATTTAGTCGAAGTAATTAATAAAATAAAAGCTATCGTTAGACATTTCAAACAAAGTAACCTAGCTTGGGAAAAACTTAAAAAGTACCAAGAACAAGCAGGTACTAATCCGAGGAGGCTGATCCAGGATGTACCTACAAGATGGAACTCCACCTTCTATATGGTTCAAAGATGTGTAGACCTTAAAGAATCCTTAAACAGTGCCATGGTCAATTTAACCATGCCAATACTGTCTGATGAGGATTGGAAAATTTGTGAAGGAATGTGTGCAGTGTTAAAGCCATGTGAGGAGGTAACGCGAGAATTGAGTGGCCAAAATTATATTACAGGAAGCCTTGTAATACCGATCACTTACGGGCTCATCAGAGCTTTAGAAAGTATCGATAACGAGGAATTTTTGAACTCTGTAGAGCTTTTGCGACAGGATTTAATCGGAAATATTAAACGTAGATTTTTAAATTTAAACCACAGTAATACATTTACAAATTGTATGTTTCTAGATCCGCGGTTTAAATTATACTTTACCGATCCTCATGTGGCAGAAGACACAAAACGGCGGATTGTCTCTTTGGTCGCACAACACACTCGCACCGAAACTGCTACCTCCACCACAACCGAAGTACCTACAACATCTTCTCATCTACCATCAAAATCCATATGGCAAGATTTTGATATGAAGATGCAAGGCATCCAGCCAGAAGGTACTTCACATTCGAGAGCAATCGTAGAGGTCCAAAGGTATTATGAAGACAAAATAATTCCGAGGACCGATTGCCCTTTGAAGTGGTGGAGAGACCATAAAAACGTATATCCTACGCTATACAAAGTAGCAGTTAAAAAATTTAATGCCATGGCATCTTCAGTGCCATGTGAAAGAGTGTTTTCCGCAGCGGGAAACATAATGACTGAAAGAAGAACCCGCTTGGGAATAAGAAAGTTGCAACAACTTATATTCCTGCACCAAAATTTGTAAACTTGTATATACGAGTATTGTATATACTTCGTCCACGTCTATTTTAAATTTTTACAGTATAATAATTTCCATTTTAAATCTGTACAGTATAATAATCACATTATGTTGATAAAACTCTTTAACAAATATTTGGCAATAATTTCAACCAAACCAAATTTGACTACCATAAAAAAGGTTACAATGAGTCAATCTTAAAAGATAGATACATCCAAAAGCCTTCCTCAATAAATGGACTATCCAACACAAAATAAATTTTTCAATTCGAAGTAGTTTCTGAGATTAGAGCGTTCTAACAAAATAAACAAACAAACTCTTCATCTTTATAATATTATTAATAGCTTTATAATATTAGTATACATGAAATGTCTGCCTCGTTGGTCTAGTGGTTACCTTTGTCGCTTTCGGTCACAAGGTGCTGGGTTCGAATCCTGGGTTTTTCATTCCTCTATGAAATTTTCAGTACATTCCAAGCCTGTAGTGGTTCGTTAATAGGCTCATAATGATTATGATAGATGAATGAAAACTTTTAAATGCGCCTGTTTGCTAATTTTCAAACTGACAGTCCTAAGCCTGATAAAAGCATGAAGGGAAGTTTTCGTTCATAAAAGTATTTATAAATTATAATAGAAACGGTACCCGGCAGTTTTAAAGTTACTCCTTACATAAGATATCTGCAAGTAAAAATAGCATCAAAATTGGTTTAGCTAATTTAGAGAATTATCGTGCGGAAGTGTCCTAAAAGTGCTCTGGCGCCTCTGGCACGCAGAGTCCTCTTACGCTACGGTCGGACTCGGACCGGGACGTGAGATGTGAGAGAGTAACAGGCTGTTATTTAATAACAGGTATTTGTCACTGCTTTTTTTTTGTCACAGTAACAGGGATAACAGATATTGCCTTTGACCTGTTACGTCT